>JAHQIW010007044.1:0-69608 GCA_019055375.1 Parelaphostrongylus tenuis | reverse complement strand
TAAGCGCAACAGTGTCTTTTTGGAAGTAAAATACACCATTCAAACTCTTTGGATTTAAGCCATCAGCTGTTTACTCAAACATGAGAAACGATCGAAAAATGCGTTTTATGAAATGGATCAAAGAGAAGAGAAGATAGTCGAAATCTTCCAGTTTTTTGTGAACCCCAATCTTCGTCTGGCTGGTACACCGTAATACCATGTCTATCATAATTACTGGAATCCTTAAGATTTGATTTATCGGATGGTCAATGAAACTTTGAAGGAAAAGCGTTGATCAGCGAGAAATCTATCAATGAGGAACAAAATACTATTTCTGCTCTTTCAGGGCAATGGCAAGGCCGTCTTGAAGACGGAATACATAGTTCAAATTCATTTGATTTGTACTATCCAATAATTCATTGATCATTGAAGAAGACCAAGAAATACGTTTTTCACAAGGAGGTGAAGTGGCGCCTCCATAATGAAACAGTGCTCACAAAAGATTAAGGCAAAAAATAGCAGATATTCGAAGAGCAGAAATGTCTCCAATATTTTTCGGAAAAACAAACAGCTACTAGAGAATACGCAAGAACATGAGAAAAACCGCTATAATGACTTCAATGTCGGCGCAATTTTGCTAAACGAAGAAAAATAGAGCTCAAAACTTTTTTGGAATTTCCTTTTGTTTCCTATTGTACATGAAGAAAGCGCCTTCCTAATGCTTATGGTTTCTTGCACTCACCATAATGGATACGTGTTGCATCATCGTAGACAACACGGTGAAGGGAATTTGCATGTACACGAAGGCAAGTCCGAAGCCATGCGCGCTTTCCGGCGCACCCTTGACATCTTCAGGATCTCTTTCCGTTCGAATTGCATTCTTACTCTTATACAACTTCGTTTCGTGAAAAAATTCTATGCAGACCACGAACATTGTCATGGCAAATTGGACGAAAATGATGTGGTAAAGCGTTCTGAATAGAGCGATTAGAATACTGGCGTCAGGTCCACTCGGATCGAACTTCTTCTCAGCAACGGCCACTGTCGGTGGGAACTGAAATTGGAGCTAATGTGTTTAGGGTGACCATTTCTCTTTAACGTATATTCACTGTAGCATTTCAACAATAAACAATAAAGCAACAAGAAAGTGGCAAATCATGTAGATGCTGACTAATTAGAGTAATAGTTTAATCCTCTGCGAACGCCTGCCAATTCATTTGACGGGCGGTTCGAGCACCCATTAATGGCACTGGCGATGTGCGCTCTTATGTTAGCGTGTTGTTTTTTCCAGTAAGTCTAAATCTCTATATCTTTCATTTGAAGTTCTATTGAGACCTCGCTCAAGAATAGTATAATCTGGAAACAATAAAACAATAGAATCCAAATTTCCACTGAGAAGTGTTCAATCGTCGATTAGTACGTAAATAAGATAGAAATACCCCAATAAGGATATTTATATCCGAAACATGTTAAAATAATCGCAAATCAATGCATTGTTCGGCAAAAATGATGCTTTCCACTACGCGCAATGCTTTTTTAACTATAGCAATCAACATTTTTCCAATTATTATTATACTCAAAGAGTTAGTACCTCTATGGAGATCCATATAAGACTTTTTCTCATCTTTCTATAGGTACTAACTTTTTATATCAACTTCTACTTAACTATGAGCATTATGCATCGTTGCAACTTTTGCTACATTCAACAGAATTTGTACTGAGCGGTAAAGAATTTTGAGACAGCTGAGAGCTTTCTTCAATACATTATGTCCATTTAGGCTATTCCAATGCTATCGATTCATCGTAGTGATTAAATTAACTAGAAACCAGATTTTTGCTATACAATACCAAAAAGACGCTATGCAATGAAAAGATGAGCTCCGACTGCAAAACGTTATCTTTTCTTCAATACGGTGATCGGATTGTGAAAATCTTTTCATAAACTAAGCTTAGTATTGAAATCATGGTTCAAACTATCGACTAACAACAAAAACGCGATTGAACTAAGGAGTGTTCAGTAACAGCCGAGAATACGTCTTTTTGTACAAAAACGTGGTTTCTCTGAAAAATGAGGGGTATTGCAACCACTGACGGTGATCTCACCAGAATTATCTATGCAAAAGTCTCCTCAATGAAAATCTGTCACTAGGTGGCATGAAAATGATTCCTCAATTGAGTGGGATTATTGGGGGCGCACACCTTTGTAGCCTTCGTGTCCATTTGGCACTGTAGCAATCAAAATTGAATCATGTTTTCCACGCGCGAAGCGCTTTCAATATCATCACACTTGTCTTTCGTTGTACAAGCTTTTCCCCTGACCTATGACTGATCATTACATAGCGTAACCACGAATCTTCTTCTTCGAGGGATCCCGCCCGGTTAGTCGCGAGGGCACGTGGCGCCTCAGGTGGTGGATAGGGGAATGAACCAAACCAAAAGAGATCGTGTGCTTCCCAGAGAGCAGGTGGATTCAGGCGTAAGCTCCCTGCTTCTGCAGCGCCGACATGACAAAAACTCTATTTCTACGAGTCAAGTCGGCCAAAAGCCTGCAATCAAGCGGCTGGGAAGTATATGGGAGGTGGTTAGGAGTCGCCTCTAACAAATGAGCTCCTCCCGCTCCTTCGAGAGAGACTAGCAAGTTACTCGTGGGTACCCAGCCCCCACGTTTAGAGTCCGGCAAGCTATACGCTGGGTATCAAAAAGCCAAAAAACGGTGACAAATATATCCTTATTCCCCTGATCCCGAAAGAGCCCCTGGTACGGTAGCACCAGGTAGGACGAGTACGGAGAGGGTGCTAAGATCTCAGGGCCAAACTAGGCTGCCAAGATCAAAACAGACTAAAATGACGATCTGCACCTACAACGCAAGAACCCTTGCTCACGAATCCGCTGTAGAAGATCTACTGATTCAAGCAAGAAGAATAAGGTACGACGTCATTGCCTAGCTGAAACGAGAAGGCGCCATGCTTTTCACGCTATTTATGACACCAGAGTAAAACTGTTCTTGGAATATGCGATAGCAGAGGTGTCGGAGGCGTTGGCATCCTCGTCAAATCAAGTTTGACCGTAAACATCGATTCGTTTGAACAACTCACAACCCGTATTGGGCGACTGCGGTTGAAACGATGTAGTTCTATGCCAGCTTTGACCATCTTCGTTGCTTACGCACCAACATCAAGCTATGACGAAGACGAATTCGAAGCGTCCTATATGGACCTCAAAAAATTATTCAGAAAAGATCATAGTTCTTCAAGGTCATTGTCAGAGATATTAACGCAAAAATTGGACCTTAAGAACGTCTGCAGAACGTCACCAGGGGCCCATGGACTAAAATGGAATAAACAGGGTGAGAGGCTTTCTGATTTTATCATGACGATCGAAACCATCCATGATAACTCGCATTTCCAAAATTCTCTTTCTCGGCGATGGACGTAGGAGTCTCCCAAAGGAGAGTACCATAAAGAAATAGGACACATTTTAGTAAATCGAAGGAATTGCCTAACCGATGTCGCTGTTGTTTCCTAAGATTTATTAGAGATCAGACCATCGCCTCCTTCGAGCAATATTCCGTTCTTCGAGGAGAGAAGAAAGCCGCTGATTTAAACAACGGAGTCCCAGAACCACCACAAACTGGGATTTATTCAAATCATTAGTCGGCTCTTGGGAAGATACAGTTGCCGACAACATCGACGGAAGGTACGATCGACTCGTTAAATATCTACACGTTAGCGCTATGAAAGCCGAGAGTGCTAAGGTCACGAAGAGACTCTTGTCTCCGCAGACACTTCAAGCTGATACCTCAACGTGGAATCACACGAGGTATAGGCGAGCGAAACTTTACGTCCTAACTTGCGAAACAATACAGAGAAGTACTAAAAGAAGGCCTCAAATAGAGAAGAGCAGCAGTTATGGCAGAAGCTGCAGAAGCTGGGAAGAGCATTTGCAAAGTCAGCGAGGCTTCGCCAACTATAAGACCAAGATGATTGCACTCCGGTACCCCGACGGGACACCTACAGCTTCGAGACGGGATATGCAGAAAATCATCCACCAATACTAGTGGTAGAGCACGCGTCCCCGCATGGGACGAGACGCGGGATCGATTCCACCTGAGGCTGCGTTTCTGCTCACCACTCAATTCTCTTAGGTCTACAGAAAACATCATAACAATGCGAAATGCAATGAAATCAATTCCAAGTACTAGAAGGCTTAGTTTCAAATTCCTACTTATAAAGGAGATTTCTCCTACTGTAATAGCAATATGCTTCTGGCTCATAAGTAACAAATTGAAAGCATAGTCAACGCTGTCGAATCATAACTTCTCACCAAGAATACATGGACGCTTAATATAGCTGAATAAGTAGCTCGGTGGTGTTCAGATCAAATTGCTGAGCGGCGAGTTTTTTTGTGGTTGCATTCTTCTGCCACTTCCAAAACAGTACTGTGAACAGTCAGCAAATTTCAACCCATGAAAAAAAACACTGCAACCGTTTTTCACAAGTTGAATTGGCTAGTAAATTCTCTCGGGTTGTTTTCCAAAGACAGAAACATCATGGCAATTTACCATAGTTGATCTAGTCAGTGGGTTTCAATTTGTTGCATGATTTGAAATATATTTTTGCCCAACCGCAGGGCTCCTCATCAGTAAATTTCTAGATTATAAAAATATCACAAACTTACAATGAAAACTTATGCCGCTTACGTTTTGCCACTTTCGCCTTCTTCGGAGCTGGATTGACTTGATTAGATTGTTCGCATTCGCTCCTTATCTGATATGGATCTACATGACCGCATAGAGTAGATTCTAAGCTCATAAAGCACTATATAAATCACTTTTCCTCACTTGGATGTATTACATTGCTCATTTATGTTTTCAGCTGCTTAAACGCCCAGAGTGCTGTTCACTTAAGTCGATCACCGCTCGTTAGCAGCCCAGCATTCTCACGACTAGAAAGCAGAAGAACTCATCCATCAGCTCAAAGAATTTCTTTCTAGCGCATTACTTCAAAACTTTTGCTCAGGATTCTACGAAGAAAAGTTACACCGGAAAGCTTTTTCACACTCGTGAGAGTGGCCCTACACTTGTAGCTAGCGAATGCAAAGCTTTATTTTAAATTCCAATGTGCTAGAGAGAGTTCTTCGGCTGGGATCGGAAAATTATGTTTTCTGCTTATGAATGACAAACTGATAGCGTACTTCACGCCGTCGTATCACCAGCCTTTTACGAGAAATCTTGAGCGCGTAATATAGCCGAATAAACAGCTTCGTGCTTTTTTTCAATCGAATCCTAACAATGAGCACATTTGTAGCGGCATTCTTTTAACGGTTCCAATACGTTACTACGATTAGTCGACGAATTTCCGTCAATGGAGAAAAGCATCGCAGTTGATCCTTCATAAATTTCACTGATTAGTAATTTATCGCGCCGTCCTACTTTCCAGCGGCAGAGACAACACAGCAAAGGCACAAAGAGCATATGAACGCATAGGGATCCCTTGTTGTGCCACACTCATACGTTTTACTAGGAGATTCTTTCAAACTGGAGGAAAAATTTCAAATTGAATAGCAAAAATTGCGCTTCACATTCGAATCCACGGCCAGCACACACACCAGCCACGAGCAAATGTGGCGCTTTTTTGATATTTAACCTTTTTTTTATTTTTTTTAAAATTCGTTTTAAGACGCTATTTCTTCCGAATCATCTTAGGGAGCTACATTTTTGCAGCCACTGTTGTGGTAATTTTAGAGATTCTACCTTCTGCTTTGTTCCTGTTAGCTGCAAGAATGAACGGATGTAAACATTCGAATTGTACCGGTCCTGCCTCGCGGAAGACGGAGATGCCAAAACGTTAAATGTATTATCAATATGTTAGTGGTTTTATAATCAGCTGTATCACCTGTCGTCCCGTTGATCGTCGTGTGACTCAAGCGGGTACCAGCAACTCTTCTATCTTTCCCTGTCGCGTGCAAGAATAGCTCAGTGGGTTCTCCTCACTCTAGGGATTCTCTGAGCATCATATCTTTCTTCTAGCGCTTTCGTGAATAAATCGCACCAACGGATCGATGGTCTTCCTTTAGAGCGCTTGACGTCCCGAGGAACCCAGTCGGCAACGGTTCTCGTCCATCGGATGTCGTCGAAGCGCATCATATGTCCGGCCCACCTCATTTTCGATATCCTGGCGTGTAGAACGGCGTCTCTGATTTTGATCGTTGACGTGGGTTGGAACTTCGTATCCTTTTTCTTATTAGCGATACATGAGATACTCCTAGCATCGAGCCTTCGACTGCGCCTTCGATAACGCCAAGTGATCTTTCATCTTGCTTACGTATCGACCAGGATTCTGCTGCATACGTTAGGGCAGGGATATTTGGTGAGTCAAAAAGGTGGACACAGAGTCGGATGTTTCTTGTCCTCTTCACTACGTCTTTGATGCTCTTAAACGTTCCCGAAGCTGCACGTTTCCTTCTGCTCAACTCTGAGGCTAAGTCGTTCATCATGTTGATTTCACGACCTAGATAGACGTAGCTGGAACATTCGGAGGTTGTCGTTCCGTTGAGCGTGAATGGGGCATTCGAAACCCATCCGTTTCTCATGAACATTGTTTTCATTAGATTCAATTGAAGACCAATCTTTTCACAGACGTTATCGAGATTGGTCAACATTCGTTCCGCTTGGCTGATGTTTGGTGCTATGAGAACGATATCGTCAGCAAAGCGAAGATGGTTTAATTGTCGACCGTCAATTTTCACTCCCATATCGTCCCATTCTAATGTTCGCATGACGTTTTGTAGATGGCAGTGAATAGTTTTGACGAAATTGTATCACCTTGTAGAACCCCTCTTCTTACGTCAATGGTGATATTGTTGTAGAATGGAAATATTTTGATCGTGAAATCTTTATAAAGCTCACGAAGGATCATTAGGTACCGAGTAGGGACGCCCTGGTTATTTAGAGCCTCTATAACAGCTTCTGTTTCCACTGAATCAAAGGCTTGATTGATTTGTTGATTTTTGAAAGATTGAAGGAATGATTTTGAAGGAATGATTTGTGTTTTAGTTAGACACAATGATAGTGATGCTAGTTAGTCATTCTTCGTGGTGGGAAGTTGGTAGAATTCACTCAATTTATGGAGCTGAGGATGATTGCAAGCATTCTTACGTTATAATTTGATCGACGAATGAATTTGTCAACGGAAGCCTATATTGAAGACAGATTGATTCTTTTCAAAAATCCTATACTCATGAATACATAAAGACGCTCCGACTGAATGAACCGAGTGAAGTTTAGGAGAAACAGCATTCTTTTGTTCTATAACATCGACATTTTTATTCAATGTTCATAGTCAAAGTGCATTTTTATTGATATATCTATGCGAGTTTGCTGAAAAATGCTTTATTCGGACAACGTTTCAAAGTTTTCGTCCTCTTCGGAAAGATGATGTTTCGAATTTATGGCTCGCAGTCTCTCGTCTACGAGAAATAGCTCTTTGTAGCTAAATTGAGTTGAATTTTTCTGAGTGAAGCTCTTCTACAATGAGGTAATATCAAGGCTTTGTCTTGACTATGGTCTACGACGATCTGTGCTTTCCAGACCAATCCTGATTGACGGGTGATTGCTGATAGTCACCGAATCTGTTCAAATATTAGTGAAGGAAAGAACGAGCAAGGGGACTCCATATTTTGTTCATCTCAGCACTCTTGTCGCGATGTTTCACCTACAACACAATAGCATCATATGCTCCTCACCAACACTTCTACTTTTCTAACCTTAAAAAGTTGCGTGACCATACATTCCTACTCAAATAATGGATTGATTATGTAAAGAATCTATTATTTACACATGTTAGTAATGATGATGTGCGGAGTAGCTCATGAATTTTTTAGGACATCATGAAATTACTGTTGTACATAAGATTTCTTAGCTTTACATGAATTTGGGAGATTACGATGATCACTGTGATTCAGCAAAAAATATGCGACAGGGTCATGATGCTGAGCAGACATTTAGCGCGCTGAGAGAGGATTGACAGCGAATTTGCGCCGCCTCCAGCAAAGAAGATAAGATACTTAAACATCTTAGTTCTTGAAATTCATTACTAAAACTTTTTGAGTGATTTCTGAGTCATGTCGACGTTGTAATGGTAATACGTGACATTATAATACTAAGCATATGATGCTTCGCAGTTTACACTGATTTATTTCTGTACATTTGCATTAGCGTTAGTAGATATATTACGAATTTATACCATTTCTACCATTATATCATTGAGTGCATCACATCCTCTATACCAGCACGCAACCATATGCTCACTTATCTCAAAATTTACATACACATTGTGCTCATTAACATGTGAGTTGAAGATGACGGTGATTCATCCAAGTCTTTATCATTACGAGTGACATTTATATCTGAATTCACAATCTCAGCTATAAAGACTCGAGTACAGTAGCTGAATAAACTGGGGCACGTCTTCCGATATGATTAGCTTAGCCGCCCTTACTAAGCATGTGATGAAGACGACACAGAGGTCTACAAGCCATAATACAACGGGAGACTTCCATTTTCCTCCCGGTCTTTGCTTCACTTTCTTTGCAACTGCCACATTTTTGTCTTGCGCGTTTGACTCTCATCGCCACAGCGCTTTAGTAAAAAAAAGGACATTCGAGATTTCACCCACTCGTTAACTACCCAGTAAACACTCAAGTTTTTGTCGTGTCACCAAAGTCATCAGCGTAGATTATTTGCCTACGTACATTGTGTACTCAGGCATGTACATTGTGACGCAGGAGTTTCGTCGATGTCGATGGCGATCATAAACTCCCTTTTGGTCAACGTCTTCGAGCTCACTGCTACCGAAACAACGCGTCCTGTTTACTGCAACAAGCAATGGGTCATCAGTGGTAGCAAAATTCAGTTCGACCTTCGACAGACTAATCCAAGAAAAATTGACAAGCATTTAATGGCTGAGAGCACGTGGGTGGGATCGAAGTAAAGAAAGTAAATTATATTTCTATTTCGAGTGTTTTATTAAGACCACGCTCAAATTTCAATAAACCTCATAATTAATATCTGAGCCGACATGCGATGTGGTCTGTCAATGGGCTCTTGTACAGCCCGATACACGTATTTCGACCTTACAGCCTCATCAGTCGGGTAGAACCTGTTGCCTTTGGTCTTTAGAGAATCCTCTCGGAAGCCATTGGTTTCAGTATATAGAGGTAAGTGACGCCGAACTATTTACATTGTATGTCAAGTGAACTTGCACCGAATATGCCTTATCGCCTGTATCACCATCACCTGTCGTCCCGTTGATCGTTGAGTGACTCGAGCGGGTACCAGCAACACTTCCATTATCTCTCTACCGCATGCAAGAGCAGCCCTTTATTGGAAAAAAGATATTCCAAATTTATGGCTCGCATTCTCTCGTCTACGACAAATAGCTTTTCGTAGCTGTATCAAGTCGTTTTCCTGAGTAATGTGCCTCTTTAATGAGGTAATATCAAGGCTCTAACTTGACTGTAGTTTACGGTGATCTGTGCTTTCCAGATCAATACTGTTTGACGGGTGATCGCTGATGGTCACCGAATCTGTTAGAATATTGGTGAAGAAAAAAGCGAGCAAGGAGATTCCATTATCTGTTCTTATCTCAACACTCTTGTCGCTATGTTTCACCTACAACACTAAAGCATCATATGCTCCTTACCGACACTTCCACTTTTCTAACCTTTAAAATTTGCGTGACCATACATTCCTACTCAAATAATGGAATGGTTATGTACAGAATTTATTATTTACACATGTTAGTAATGATGATGTGCGAACTAGCTCATGATTATTTAGAGTATCATGAAACTACTGCTGAACATATGATTTTTCAGCTTTACATGAATTTGGAAGATTACGATGATCACTGTAAGTCAGTAGAAAATATGCAACAGTGTCATGATGCTGAGCAGACAACGAGCCCGCTGAGAGAGGGTGACAACGGATTCGCGCCGCTTCCAGCAAAAAAGATGAGATAATGAAACGTATCAATTCTTGAAATTCATTAGTAAAGTTTTTAATGAAATCTAAGTTGTTTCAACGTTGTAATGGTAAGACATGACATTGTGATACTAAGCATATGGTGCGTCGCAGTTTACAGTGGCTTATTTATGTACAATTGCATGAGCCTTAATAGATATATTACGTAATCCTTATCACTGAGTGCATCATATCCTCTATCTTTCCTACGAGCACGTAACCATATGCGCAACTTACCTCAAAGTTTTACTTACACATTGTACTCATTAACATGTGAGTTGAAAGTGACGGTGATTCATCTAAGCCTTTATCATTACGAGCGGCACTAGTATCTGAATCCATAACCTCAGCTATAAAGGCTCGAGTACAGTAGCTGAATAAACTGGGGCATCACTTCCGATAAGATTAGCATAGCCTCCCTTACTGAACATGTGATGATGACGACACAGAGGTCTACAAGCCATAATATAACGGGAAGCTTCGATATTCCTCCTAGTCTTCGCTTCACTTCCTTTGCGGCTGCCACATTTTTGTCCTGCGCGTTTGAGTCTCATGGCCACAGCGCTCTAATAATAAACAAAGACATTCGAGATGTCACTCATTAGTTAACTAACCACTAAACACTCAAGTCTTTGTCGTGTCACCAAAATCATCAGCGTAGATTACGAAGAAGGTCCCAATAGCCAGAGAAACAGTCGTATTGGTGAGATTGAGAAGATGAAGCAGTGTCCAAATAGGTGCATTTTGTCTATGTGTATCGTGTGCTTAGGCATGTACATTCTGACGCAGGAGCTTTGTGGAAGTCGATGGCGATCATAAACTCCCTTTTGAGCAACGTCTTTGAGCTCACTGCTAGCGAAACAACGCGTCGTATTCACAGCCACAAACAATGGGTCATCAGTGATAGCAAAATTCAGTTCAACCTTCGACTGACTAATCCAAGAAAAATTGACAAGCATATAATGGCTGAGAGCACATGGGCGGGATCTAAGTACATATCAAGAAATAAGTTATACCTTTATTTGAAGTGATTAAGACTACGCTCAAATTTCAATACACCTCATGATTAATATCTGAGCCAACATGCCATCTAGTCTGTTAGTGGGCTCTTGTACAGTCCGATACACGTATTTCGACCTTACACTCTCACCAGTCGGGTAGAACCTGTCGCCTTTGGTCTTTAGCCAATCCTCTCGGAAGTTCCCTTTTTTAGTATAAAAAGGTATGTGACGACGAACGATTTACACTGTATGTCACGTGAAACTTGCGCCGAATATACCGTATAGCCTGGGTCACCATCACCTGTCTTACCGTTGATCGTCGTGCGACTCGAGCGGGTACCAGCAACACTTCCATTTTTCCTTATCTCGTGCAAGAGTAGTCAGTGGGTCCTCCTTTCTCTAGGGATTCGCCGAGCATCATATTTTCTTTCATGCCTTTCATGAAGAAATCGGACCAACGAGTCGGTCTTCCTGCAGAGCGCTTGATGTGCCAAGGAATCCAGTCGGTAACGGATCTCGTCCATCGGTTGTCGTTAAAGCTCATCAAGTGTCCGGTCCACCTTATTTTCGATATCCTGGCGAGTAGAAAAGTATTTCGGTGTTTCGGTAGAGGTTGGTATTTCAAACAAATCCGGAAGCTATCAGATCGTTGGTAAAAAATGTGGATGATGAGGTCCACTGAGTTAGTGCTCACTGATGGTCTAATGTCTAATGATCCGTTCAGATTCAAAGTTAGAACCATCATCAGCTATGTAGGCGGAACGACGGATAAGATATCATGGTCCTTAACTTTAATAACATCCCAGCTGCTAAGACACATTCCAGCCCGTCTGACGAACACTCAGATGTTCCTGGACCGTCTACGTAACTCCAATCCGAACAACGCCTACGTAATGGAGTCATTCGACGTCATGCTCTCTATACCATCGTGTCGAATGACTCTGTATAGCAAGCCACACATGAGCTTCTGATGCAACACCAGGGAGCTGTAAACATGTGTGGCTTGTTGAATGAGCAGTTCATCGTTCTATTAAAAAAATGCTTCAACTGCTCAATCTCCAGATGGTCCGGGAAAATTATGCTCAAATGAGGAGGCTGCTAATGGGGCAGCGACTGGCAAATAGTCTGGCAATTGCCTTTATGCCGCACCAGTAATGGATCTCCGGCCATTACTCTACTGTAGGTATAAAGATGATTGTTTGGGTAATCTGTTTCACTTAAGAAGAGCTAGATAATTGCTTCAGATTGTTGAATGAGCAGCCAGAGTATATAAAATTCACCCGTGAGATACGAAAAGATGATTGTCTTCCTTTTTTGCAAATAAACTTAACCGAGAGCGACTACATAACAAAGTGGTACCGAAAGCCAACTAATAAGAATGTCCTGGTTCACTATCTCTCTTCTCGCCGCTCACATACGAAAAAGGCGTTAGTGGAAAAAACATGTATCGAACAGCCGCCAATGTGTGTACCGGGAAGGTGCAGAGAGTAGAATCCGTGAAACCGGCTAATGAAATAGCCACTTCTAATGGAGACGAATTCGTAACACCTCGGCTTAGGTTTAGAGGAAACAGTACGCCTTTGAAGGAAAACTCGAATGAAAGAAAAATTTTGTTTGACCTCCCGTTCTTTCCTAATTAGATTAGTACAGCTATAAAACGTTGTTTGAAAAGAGTGGGCTTAGAGCATTCGGTGGCTATTATTGAAATACCATCGAATACTCTAAGACGCTAACTAGTTCGCAACCGCTTATATGACCGTCTCTGTATAATGAAAGAATGTAAAATATGTCCTAACGGCAGAGATGGTGATTGCATGAGCTTAGGTACAGTCTTCCTAATCTCTTGCAAAGCGTGTAGTGATAAATAAATTGGCGAAACCGGTACGCCACTCTATGCCCGCATAGAGGAACACCTATCTGACAAGCGTCTTAATAGACGGAGCACCCCGCTAGGGACGCATAGAGAACAGAAGCATGACGCAGTAGATGTTCATCGAAGCCACCATTCCTAGCGGGAACACAGAACATCAGCGCGAAAGAATTTAGAAGTATTTCGGATTAACACCACCAATCCAACTATAAACTGAGGGGGTGAATGCCTCGTTAACACTCGTGATATGAGTCAGTATATAAAACTGTTGTTTCTATGGGTAGGGTGCATTACGAGCCTATGTAATCTGCTTGCAGTGATCTCCACTTGAATCATTCGATAGACCACATACAAAGAGCGGTGAGTATGTTGAGAGTTGATTTTGTGCTTGATGCAATTAAAATCTAGGTCTGGTGATTTTTTTTTAAAGGAGTAATGTAGGTGCTTGACTGATTGGATTGCAGGCAATTTGACCTTTCAGGCCTTGAAAAAGGCGAACTGCCGAAACGTCAGCTGCCAAATAAAGATCATTGTAACGCCTCGTGTTTGGCTCAAAGAAGAAAATCAGGAATTATAATGAACCATGCCGAGGTTAATAGACAGTCGGTCTTAGTTACTGTTGAAATCCTTATCATAGTCTAACATAATTATAAGATAAACAGCAACTTAATACGTCTTGGCCACCCTCGTTCATTCAGCGATAAATTGCAATATCAGAAAACAAATTTCGACGATGCATAAAAGCGAATATCTTTGCACCAACTGATAGAGGTTGCCTTTCTGAAGCTCGTAATTTCTTGTAGTTATGCCGATGGAAAGCGCTTGCATCATCATTGGCAACATTGTGACTGCAATCTGCACTATTGTGACAATTATGGCGCCATGTAATATGCCAATGGATCCGGACATAAGAATAACGCCTGTGTCCGGTCCACCCTCTACAATTTCCGGATCTGTCTCGGTGTGAATTTCGTCTTTCTTTCCATACAATTCTGCTTCGTAAATAAGAAATCTTTCGTTGACCACGAACAGTATCTTGGCGAATTGGCCGAGAGCGATGTGGCAAAGTGTCGTGAATCGAGCAATCCGAATGTTGGCATGGGGTCCATTAGGATCACATTTCTTCTCGACAACTGCTATGTCGGTGGAAACTGATTTGAACTAAGATTTGCTTAGTGGACGTATTTGCTTCAACAGATATTTACTGTATGACAGGGGCAATAAACTGGCAAACAGCATAGATGTTGATTAGTCGCCTCATTGCAATGAATTATAGTGAAGTGTGCAATGTCAAAGATCAAAAAGCCAGGAGAAGCAAAGAGGTCTTCCTTTAAAGTGGAGAGTTGCATTTCTGTGTTCTGCAGGCTGATTTTAGCTTGTGTGATCAATTGGTCTTCTGCCAACATGTGTTTTGTTAAGAACATGACCACAAAGTTCAAATACTTTATACGGGTTATACCTAACAATAGGGTGACACCAGACAGCTTGATTGCACCAAACAACTTATGATTTACATAGATCAATATGATAATGATGTATCGTGGCGTGACGATAATTTGAACATTACTGACGGATTACACGGTTACCATGCATTAGACTCACCCACTAAATGGTGCTTGTATGCTCGCCCCGTAGTACAAGCACCGACGGTGGGATTCGGTGGGTAAATATATAATATACTAACGGTGTGGTCACTATAGATTATATATAGGCTGAAACCCTTAATCGCGATGATAGGCCAAGCATAGCCTAAAAGAATTCGCTGCTCTACGGAAGTGATATGTCCCGCTCACAATTCATTTGAGTTCATTTGATATATATATATATTATATATATATATATATATATATATGAACACAACCTTATGGTAGCAATTAGATACATGGCAAGGAGTTTATGTGAAGAGAGCAATCTTGAATCGATAGCGAATTGAGGTGGGGTGGTTCGGGTAAGGTTAAACTACCGTTCGGATGATGTCCGACGATTGAAGTGACTGCTGAAGTTGCCGGCAGCTGGGTCTCGCTCTCGCCACTTTGCTGAGACAAAAGATTGCCTCTGGACCATTTTCTGTTTAAGGTCCTAGAAACTTTGCGATGTCATTTGCTCACTAAAGTCATGGACCATATGCGTTGCTTAAATTGTCATGTATTCCCAGAAGAGATAACAAAGCTCCCATTGGAGAAATTGCTATAATTAGACTATTCCTTTATTTCTTCACACTGCGACTCTTTTGTTGATGCAATTGCTATTTGTTTAAGGAAATCTGCAGTAATCACCGAAATAATTAATGATATGCAACCAACTGATAAGCAACGATATGGCCCTTTCCTTAAAGAAAGAATGAGGCTGGCGATCAAAGAAATCGGTCAGGTCAGTATGCCGTCGTCTTCAAAATTTCTCTCTCGCTGATAGTGCTTTATGAAGTGGAAGAGATAGCATTCCGATGGAACCATATCAGGGGTATATCATGGAATTGATAACGTGGCTTAGCTCAGTTTCTGCAAAGTGTGGTGAGTTAACTTAGCAATGTAAGGCGATCGGTGAAAGCATGAGATGTCCACCAAGACGTCACCTTGAAGTATCCTATTTCACTTCGATGGCTAGTGACGGTGTTACGGCATTTTTCCAGTATCAAGCTACTAGAATATTGTTCAACATATTACCCCTTTTTACAGCACGATTTGTTAGAAAAAAGATGTATAAAATAATGCTTTGGAAGAATTTATGAGACAACTCAATATGGTGGCATATGTCTCGCGAGTATTATATGTGAATTGCAAGGCTTCTTTCTGATTAGGAGGGAACAAATGAAAGATCGATCTCATTCACTGTAAAAGAACTTTTCACAGGAGTGCTAGTAACCATTCAAAAGCTGAGACTCGCGGCTCCAGTCCAACGTCTTCGTTTTTTCGAAACTCCCCTTATAATATTGTAGGATTCAAATATAATCATGTTTCACGAAACCACTTGTTTTTCTCTTTTATCTCGCCTATATTTCGTTGGACAAAGCTCTTTTCTCAGACTGCTAGCACTTAAACTAGAGGGAAAGCTTTGAAGAACTTGAGACTGTTTCGGCTTTTCTGTAAGCTCTTTTGATCTTTTGATCTCTTCTGGTCTTTGATTTGTGCTTTAAACCTCGCCTGATAGAGCTCCTTTTTCAGACTATAGGAATCATCTGACTGCGTAATGTTTACTGATCAGACTACCTGTCAAGGCGAAGGCAGTTACACGGGGGCGTGGCAGGGACGTGGCAGGAGGGTGGCAAGGCAGCAGACATTTTGTTATTCAAATGGAAATCTTTCCTCCGCTTCGGAAGAAAATCTACTTAAAATGACTGACTAATATACAACGAAATTTCTCTACACATGAATATGCTTTTCGACTTCCAGCAAATTATACGCGTGATGAAATTGAAGGCAAAGGGCGAGTGTGAAATATAATTTTTGATTTGGATGCTACGGCGTTGCAAAATAGTGTTTGATACACTGGCGACGTTGGGCGGTAGACACTCGTCTATGTTTTCGCTTGGTTGCTAACACTCCTAAGAAGATATCGTTTCCAGCGACCGAGATCACTTCTCGTTTGCTCCCTCCTAATCAGAAAGAGCCTCAATTTAATATAGCACCATACCTCTAGTCCATTCATTGGACTGACTGATTTTCGGTCATCATAGGATTACAGCACACCATTGACCTATATCTCATAGGTACGAATAATATAACCTAGTCGAGTGGTGAGTATCAAATAATGAAGAATATTCTTTTCATAGGTTTCATCAGATATAAGAAGCGATATATGATTACTCTGTACTACATCCAGTGCGGTTGAATGGCGGTAAAACAGGTGTCAGTACTGCGATGGATTAGAGCACGCATACTTGGATAGGGCGAAATGCGGGATCGAGTTTCCTTTGACGCAGAAATTTTGCAAATCACTCAGCATCATTGGGTTAATATAACATTGAATCGCCACTAAATAAGGTTGAATAAAACAAATTTATGTTCTGGTATATATAATATTTAGTCGCGAGGGCACGTAGCGCGTCCCCAGGTGGTGGATAGGGGAATAAAACGCAAACCAAAAGCGACCGTGTGCTTCCCAGAGACGCAGGTGGATTCGAAGACGAGCTCCCTGCTTCTGCAGCGCCGACTTGACAAAAGTCTAGTTCTACGAGTCAAGTCGGCCAAAAGTCTGCAATCAAGCGGCTGGGAAGTACATGGGAGGCGGCTAGGAGTCGCCTCCAACAAATAAGCTCCTCCTGCTCCTCCGAGAGAGACTGGCAAGTTACTCGTGGGTACCCAGCCCCCACGTTTAGAGCCCGGCAAGCTATACTAGCACCAGGTAGGACGAGTACGGAGAGGGTGCTAAGATCTCAGGGCCAAACCAGGCTGCCAAGATCGAAACAGACTAAAATTACGATCTGTACCTACAGCGCAAGAACCCTTGCTCACGAATCCGCTGTAGAAGATCTACTGATTCAAGCAAGAAGAATAAGGTACGACGTCATTGGCTTGGCTGAGACGGGGAGGCGCCATGCTTTTCACGCTATTTATGACACCAGAGTAGAACTGTTCTTTGGAATATGCGATAGCAGAGGTGTCGGAGGCGTTGGCATCCTCGTCAAATCAAGTTTGACCGTAAACATCGATTCGTTTGAACAACTCACAACCCGTATCGGGCGACTGCGGTTGAAACGATGTGGTTCTATGCCAGCTTTGACCATCTTCGTTGCTTACGCACCAACATCAAGCTATGACGAAGACGAATTCGAAGCGTTCTATATTGACCTCAAAAAATTATTCAGAAAAGATCATACGTTCTTCAAGGTCATTGTCAGAGATATTAACGCAAAAATTGGACCTTGAAGAACGTCTGCAGAACGTCACCAGGGGTCCATGGACTAAAATGGAATAAACAGGGTGAGAGGCTTTCTGAATTTATCATGACGATCGAAACCATCCATGATAACTCGCATTTCCAAAATGCTCTTTCTCGGCGATGGACGTAGGAGTCTCCAAAAGGAGAGTACCATAAAGAAATAGGACACATTTTAGTAAATCGAAGGAATTGCCTGACCGATGTTGCTGTTGTTCCTAAGATTTATTAGAGATCAGACCATCGCCTCCTTCGAGCAATATTCCGTTCTTTGAGGAGAGGAGAAAGCCGCTGAATTCAAACAACGGAGTCCCAGAACCACCACAAACTGAGATTTATTCAAATCATTAGTCGGCTCTTGGGAGGATACCTTTGTCGACAACATCGACGAGGAATACGATCGACTCGTTGAATATCTTCGCGTCAGCGCTATGAAAGCCGAGAGTCCTAAGGTCACGAAGAGACGCTTGTCTCCGCAGACACTCGAGCTGATACGTCAACGTGGAATCGCGCGAGCTACAGGTAACCGAGTCTTAACGTCCGAACTTGCGAAACGCTGCAGAGAAGCGATAAAAGAAGGCCTCAAGTAGGGGAGAGCAGCAGTTATGGCAGAAGCTGCAGAAGCTGGGAAGAGCATTTGCAAAGTCAGCGAGGCTTCGCCAACTATAAGACCAAGATGATTGCACTCCCTGACGGGACACTTACAGCTTCGAAAAGGGCTATGGAGAAAATCATCCACCAATACTACTCGGATCTCTTCGCTAGCCATGTCCTCTTACCGTCATATAAATTGAAAGAGGACGAATATGTTGTCCCACCGGTCCTCCTTTCCGTAATCCGACTTGCTATATCGTCGGTGAAGAACAGAACAACACCCGGCCCAGACAGGATTAGACCAGAACATCTGAAGTATCTGCCGCCAATTCTCATCAGCACCATGGCTCGGCTCTTCACTCGCCACCTGTCAGAATGCAAGGTCCCTATTCAGTGGAAAACCAGCAAGACTGTATTGTTGTTCAAAAAGGGAGACCTTCACGACATAGGCAATTATCGCCCACTCTGCTTGCTGTCTGTTGTCCATAAACTCTTTAATCGAGTCATCCTAAACAAGATTGACAGAACACTGGACGAAGGACAGCTATGCGAACAAGCAGGGTTCCGAAAAGGATTTAGTACCATAGACCACATCCACACGATTACAAGACTCATTGATGTTTCGCGAAAGTACAAACAACCACTCTGCCTCACTTTCATCGATCTGAAGAAAGGCCTTTGATTCAGTGGAAACAGAAGCGGTTATAGAGGCTCTGGATAACCAGGGCGTCCCTACTGGGTACATAATGATCCTTGTTGAGCTTTATAAAGATTTCACGACCAGAATATCTCCATTCTACAACAATATCACCATTGACGTAAGAAGAGGGGTTCTACAGGGTAATACAATTTTGCCAAAACTATTCACTGCCACCCTACAAAACGTCATGCGAACATTAGAATGGGACGAAATGAGAGTGAAAATTGATGGTCGACAATTAAATCATCTTCGCTTTGCTGACGATATCGTTCTCATAACACCAAACATTAGCCCAGCGGAACGAATGTTGACTGATTTCGATAACGCCTGTGGAAAGATTGGTCTTCAACTGAATCTAACGAAAACAATGTTCATGAGGAACGGATGGGTTTCTAATGCCCCATTCACGCTCAGCGGAACGACAATCTCCGAATGCTCCAGTTACGTCTATCTAGGTCGTGAAATCAACATGATGAACGACCTAGCTCCAGAATTGAGCAGGAGGAAACGAGCGGCTTGGGGAACGTTTAAGAGCATCGAAGATGTAGTGAAGAGGACAAAGAACATCCGACTCCTGCCCACCTTTTCGACTCGACAATTATCCCTGCCCTAACGTATGCAGCAGAAACCTGGTCGCTACGTAAGCAGGATGAAAGATCACTTGCCGTTATCGAACGCGCAGTCGAAAGATCGATGTTAGGAGTATTGCGTATCTCGCAAATGAGAGAAGGGATCCGAAGTTCTGACGTACGTCCACGATCGAAAATCAGAGACGCCGTTCTACACGCAAAGATTTCGAAAATAAGGTGGGCCGGACACGTGATGCACTTCAACGACAACCGATGGACGAGAGCCGTTACCGACTGGATTCCTCGGGACGTCAAGCGCTCTAAAGGAAGAGCAGTGACCCGTGGTCCGATTTCTTCACGAAAGCGATAGAAGAAAGATATGATGCTCAGCGAAACCCTAGAGCGAGGAGGACCCACTGGGTTACTCTTGCACGCGATAGGGAAAAATGGAAGAGTTGCTGGTACCCGCTCGAGTCACTCGACGATCAACGGGTCGACAGGTGATACACGTGATATGTAATATGTTTAGCTCGGAATGCTGAATTGCCGAAACGTTAGCAATCGCTTTTGAAGATGATACACTAGCCTCAGAAAAGTCTTTATATAGAGCAGTTCGCAAGATTGTTTGCCCAAATTTTTTGCTTTGTTGAACACTATCACAGGCTAAAATTGGGATGGAGAGTCTTTTCTGCAGTGATATGACTGTGATGAAGCTGAAATGAAGATTCATCATGAATTATTAACCAGTAAACATTAAATGCTAATGCGCTTTGAAGCAGGCTTTGCCTTCCACGGAGCATTGGCTATATAAAAGTGAACTTCCATCTACAGTAAGGTAATAAATAATCATGACAGACATCTCTAAGCATAGTTGATCAAAAGAGCTCTCTGTTTACTTTATCCGCCACATAGACTACTAATTCAATAGCTTTTTCCATCGCTCTCCATTGATCGCTACAGATTCATGATTATCAGACCTACTATAGAACTTTTGTATGAAAGTGCGCCTGTATTATATAACAGGTGCAGACTGCTACCTTGGACTCTCAGAATATTGCTGAAAATAGCTTTATGATCACAGCAGTCTGTCCACACCCATCTTTCTTATTACCATACTGAAAACTCTTCTGAGTTCAAAAAAATAAAAATCAATGATTTTAGGCGCTAAAAAGTTATCCGTCACTGTCTCAACCCTTCACAAAAAATGCATTTTAAGAATCCTCAAATCTCAGTAATTGTTGGATAACTTAAAGTAAAAAAATTGAATGGTGTGTTTTATTTTTAGAACAGCGCTATTATTATTTTGAAACAGCAGAAATAAAATTCTGCTTCTCGTTTGAATATTTCTCGCTGAGCAAGGTTATTTATTTCGACCTTCAATGATTGGTCGGGAAATTAAGTCTCAAGCCAATGATGTATTCGAGTTTCAACTCCGGACTTCTTACTGCACTGTAACAGCCAAGAGAAGATTGGGTGTCGCAAATCTAGTCAATTTTTGTCTCTGCACCTTTTTTCGATACCTTGAGAGAACCGTACCTTTTGCTTTCATTCAAGTTTTAACGATTTTCTATTAGCTCAAATCTTGGCAATTTCAGTGGTACTTCGTTTTCAACATGGATTTATTATTGCGCGAAGTTTTTTTTTAGACTTTTAGCGATCATTTTGTATCTTGAACCTCGTCAGCTCCAATAATGCGCTTAGTTTTTGAGAAGGACTTTTTATTGCGCTGTAGCAGTAATAAAAATGCTAAGTTCCGCGCAGCGCAGAGTTAATACCAGGCCGCCGTGCTCCGCTTGCATGTAGATAAGGATTTTGCAATATAGCCGATTAACCATCGCGCCTTTTCTGGAGCAAAATATGCAAAGTCCATTATTCTTTAGATTGTTACATGGTGCCAATAAGTTCTTCTCAAAATCCAGATACATCACTGGAATCTTTGAGATTGGATCTATCGAGTAAACATGATGGCTCAAAGAAATAGCTTTGTTTAGCAAAATATGTTGGAATGAGAACAAAAAACATAATTTATGCTGCTTCACCATAGTAATGAAGTTATTTTCAAAAAATACGCCACTTAAAATTATTGATTTCATATGTCAAATCATTATATAACCTCTAAACAACAAAAGAAATACGTTTCTCAAAAAAGGCGAAGCAGGGTACAGATTACAGAAAAATACCAATTTTACTGTGTTTTTCTAATATCCAGCATGCAAGTTCCCGAGATCTAGATGTGGTGCTGGCTATTGAGTGGCCTACCAATCTCCGAAAGGGAAAGAAAGGAGCACATTAATGGAGGCCGCTTCTGCCATCTTAAAGTGTACCTTCCATCTACTTCAGTGCAGAATTTGGCTAATTTTACTATCACTTATGAGCTACCATCTGAAGTGTCATCATACTCTGACGATGCTATCATCGACCTAAAAAACGAGAAGCTCAACAAGGAGACTAAGTACGGCAATATCGATCACAGCCACATTCCAGATCGCTTTGTGAACAGCGGCGTGAGACAGAATGAGAGAGAAATTTGATTGCTGAGAATTGATTAATCTTCTCTTCACTGATTGCATCGCTTTGATAACCAAGTATCTAAAGGTAAGAGGAATGTAGACCAATTTTGTCAGCGCTTCTGGAAAGGCGCGTTTTTGTCAAAATAACACGAAAACGAGGTTATTGATCGAGGGATTTGTTTCCAATTACTATTCATTCTCGACGAAATGATTGTATCTAAGTGCTCAAGTTCCGCTTTGATGAGACGGTAGGTTAATGTGATGAACTGCCTTGATTCAGAGCTGACCAGTATGAAGCTAGTGGCTCACTAAACGGTTAATAGCACATCCGACTTTGTGCCTAGCTTTTGTTTCAGACGTTCTATTAACCTCAATGCATGCGTCGAGAACGTGCTTGCAGGTGACCTGGCTAAAAGATCACTTGGCATTTCGAAAGCTCATTCAAAAATCCATGCATAAGTATCCCTTTTCCCTCAAATGGTAAGAAGGATCCTAAATTCTAAACTGCGTCAACGAATTCAAATCAAAGACGCTGTTCTGTACTCCGCTCTGTACGCAAGATGTTGATGGTCAAGCGAGAAGGACATATAAGACTTCTCAACGACAATTTTCCGAAAAACCTAGAAGAAAGAGCTGATGCCCAGCGAATGCTCGCCGCTGGAAGAACGTATTCTGGTTCTCTTTCACGGGAAACGGGAACTTGAGTGGTCTGCTGCAGTGCGCTCGAGTCACTTGATCATAGGTAATTGGGACAACATGTGACACAAGATGGCAAGCCATCTGAAACAGTGTTGTGAGGCAAATGTGATCATATGATCTTCGGATATAAGTTTTTGTTATAGCAGCAATCAAAATCGTTAACTTAGTACAGCATAATATTGGAAGTGCAGGGGATTATTATTACGATGTTGCACTCCAATTAGCAATCAAAGTAAAGCGACATGAAAGTGCCAAAATACAGAACTGCTTTCACACGGAACTGCTGCAGTACGATGCTACCAAAACGGGAAACTACGACAACACCAAATTACAATAGCACGAAATTTCAACAACACGGAAGTGATATGACAAGCAACTGTTTGCGCTTCACTCCCCCCCCCCCCCCCCCCCCCTCCCCTTCCCTTATAAAACCTCTAAGAAGGTCTATGATTATTCATCGCTAACAATGCTTTCAAACTGTCGCTCGTCAAACAGGTAACGCGAACTTTATTGTCTTCCAGCAGAGAATCTCCGTTGAAAATAAGTGGGATTCTCCGCTTCAAATACAAGTGACTCCCATAGTGAAAGAAATGTGTTTCAGAAGTTTTCTCACTTTGTTGGAAATACAACCGTCATCAAAATGCGCTGCATAGTCCGGGATCTACTCCAACGTATGGTGCATTAATTTTATATGATATAAACTAGAGTGCTACTGGGATCTACTTACAACAATGTCTATGCATTGAATATAGTTCTCCTTCTTATAGGACACAGCAGCAATGCTTCAAATATTCTTATGGGGAAGAAGTACCGAATCACTCTGAAAGCTTAGGATGCGATTGAGTCGCTTTGATCGCATATTATAAGAGAACTGTGCTGCGGACTTTCGAGATGATCTCTCCAAACGGAAAGGCAAAAAAAGGAAGCAGACCTTTGAAGTGTTACACAAATGGAATGAAACTTCTTAAGAAATGCACAACAACGCATTCTGTTTTGCGTGCACATTGTGGAAAATTTAGAGGCGTTTCGTAAACATCCACCGTAAGAAATAGAGGCTGTAAACATCCATCGTGAGAAAAATTTGAAACGTTTGGAAGGTGAGCGAGAAAGCCTTTGTTCAGCTACATCACACTTGGCTGCTTAATAAGCGTCTAGTGCACTCATTTTGAAAAGTGACAAGTTTATTGAATTAGTTTTCTCTTATTTTACAACGAGATTTGATTTCTTCATGGAATTTTTTTGATTACGATCATTTTTGGCACGATTACAGTTTTGCTCCCTTTACTGCTGCTCTTTGAAAACATACCATTAACCACCTGTTTCTGGATCCTTCGGCGAAACACCGTAGAAGTTCTTGTTTAGGTACTACTCGACATCATTAATAGCAAAGATATCATAGGTGTAGTAAATGTTAGAGAATAAAGCACAAGTTCATGAACGCGATTGGCGTTTTGCAGAAAATTGTGGCCAGAATATTTCGCAGCGAGGTTCTACTTTGCATTCGTTAGTCGATATCTCTTTTGCAAAATTTTCTCATAAGTGTTTATATAAGTTTAGTGTTGTGTCGTCTGCAGATTTTCGTTTTCGAGAGAGTTGAAATTTTATGTCGCAGCATTTGAAATAAGAAGGGGGAACGTTGAACCGGGCCACTTTACCGATCAACACCTTAGAATTTGGTGTTTTATCCGTTTTCGCTCAGTGGTCTATCATGCAGCTTCTTGTCATTGAGATTTGACTTGTACTTCACACATTATCCGAGCAATCCCGGCTCAGGCGAATGCCATTACGTTCCCAACTAATTTTCCAAACTTGATCCAAAGATTCAAAAATTCATTCTTCTAAGTAAACGAAAGTATCAAATAACAGAATTATTCTCTGTCTATCTGGATGCAATTCTGCCAACGCTCCGGCAAAAAGCCATTTTCGTGCTCATAAAACTCATTATTTTTTTATTGCAAACCAATCACTCAATTATCGACGCAAATAATTGATGTCTTTCAACTTCTTCTTGTCCAACCATCACTCCAATCATCTGAAGAATGAAAATTAAACGGAGACAAATCTGGCGACTACAGCGGATCATGGAACTGTTCCAGCCTAAATCGGTCAACTTCCTGGCAAATTAGGGCCTTGCATTGTCTTGAAGCAAAATGACTTGGAGGCGGCGGTGACGTGGAATTGCGTGATTGCAACGGTCAAGTTGCTAACAGTATCGCTCAGCATTGGTGGTCTGACCGGCTTGCAACAATTCCCAATAATCGACTACTCACTTCGGTCCCAGAAAATGATCAACATTGTTTTTTTTTTGCGTAAATCGATTTGGTCTCGGCGTTGAGGCTTCTTGCTGATCTAGTGACAACCACTGATTTGAAAGACGCTGGTTCTTGAAGAAGATCCACTTTACATCAATGGTGAGAATTCTGTTTGAAGACAAAGAACGGCGATGGCGGCAAAGATAAACCTGCGCAATTTGCTCTTTTTGTTCTTTTGAACTTGTGTGAAATCGTGCGAAATATAGTTGCCCTTGCGCCATTTCTTGCCTGCTTTCAAAATCTTCCGATCTGCTGCACATTGAATATCATCAGCCAAATCACCGGTTGAAAAGATCGATTTTCTTCAATCGCTTCAATAATGGCTTCTCGATCAAATTCACGCGGTCTTCCGAATCTTGTCGGTCAAATCATTATTTCCATTGAGAAAATTTTGTAGGCCATTCATACGTCGTAGTTCCACCCAAAATTTCGCGACCTTTTGCACGATTAATGTTGCCGCATGCAGTTTGAAAACTGTGCCTCAATTAAAGCTCGTGAAGAAGTGAGATGCGAATGACTTCCCTAACGGCCCCATTGTTGTGCAGGAATGCGCCAAAATATACCAGACGATACGCATGAAAATTGTGCACAAAATAGGTAAAGAAAAATCTGTTTTGTCGGAAAATTCTTATTTTTTGGATCATTTGAAAGCTTGGTTGAAGACCTAATATCAAGAAGATTTTTCAAAATACTTTGCATTAAGTGAATTGAACCTTCGAAGCTATTGGAATATTCAAAAAGCTGCTAAAGTGACAAGACTTATTTTGAAAAGTTGAGCTCCAATTTCGTTGCTACTTTGTGAATTATTTGGGACAAGATTTGCCAATTTGCTTACGTTGAGTTCATGATCTTTACTTAGATATTTAGTGGTCAAAAATGGTTTAGTATATTATTAGATATTTAGTGGCCAAAAAAAAAGTCAAAAACTGAAGGCACAGAACTGCATCGCCGTCGGAAGCACAGTGACGGGAATTTGCACTGTAGTGATGGGTTAGGGAATGCAAATGTGTACAGACCCAGCAATGACAACAATCGGTCCTATTCCCTCCAATCACACGTTCAATCTCAGGAACTCTCACGGTTAGAACAACTTTTTTTGCATAACTTTGTCTTATAGAGAAACAAAAACTGCGCAGACCACAAATATCATTATGGCGATTTGGACAAGAATGATGTGGCAAAGTGTATTGAACAGAGCGATCAGAATGCTGGCATTGGGTCCGTTTGGATCGCACTTCTTCTCGGCACTGGTCACTGTCGATGGAAACTGAGATTGAATTCAATGTGTATGAGGCAATTTCTTCTATTCAACTGATATATACTGTTACATTTCAACAATAATAAATTGACAAGCTATATGAGTGTCCATTAGTCTGAGTAACGCAGTATATTACATTAAAATGTGGACTGTAATACTTTTTTTTTATTTAGCTGCTTTTCTTGAAGTAACTGAAGAATTCGCAATAAAAAATCACAAAAAGAACGTCTCTTCACTTATGGATTTGTCTCGCCATTGTTATAAGATATACAGATGGAACTGATTTTACACCTGCAGCATTTTTGAGCTTCATCCTGAAATCTACTCATACACCCGTTGAGAGGAGATCATTTCTGGTTTCTGGTAGGTATTAAACTGAATGGCAACCATTTTTTGACTAAACAAGTTCAGATATTCCAAGGTCAAGTGGTTTCCAATTATCGTGAACGAATGTGCGTTTCTCAAAAGACGTTCTCCATATTCGCTGTAGAAATCGATGAGCAAAGATAAAATTGAGAAGCATTTGGATGTAAGCTGATGACCCTCCTGCGACGGTGGCATCTCTTTTGAAAGAGCATCACAATTGATTACAAAATGCTGAGTTATCGTTTTAAACATTTCTCAATAGGCATTCTTAAGAATGTGACTTTTGACGAATGATGAAACTTTTGAATCTTTTACATGTTTCATGGAGTAATTTGAATATATACCACAAAACATATTGAGCTTTTATGATATTATTGTAGCAAAGTGAATAGAGCTGATAGAACAAAAATGCTGGTGAAAATTTCGAATTCAATGTGATAAGCACACTCTTTAGAGAGAATCTTAAAGCCGAGAAGATCTGAATTATTTTAACACGTTCGCGATAAGCGACCACTGTAACAATTACCCAAGGTAGCTAAAGCAGCTGGTCCCTCTCCAGGAGTCATTTTCTTATCGGTGCGTTATTTCAAATAACAAAGGTGTTCTCCTACACTTTTTACAACTATCTAGCCTTAAACTTCTTACAAGCAAACACTGCGGTGCATGTCGTCCTTGAGAAGATGTCACCTTCAGAATTCCTTACTTAATATTCAAGAAAACTTGTTTTGGACGCGTTCATCTTGCAGGCATTAACTTTGTAGATGTCAAATATTATCCATTCATTCTTCGGCTTCATCTTGGTAAACTTCATAATTTGATTGGATTGCTTCCTTCCATTTTACTGAATTCGACACGATATGGTAGCGAGTACGCACCTTGCAAGAACGATGTCGCTTATCAATTCATATCATTGCAACCCTGAAGAAGATGATGTACAAAAGCTAGCCGAATGAAATTTGTTATCAATCTCGTGCCAGCCTAAGAAGACGAAATTATTTACTCATGTTAAAATAAAATGAGTTGATATTTCTTAGAAATATTGATTAGGTGCACTTATCGAAATGTACATAGCATTATAAAATCAGATCTTGTAGGAGAGGTCCCACAAGTTGGAGCATTTCCTCCACTTAGTAACTTACAAGAAATACTCTTACCCGTTTATTCTTCTGCAATATATCCTTGAATTAAGCAGCTGGACAATTTGTTTGAATATTAGGAAATAAATTACCAGGAGTTTTTTGCACACGAAAATTCAATTAGAAATCAATGGTCTACTTATAATTCGAAGAATGTGATCAGAAGTTATTCCAAGCGGTTAGTGCTTTAGGAGGAGGCTTCCAGAGG
Source organism: Parelaphostrongylus tenuis (assembly GCA_019055375.1). Taxonomy (NCBI): domain Eukaryota; kingdom Metazoa; phylum Nematoda; class Chromadorea; order Rhabditida; family Metastrongylidae; genus Parelaphostrongylus; species Parelaphostrongylus tenuis. The sequence goes on along the minus strand of JAHQIW010007044.1, from coordinate 41,510 downwards.
TTGAGTTGTACTATGGTTGTACACACCACATGAATTTTGTGTGTCCAGTTCGCATAAACAAAATTGCTGTACAAAAAGACAATATGGTCTGTTGTACTAGAGCATATCAAAAATCACGTGTGATTAAGATAATGGTGATGAAGCCCATTTGCGATATGTTTAATTAAGGAACTCAGAGGCGCGCAATAATTGTGAGTGCATTCTTAGCAGAGGCTTCTTCCCAATGGAACAGAACGAACCTACCCATACAATTGAGTAGACCAGTTGAAAGCTCAACACAATTAAAGGAGCATGAAAATTCTCTTACTTAGTAACATACAATAAGAACAAGAATGACTTCTCATGTGCAATAACTGCAATAAACAGTCACCTGCGGAACATATCTCACAAAACTTGTGTACAAGCACATTGAAGAAAGATTATCACGTGGTACACGGATCTGAAGCGAAACTACAAGAAAAAATTTGTTGGGACCACTTCAAAGAGAAATTTGAATCCACATTAGATTCCTCGATAGCCTGATGGCAAACTGTTGTCCGCGTATCCATCTCCTTCTTCACTAATCTCAAGTGCTAAGTAATCGAATGCTACTTCCAACACTATTAACATCAATAACTTTTTTCCTCTTATTGAGCCAAACACAAGGCATTCATAATTCGATTTATTCTAACAGCAGACGTTTCAAATGTTTTGTCTCCTTCAAAGCCTTGAAAGCTCAGGTTGCTCACACTATCAACTTTGATTGCTGAACCGAATGACTGTGACGAAAGTGACACAAAATACCTACTGTAGGCAGACCAAACAATTTCAAACAATTTCTATCTCATCGAGTGCCAAATTCCTCAATTTAACATGTTTCCAAACAATAAAATTCGATGGTTGATTAACTCATAATGATAGGCCAGGATATCAGGATCTTGGAAACGTGTGAAGTACTAGTCTCAAAGCACGAAATTCATAGACAGTATAGGCGGATGCGCGCAAAGTGGAATTGTAAACATGAAGGAGTTCAAGAAAAGGCTACTTCCTAGTTCAGGCTGTTCCTGAGCTTATACGGGGTTTAAAATCGTTGTGACTAATGTTTCAGTGCCTTTGCTTCTTCTCAGCCCGAATGACTTGAGTCAAAAGTCTACATTTTCCTTATGGCATATACTTTATTTCACTTCATCACCTTACTTGGTCCGTGTCCGAATCTTTATCTTGCTGTGCGGTTTCCAATACTTCTAACATTCAGTTCATCTCGCTTGCTCAAGGATTTCGTTTTCTTCACGGGCGTCGTAGAATACTGGTTCAGCACGTCCTTGCAATCTTGAGGATAGCTAGGCCGGGGCGTTTCGTGCGGCGCTCGTTATTGATTGCCGGAGGGCGTTGAGGGACTATGGGATCAATCATGTGTCGACCCATGCCGAACATCACTATCCACGCGGCTACAGCTCGAAACATTTTATTACAATGTAAATCAACGTTTACTAGGGAAAATCACTGATTGCAGAGACTGCTAGAATGGTCGACTAAATGCCGAGTATAACTTGCATCCAGCTTCCACCACTTACAGAAGCGCGAAAACCCGCTCTTATACGTTTCCATGTTTGAACAAAAACGCATTCGCTAGTACAAATGAATGGACGGTCAGCAATGTCTTAAGATCCGTACGGTCAGCACACGAGTGCGTTGGGAAATGACTATGTACCTGGTTGTCCACGAATATTCCAAAAAAGGCGAAACTAACTGTGAACACCTTTTTCTGGTCATCACGGTCATGAAGAAGTTGTAAACCAGACCACTTAGGCAAGATGATCAAAATTCATCGGATCAGCGGTCAGCAAGTAAATCAACGAAAACTTTGACAAAACATCCATCCAAAAAGACTAATTGGTTTGCAAAATTTCAAGTTTAGGCGAAAGTTCTATTTTCGTTTCACCCTCACCGAGAGCGGGCTGCTGAGAGAGTGGTTGCTGGCAGCTTATCTAGTTCACAGCGAAGAAGGAGTGGTCGCAAAGCGATGGTCTTGTTAGTGCAGTGGTAGCACCCACCTCTAATAAAGATAAAACGAGCTTTTAACTCCCATCTAAGGTTAAGTATTGGCGTACCACTTATTTTTCTAAGATGTATGAAATTGAAAAATTTCTAACAAAATAAACGATACGTCAGAGAGCCGACTTTCTATGAACTCAAGCGTCATTGACTAATTCATAGAGATTCAGGGCACTTTCTTTGTTGAGCCTAGGCGACGTTGGTAATATCAGGTCTTCTCATAAATTTTGACACTAGAGCAACAAACACCAAATTTGATATTATACATCGACTACTATAGCATTCGATAGCTCTAATCTCCGCAATTTCGACGACAAGATTTGTATGTACATCGGTATATATCAAGCGCTCTTGACGCAAAAAGAAAATCATGTTTCGCACTCGAAGTAGTTGGCTCATCGCTTAAATTTTAGAACGGGTGTAGTTGGTAAAGAGGAAAAAACTTCGTATTTATACAAAGGTAGAACGAAGTCTCTTCTACAATTCTTATACAAATAACTTATGAATTTTTCGAAAAACGGAAGAATTCCTGGATAAGTGACACTGTACGCAGCGGTTAAACTACCGCCCCGCGACACGATGTTTTTTTTTTACTTTCTACTTATTTAGAACTATCTTTCCATAGGTATAAAATTCTCTTTGCTTCACTGTTCCAAAAAATCTTTCATAAAGTTTGTCAAACGACAAGCTAACTACTTCCAGAAACATGTTTTTCTTTTTACTCTAGAGCGATTTATCTATATAAACCGCTTTGAAAACCAGTCTTAGCATCAAGATTGTCGAAATTTGGGCTGTCGAAAGACCACCAATAATCCATGTATATTTCTAAATTTGGCGTATTACTCTAGTGCGGAAATTTATGAGAAATCCTAATGGTAGAAGTAACAGTTGCAGTAGTAGAAGTGATAGTGGCACTAAATCAGCGACATCAGTGGTGTAGTGGTAGCACCTGCCCAGGTATGGATGAGGCGCGGGTCCAACTCCGGCCTTATGTCGAATGTGTTGCTCACTAGTTAATATTTTTAACCGATTGAGGATCAGGACCCAGAAGTCGTGTCTGGCCCTACCACACCGGCCTCGCCCTAACCAATCACTTCCGCCCTTTGTTAGGTAATCGTGAAAGTGATTGGGATGATAGTATGGTAGTGACTGGGATGATAGCGATAATGATCATAGTGTTAGTGACGACAGTGATAGTGATAGTTTATAAATGGCTGAATGGCATTCTGCTTGGTCAGTGTTCCAGAGTCTGATTATTTGATTTGTCCGCCTTGTTCTTGGCCACGCGGGGCTTTTGACTGGCTCGTTATCCGCAGTAGATCAAATCCCAAACCTGGGTGAATAAAATTTTGTTTAGATAACAACATTATTAATACGACAAATGATAACGAAATTAGAACATCATATAATATAAACAACACTAGTGTGGAGAGCGATTGATAAAAATAGGATAGCAAATCGTTAATAAGTAGAAACCATAAAGTACAGCACAAGAGATCATTATACATCGTCGTCTTCGTCTTCCAGGTATTCTCGTGGTGGCTACCAAGGTTCCAGGGCTCCTTGGGATTGTCGCGGCCTCTGGGACATCTCGTACAATGTGTCCTCTTGCTGCCTTATTTTCAGCGTAGCCCTCAGGTGACGCATGCTGTCATGAAGCCTTTCCATCGTCCTCAATATCTTTGATAGGCTTCGTAGAGGGTGTTCAGGTTTCAAAACACGACGTGGCCAGCGACGGAACCTTGGTAAAGTTCGGTGGATAAAGTACCATATTCTCCCCCTATATCTCTGGAGTCCTTTAGTCCTCCTATAGTCGTCCTCATGTCCTGCACCAGTTCTTGGATTGCATCTGGATGCTGTAGGACGGTACAGATCACGTGACCTACAAGGGCATTAACTCTGAGTTGGAATAGTTCTTCTCGAAGATCGCCCAGGATTGCTCAAGGCTCGGTGGCCCGTTCCGGGTCTGCTGTTTCAAGGATTCGTTTACTTGGAAGCCTGGGCTGTGAGGGTCCCAGCGTGGACTGAGGGAAGGGGGTGCCCATAGTGCTGGATGACGAGGAGACGTTGGGCAGACGAGGTAGTACCTCAGACATGACGACGCGGCGATGAAGCTATCTCCAGTGTTGTTGTTCAACATTGTTGAACATTCTGAACAAGGCTTGTCTTAGCGGAGGCTTGAGTTAGAGTAAAAATATAGACGAAAAATATATAGGCTTTTAGTAGATGAATCTCACATAAGAAACTGCAATATTCCCATGATATGCATGGAGGTTATCTCATGCTTATTATTATGCCCCATAAGTTTCCATTAACCTGGCACCAGGCAATCCATTAGTGATAAAGGTGGAGAATTTGTAGTGATTTTTCGTAAGTTGGACAGTGATTCAACGGAAAACATCTTGAAGATGTTTCCTTGTACTGGCCATCGATTCAAAGGAAATTAAGAAGCTAGTTCCGGAATATAAACCTGGATTAAGTCAAAGTGGCAAGCACAGCAGATTCAAATAAATCACTTATTCCACAACTCAAAACTGATTTGCCATCAGATCCTTTTTTTTACAACTGGTTCAAAACTTTTTCTCTCACCCTTCTCACCCTAAAAGAGCGCTTATAACAATTACGTTTTGTACACCGCTTGTTTGGAATTATGTGATTTGGTATGCTGTAATTCTTGCAAGTTGTTGGTGCCGGCGAACGAATGTGCAGTTGGCCAACGTCCTTTGTGTTTATGTTCCCATCGCTAGATGAACTTGTCACTTTTTATGCTAAGAACTTTTTTTCCCATGTGGTGAAAGCGAGAAATTCTTTGTGTTGAATTTATCTTGAACCATCATCTTGCTTGTCAGTTTTTGTACGCATGTCAACCTTTGTGTTTTAAATCTAACTCTTTGTGTGCGTAGATTTTTTATATAATCGGAGGCTTACTGTAGCGCTTTATCTAGCAAACTCTTTGTCTGTGCTCCATATATAAGCTTTCGTCAAAACAGATAGTTCAGTTGTCATGGGTTGTCATGGGTTGTCATTAGTTGTCATTAGTTGTCATTAATCATCCGTCTTCATCAGTAAGCAGCCAGTGGTTGGTTCGTTAGGGTCACTGTAATCCTGCCGTACTCAATCCACCTATCCGATTGGTCAATTCACAGTTTATCCTGAGCAAACTTGTTAATCTTATCGTGTTCTACACCTACACTATCGTCAGTGTCGATTGCAATCGCCTTAAGAGAGTTTAGAGTCAATTCCAAACACCGCTAGTGTGCGTGCAGGAAGAGAGCAGAATGAGGAATCTGCAAACTTGGCTTGCGAAATAGCCATTTCCAATGGCTACGAAGCTATAGCTCATCAATACAGGATTTGGAAATCCTGATACAGGCTTAGAGAAACTGATAGCAGTAATTCATATACCGCTGATTACTCTCAAACCCTCTTAGCTCTCAACCGCCTGTATGACCGTCTATGTACTACGAATTACCGCTTAATATGCCCTGGAGGCAAAGACAGTGATTGCATGAGCTCACATACAACTTACCTAATCTATTGTAAAGCGTGTGGGAACAAGTACCCGGATAACTGGGTTTTTGTGTCCGAAACCCTATGTGCCCTATATAAGAAGTAACCTATAAGCCGGAACTAAGAACCACATAGGCGGTAAACATAAAACTGAGCCAAACATTCCGTTAGGCGCACATAAGGCGCACAACCACATAAACGACAAGATTTTGCAATAAAAGAGGCTAAAAAACTGTTCACTGTGTAATCAAATGCTTTTTTTACCCAACTTTTTGCTAAGTTCTGTCTGGTTTGGTTATGAAAGTGCTTGATTGAGTGGGTTATAGTCAGTTTGACTTTTCCAAGCTCTAAAGAAAAGGAACCCACCGAAACGTCAGATATTGCATTGTTATTCTACAGTATTAGAATTGTTATCAATACACGCTCTTATTATCAGCCTCATATCTACTTACCAAGTGAAAATAGTGAACTATTCTATCAACGCCGAGGTTAATAGATAAAGCAGTCTTTGGGAAATTCAGAAGGCATAATTCACTGTCGATCATCGGCCGCAAAGACTCAAAACAAGGCCTGTGACGATACAGCGCTGACAGTGCTTCCTATTTGTCATACACGCAAAAGGCAAAACAGAATTTGAGAAATTTTGAAAGAGAACTCCCGCTAACATATGAAAATGAGTGACATTTTATGTTTCGCACAACACTTTACTCACTATGGATTGAACCTTCCACACTGAAAGAGACAATCTCCACAAGACTTTAAAATTGTTGAAGGCACAGGTCTGTGAGTGCTTTCAAAGTCCGAGATCCAATTTATCGTAGCTGCAAGCAATTTTACGTACTAAAGAGCGGGTGATACTGTCATTTACTAGCAAAGGTGTTGAAATCGCACTGAATGCAGCTCGCCTTTGTAGTATACAACGTCATTTGCTTCAAAGAGTACTCCGGATAGAAATTTGTAGTTACTTCAGGAACATAGAATATTCGACAGGTCGAACTGGTTGCTTATTCTAAGATAATAACGCCTTGGACTTTATAGCTAATCTTTCCAAAACATTTGCAGATCTGTGGAATTAAGATAAATCACTGAACCGTTGCATAAATAAACTGATGCTTCAGTAAGCGAAATAAACAGCAACAAATTTTCTTTCGTCGGCACATCGTGGAGAAATTGCGAGAAACTGAGAGCGTTGCATAAACAATGGCCTAAATGGCAAAATGGAAACGTTTGAAAAGATAAGCAAAGGAGCCTTGCTCAGACGTCACATCGTTTGTCTTTACAGCAGCGTCCCTATATATACTCATTCAAATACAGCAGCAATTGTATCAAAATGTAAGACGCTTTCTCGCACCAAGATCTGATGCTTTCGTGCAATTGCGTTTTCCAAGACAAATCCTGACGCGGTTTCCAATTCACCTTCTTATATTAGTGGATTCTTGGTAGTCAAAAAAGAGCTTTCATGGATTTAGTAAATGTGAGAGGCTAACGAGGGCATCACACATAACAAACGCGATATCTGCTCTTTAGAGAATTGTTGCGAATGACGTTCCACAGCAAAAGATGTTCCTCGTTTCTACCAATCAATATCTTCTTTTACAGACTTCCTCTCAGAAAGCGCTTGTAATTTCGGCGTTTTAATGGTGGCAAATGTTATATTCTTGAGAAAGCCCGGATTTTTCTATCGCATTATCAGGAATGAATGGGTGGGAACCAAATCTAGAACCATTGCTTATTGAAGATTGGCGCATTTAAAGGGAATTCATGTTCATCTGGTTTGCTCCACACAGTTAGAAAGGAGTTGAAGCTCTGAACTGCGTCAACGAATTCAACTTGAAGACGCTGATGTGTATGCCATTCTATACGCCAGGATGTCGATGATCACGTGAAAAGGACTTATTATACATCATAACGACAACCGATTCTTTCCGAAAAACTAGAAGAAAGAGTTGATTCCCTAGCGAATGCTCGCAGTTGGAAGAACATATGTTGGTTCTCTTTCACGCGAAACGGATATCAAAATAAAGAACTGCTTCTACACGGAACTGTTGCAATACGAAACTACCCAAACAGGAAACTGCGGTAACACTAAATTACAGCAGTACGAAATCTCAACAACACGCAAGTGCTTTGGCAAGGAACTGTTTGCGCTTCAATCGCTCATAAAAAACTCTAAAAAGGTCTATGATTATTCAGCTCTAGCAGTGCTTGCAAATTGTAGCTCGTCAAGCAGATGACTCAAAGTCTATTTTTTTCCAACAGAGAATCCTTGTTGAAAATGAGTGGGACGTTTCGCTTCAAACACAAGTAAATCCCATAGTGAAGGAAATGGAAGACTTCCCACTTCGTTGGAAATACAACCGCAAAATGCGCTGCATAGCCCAGAATCCACTCCAACGTATGCTGCATTGCTCTTATATAATATAAACTAGAGTGGTACTATAATCTACTTACAAATATGTCGTATTCGTAATGAGTGCAGTTCTCTTTCTTATAAGACACAGAACACTTCTTTTGAAGTATGTTTTAAGTAAGAAGTTCCCAACTAAAATTACCTTGAAAGCCCAGGATACGATTGAGTTGCATTAATCTCTTATCGTAAAAAACTGTGCTGCGGACTTTCGAGATGATCTTTCCAAACGGAAAAGCATAAAAAAAGGAAATGGACCATTGAAGTGTTACACAAATGAAATAAGACTTTATACGAAGTGCACAACAGCAAGTTCTTTATCGTGTGCACATTGTGGAAAACTTGGGGGCGTTTCGCAAACATCCACCCTAAGAAAAATTTGAAACGTTTAAAAGGGTGAGCAAGAAAGCTTTTGTTCAGTGTCATCACACTTGGCTGCTTAAGCGTCTAGTGCACACGTTTCGATAAAGTGGCAGTTTTATCGAAGTTAGAATTCTCTTATTTAACAACGAGATTTGGTTTCTTCATGGAACTCTTTTGCTTACGATCAATTTTGGCACGACAGCAATTTCGCTTCATTTAAGTGGTGTTCTTTGAGAACATGCCATTACCCACCAGTTTCTGAAAACTTCTGCAGAACACCGTAGAAGTTCCTATTTGAGTATTAGTCAACATCTTCAATCGTAGAGATATCATAGGTGTACTAAATGTTAGAGAACAGAGCACAAGTTGATAAACGCGATTGCTGTTTTACATGTGTGGCCAGAAATGTTCCGCAGCGAGGTTCTACTTCGTATTTCTTATTCAATACCTCTTTTGCAAAATTTCCTCAAAAGTGCTCCTATGAGTTCGGCGTTCTGTCTTCTGCAATTTTTCGTTTTCGAGAGAGTGAGAATTTCATGTCTCAGCATCTGAAACGAGAAGGCGGGTTTGTTAAGCGGCACCATTTCAGCAATTGTTGCTTTATCTGTTTTCCTTAAGCGGTGCCTTATGAAGCTTATTGTCATTGAGATTTGACATGCACTTCATTGCATTATCTGAGCAACCGCGGCTCTGGCGAAAGACATTATCTCTTCAACTAAGTTTCCAAACTTGATCCAAGAATTTGAAAATTTATTTTTTCAAGTAAACGAAACTATTGAACAACATTAATCGATGTATTCTCCATCTATCTGGATGCAATTCTGCAAACGCTACGAAAACAACACAATTCCGCGGTCATAAAACTCAATATTTTTTCATGCGAACCAATCAGTCAATTCTTGACGCAAATAACTGATGTCGTCAAAGTTCTTCTTGTCCAACCATCATAAATGATTTGAAGAGATAAAAACTGGACGGAGACAGATCTGGAGACTACGGAGGATGACCCAAGTGCTACCAGCCCAAATCGGCCAACTTCTGCCTTGTTTTCTTGGCAATTTGTGGCTCTGCATTCTCTTGAAGCAAAGTAACTTGGCGACGAAGAAGACGTGGAATTGCTTTATTGCAACGGTCCAGTTGCTAAGAATATGGCTTAACGTTGGTGGTCTGCCCGGCTTGTAGTTAGTCCCAATAAATCGGCCCACTTCGGTCCCAGAGAATGATCAACATTGTTTTTTGCTCAAATCGATTTGGCCTTGGTGTTGAGGCTCTTTGCTGACCTGGTAACAACCACTGATTTGGGCGACGCTGGTTCCTGAAGAAGATCCACTTTTCACCAATGGTGACAGTTCTGTTCAAAGACGAAGGGCGGCGATGACGACGAAGATGAGTCTGCGCAAATTACTTTCTCTTTTTCTTTTGAGCTTGCGTGAGATCGTGCGAAATCCGTTTGCCCTTGTGCCATTTCTTGCCTGCAGCTTTCAGGATCTTCCGGATCAGCTGGACATTGGTTATCATCGGTTAAATTACCGCTTGAATAAATCGATCTGTTTCTATCGCTTCAATGATTGCTTCTCGATCTTAACTCTTTCTCCGAACCTTGCTTGAATCATTGCGAAATTTTGTAAACCAATCATACGCCGTAATTCCATCCACAACTTGGCAACATTTGGGCGATTAATGTTGTCAAATGCGGTTTGAAAATTCTGCCTCAATTGAAACTCGTAAACCAGTAAGCTGTGAATGACTTCCGATGACGGCTCCATTGTTGGGCAAGTATGTGCAAAATCACACCAAATGGTGAGCGAGAAAATTATGCACAAAGTAGGTAAAAAAAACCTGTTACGTCGGACAATTTTTATTTTCTGGAACAAATAAGAAGCTTAGTTGAAAGCCTAATATCACGAAGCCTTTTGAAATACTTTGCCTTAAGCGAATTGAATCTTCGAAGCTAATGGAAAATTCAAAAAAGCTGTTAAACTAACACCACTTATTTCTGGGAGATGAGCTCCAAATTCGTTGTTACCTTGTGAATTATCTGGGACAAAAGTTGGCAATCTGCTTGCGTTGAGTTTACGATCTTTGCTTAGCTATTCAGTGGCTAAAAATGGTTTTTCCTGTGAACAAAGCTGGAATTCCGACGGACCACTTCATGATTTTGTTGTTAGCCACAATCTCGACAGTGTTTGGATGTGGAGTCTTACCAGCTGGTCAAGGTAATACATAGAGTATTGCTACGGTTGTTCAAATACTCTCATTTCAAAAACGTATGTTTCTCAGCAAAATGAAAATGGGCTTTGAAACGTCACAGTCCAAGTCCTCTGATAAAGAGAATTTGAATTCTGAAAAAATAAGTAAGAAAATCGTTCAGTAGAGTAATTTCGTTGCTAACTATTCATTCAGTCAAATCTTTTGTAGGGAGCACTAGGAATTTCACTGTTACTGGCTTTACTTTGCCTGTCGCCATGGCTTACACCACCGCACCTGATGTCCTGGCTCAAGTACCTGGTATTGCAACTAGCGAGGCAGGGGCTAAAGGATATGCAGAACGCCTTGTGATGCAAACAGTAAGGGGCAACTCTTAGATTTCAAGTGTTTTTCTTGCTTTATGCGACACCTTAAAAAGCGTAAAAAGTAAGCTCCAATTGACTAACAGTGTTTCAGCCTCTCAATGTTGATGAGATTTTCACCGTTATGCGCAAATTGACTTTGAAACAGTTTTGAATGAGCTTCTTGAGATGATGAAAAAGTCTGCTTTTCAGGTCTTTGACGTTCTAGAAAGCCAGGCTCGTAGTGCACTCTTGTCTGATGCTGTCATCTCGGCCATTTTGAGTCAGCTTACTGTGACAGTCAATTACACACCGTTAGAGTGCCCTCTTGTGCGTTCCGGTGAGGACGGCGAAGACACATGTGGGTTTACATGTTCTGATTTTTGAGAGGCAAGCAGAAATGCAATAGATATCAAAAAAGAGCGGCTATCTTTCTTACGTTATGTAATACAAACGATTGCTGGAATATTGCTGTAAAGGGTCGCGGTATATGGGGAAAACCAGCAATAAAACCACCAAAATTCGAATCTGTGACATCGATGCTGTTTGGATGAATTCTTTTGGTATCTTTTTGAGAATGGTACAACTCTCGAAGTCTCACCTAATGGTTCAATAAGCTACAAATAGAGGAAGAACATCGATGCTCAAAACTATTTCGATTTTTTCAAAGGTAAGTCATTATGAGGCTCACAGTTTCTTGCAGTAATGGCAATGGAAAGAGCTTGCATCATTAACGACAACACGGTGACGGCAATTTGCTCTGTAACCGCCGAAAATTCATGTCACCTGGTGCAAGGAGTGCCTCCAGATCCAGAGGTGGATATAACGCTTGTGACCGGCCCACCAGTGACAATTTGGGATCTTTCTCAGTATGAATTTCATTCTTCTACTTATACAACTTTGTCTTGTGAAAAGGGTTCTCTCTAGACCACTAACATTATCATGGCGAGTTGGTCAAGAGCAATGTGGCAAAGTGTAGCAAATCGAGCGATTCGAATGTTGGCATCGGGTCCACTCGGATCGCACTTCTTCTCGGCAGTCGCCATTGTCGGCGGAAACTGAAATTGAACTGCGATGTATTTGAAGTAAACACATTCGTTTGGTTGTCATTGACTGCAGCATTACACCAGCAATAGACGGGCATTTCATTTATTTGAGTGTTAATTACTCAGAGGAATGCAATAGATTGCACTGAAGTGTGCAATGTGATGAATTTTAATTTCCGCTTTCTTTCAAAAGCAGCTGAGAAATTTGCAACGAGAAATTCGCATGAGGGGAATCTTCTGCATCTATAATTTAGGAAAATAGTACTGTTGTTGTATCATGAGTGGCCATAATCACATAGTAGTTGAAGAAGGATCAAATGGACGAAAACAATGAAATATTGTCTTAAATAACTCAAATGAAATCAGCTGCGACAGCTTTACGAAGGTTTCACTAAATAGCATAAAAAAGATCAATCTGCAAAACTAGTGTTCAACTATCAGATCTTGAGAACTTTGGATTTCTATTTACATACAACGACCAGATTTTACACTAATAACAAGTATATTAAATTAGATTAAAACCTAATGACATGTACTGAAATACGCTTTGCAAGTCATTTTAGTACAATTTGACATATTCTTGCCAAACAAAGCACAAACTCTTGCGCTTTTCACAATTAGTGATTCCTTAACCCGAAAGGGACCATGTGTATCAAATATGATACACGACTGTTTGAAAGCTTTCCTGCTAGATAGAAGTTCTTTCCCCACACATTTGGAAATTCTAGAATCTTAAATCTCTGCAATTTCGGCGATAAGCTCAATTCAAAAAAATATATCCGTTGATGCAGCGAAAACAAAATCATGTCATAGAACTCTACCGTTATAAATTCATATCATAGTATACCATAGTAATTCATACCATATATAGTAGAAATTTTTATAATCCCATCATTATTCGTGAACGCTGACAGTGAAACACTATAATCACACCAATTCCGAAGGAACTTTTTCAGGCTAGATCTTCTTTGTACTGTTTCCAGTTGTTTCGTCAAATTTCCTTCACTAACAGAAACGTCAAAATCAACGCTGCGAGCTATCAGCATGAAGTACTACGGGGCGCACTAGAGCCTTGGAATACTCGGTACTTTGGTGTCGACGGATTTGCTCTTCACCAGGGCTGAGCTCCTGCGCATTCGGCTCGCTCAACGGTTGCTATTTGTTAAGGAATGCTTTTAGCTTTGGAGCAAGGACATTTTACTGTCAAACTCGTCGGATCTCAAGCTAGTGGATTATTCCGTGTGGTCCATGCTAGAGAAACGAATTTTCGACTGCTCGCCACATCAATTTAGACGTTCTTGAAACGGCTCTGACACGTGCTTAAGATGGAATTAGGTAGAAACGTGTGTGAGCATCGTTAGGAATTTCTGCAAGCGCCCTCGTAAGTGTATAAATGTGTATAAAAGGGGACAGATCTGAGGATTTGTTACGTACTTTCTGTTTATTATATTATCGTCCATCTAAGAGACTCAACTATTCCTTCAATTGAATAAATTCATTTGCTTGTGCAGCTTTCTAAGTGTTGAAATATCTAAAAGAGAGGACGCTGAATTGATCACATGTATAAAAAGGAAGCTTTGCGCTTTTCGGTGATCTTTCCAAAGCATTTGCAGAAGTACGATAAACCACTGAAGAGTTTCTTACCTTTGCTTGAATGAAATGAGACTGCACTATGCGGAATGTGCAGCAGTGAATAATGTTTTGTCTCAAAATTGTAAGGAAATTTAGGTCGATCCAAAATCGACTATGATGAGAAAGTTGGAACGTTCAAGAAGGAAAGCGAGGAAGCATCTGCTCACCGTTACTTTACTAACATTCTTAACAGCGATCACTGTACCTTCCAATTTCGATACACTGTGATTGTACAAAGTGTGAGAACCTCACGAGTCACGAAAAAACCCGGTATCTCAATAAAATTGTTCTTCCTGCGGCTAACTTTAGCACGATTTCACGTTTGCTTCTTCGTGTTAGCACATTCTTGGTGACACCTCATTTCTCGCATGTTACTGAATCCTTCAGTAAATCTGTAGAGATAATTATCCAATGTCAATCAAACCTTTCGTCAACAAAGCAAATTTCATACACATACTGAATGTCTTTGGACGACTGCAGCCTACATTAACTGCTCCATAAGTATACTGTATAGAGTGCATGTGGCGCAGTGGTTAGAGGTGCCTGCGTCGCACACGAGGTCAATGGTTCGATCTCGCGCTCATGGCTCATCAAGCCATCCATCCCTCCGGGGTCGGTAAACTGGTACCAGACAGGTCTCAGACTTGTCTGGGAGGATAAGCAACACTGACTCGGTTCAGCGGGAGGCCACCGCGAGTCATTGTAAAGGCCAGATATGCATTCAGTCACCTCAAGCGAAGTTAAAAATTGAAGTCGAATGCATGGCGCATCCCTCAGGGACTGAAAACGCTGAGATCTTTATCCTTTATCCTTTTTAAGTATACTGCAACCTGCAGTAGCTGGATTGGAGTTGCGTGACATTTAGCAGGCTGTAAACGACGACAGAGGAAATTTATCATTGGAAAAAAACTCATGAATGCTCACCCATTTATCGATCTTATCGCGTGCTTCGAATACATGATGTGACTGACTTTCTTTAAGGCAGTAGTCTCTCTAGTAATCGATATTAGTATATAACAGAAAATGAAACTCTTCCCGAGTCAAGAATTTCTTCAAATAAGTTGCAACAAAGCTACTGTGATCCCAAAAAATCTTATTTGGAGGTCTACTATGCAAAATGATTCACCAAATATAAAGCTGTGATAACAACTGCGTTCACAATGTTCTGTGGTAAATTAGCTTCAGAAAGCAGTGGTTGAAATTTGTATCATTCACTGACGTACTCAAAGGGCAAGGAAAACATTGTATCAAAGCTTTTGTCACGCAGTGACTCATAAAAGCGACACGAAAGATGCTGTAACATGGCACTGCTTGATACAGTTTTATTGTGCGTTCATAAAAAAACTCGTAACAGGAGCCACAATTCTACAGCGCTGACGATGCTTTCAATTTCTTATTTGCGAATTAAACAAGAAAAAATATGTTATCTTTGGAGTCAGAGAGTCTTGCTAACTCACTTAAAGAGAGTGGAACCGCCAGTTTTACCCAAAACGTGGACTTTTACACTTGGCGCAACAAGCACAGTGTAATGTTTTCCAGAACAATTTCTAACGCCGTTTGAGGTGATTCTGTCAGTAAAGAGTTATCGAAATTTATTTCCATGTCATCCTATGGTGCAGAACAATTTACTGTTGACCATTAGCGGATTTATCGGAATTGTATCAAATGTAGTTTCACGCAGCTATTTTTTCTTATTAGATTCGAGCAAGGTTCGCTCAGAAGCGTTGTTCTAACTGAGACAAAATTCTTGCAATATCGAAAACCAAAAATTTTGATAGTCGAATTCACCACTCAATATAAGAAACCGTTTTTCAGACTTTTTAAACTAACCTTTCAAAAGCACTTGCAAACTGAGATGAAACACTGTATAGCTACTAAGCGTACCACAGTGGAGTAGACTTCACGAAAGGAAATGTACAAAAAAAAATCTTGTTTTGTCTGCATATCGTGGAGAAATTGACGAGAAACTGACGGCGTTCGAATAACATCCATCTTGATTAGAACCTTGAAACGTTTGAAAAGGTGACTAAGATGGCTTCAACTCATTGTCACCTCACTCGTATTCTAAACTGTGGTCACTGAACTTCCCAATTTGATACACTGTCGACGTTATGAAGTGTGGAAATCTTGTGCCTCACCATAAGAGGTGAGGCCGTAATGCAGATCGCCTACAATCAAATCTGAAGCTATCTCCTTTTTCCTTCATTTGATTCTCGTGGGCTCGGTGAATTTTCCGGAACCTTATCTCTCCCGGTCTGTTTGATGATTTTTTCAATGAAACCCTGTAGTTCTTAATATGATTATCAGTCGGACTCCTCGTCAACAAAAGAAATTTATTCTTATACGAAAGAAATTTCTGCTTAATAAAGAACGTTTTGCAGAGCAAGTCGTGCTTATATCTTGGCAGGATATCTCATTTTACAAATCTCTCATTGAAAAATGCATGCGATTTCAGCGTTTTGTCGACTGCAAATTCTCATCTTCTCAAGATTCAATTTTAATGCGCATTCCAAAAAAGAATGGTTTGAGCTCAAAAAGGAGGTTGTTACGCCAGGGTCACCGGTGTTTCGGAGGTTCGTCCTCCTCGTCAGTAACCCTCGCCCCACATTCAGCCCTCCATTGAAGCAAGGAGGGAGGCGTATGTGGTGATGGAACAGTGTACAATGACACTGGTCCATCACCACCCTTCAGTCGATGGATTTTTGCTGTCAGATCAAAACTAGATCAAAAGATCGACTGTTTTTGAAACCCCGAAAAATACATTCACAATAATTCCAAAAAAGAATGGTTTGAGCTCAAAGACGAGGTTGTTACGCCAGGGTCATACACCGGGTTTCGGAGGTTCGTCCTCCTCGTCAGTGACCCCCGCCCCACATTCAGCCCTGCATTAAAAACAGTCGATCTTTTGATTTAATGTGCATTATTGAAAATAAGAAGGCGGGGACTTAAATTAACCCGCGCCTCTTGAAGGATTGGCGCATTTATCAAAATTCACGGTTGAGTGAATTCTTCCATGCAACTGTTATCATTCAAAACTTACGTAAATTTCATTTCTTCAAAACGAGCTCGACGTCATTCACGTATAAGTAATCTATTGTTGCCTTTTGATTGATCTGATGAAGAAGATTTCAGAATTTGGCTTCAAGTATGTTATTCAGGGGTAAATAAAGAAACGACCTGTTTCGCTGCACAAAAACTTTTTATAAGACTGTTAGTAATCATTCGAGAACTTGAATCTCTGGCTGCTGCGATATCTGGCCTCTTTTGAAAAAGGCTTTTTATAATGCTAAAGCAGAATGGAGAAAACTGTAATACACACGTATATTTTCTGCAGGACAACCCTTTTCTCAAATTATAAGTATCCATTCGATAGCGAAAGTTTCGATCTTTCCAACACTGTGCTTATTTTTTGGAAAGATCGTTCCAGTGCAATATATAAGCAAAATAAGCTTGAGTTTCACATTTGCGGCACCTTTTTTTGTCGGCCGGCTTGGGTTCTCGAAGGAGTGAGGGGAAGGGAGGCTGACCGTGCATTATATACGGCATTCGATGGATTGCTCTGCCAGGACTCACATGTAGAGCTAAATTTACATTATTCCATCCGCGATTTTTTTTCTGCTCTAAAGGATACTGCACACATAACGCATAACTCTCATACTACAAGATTTTCCCTTCACGTTCATATGGTTTTCGTGCTTTCACCAAAATAATAGTGAAAACACAGAGTGGGTGTGAAACACGACTTCATTTTGAATACTTGTAGCGTTATAGAAAGGTAATTTCAAAAAAAAGAAACTCATCGCGGTAGCCACAGAGTTAAGCTTCCGAAATACTTCAGATATCTCGAAAAAAAAAACTTGTTCACAGAGAGAGAGAGAGAAGATGTTTTGTCATTTACCCTCGGATGACTATTTGCACCAAAAATTTTTCAGTCAGATCTACATTTTTCTGCCCAAAGAGTGCGCAAAATGATCTAATAATCATTTCTTCGATATTTTAATAGTAAAAAAACTGCATAAACAATTCATTTTACTCTTTCATAAAAAATTCTCAAAATTGTCTCTTATGGCCTCCATAATTTTACGAAATCGTTTGCGGAAATTTCCGACGTTGCTCACTTGTCTTCACCGTTATTTTGCCCGATCGTGTGTCACAGCCCTTTTGAGCCCGTCTACGGTAGTGTAATGAACAGCCAAGACTTTTCTCCAGTGTGAACCACGGAGTAATTCACTGGGTTGAGATCCGTTGACTTTGGTGGCCGAATGCCCCTGCTTCGAAAGGACCTGGAGACAGCTCTTGACAAATGGTAATTCTTGAGCAAATTGAATGTAGAGGAGCCCAGCCCTGATGAAACGTAAATCAGTCGGCGCCAAAGTGCTGATTACTCCAAGGTTCCACTACGCCGCGTAAAACTTCCTGCTCTTAGTTGGGTGCATTGGCTCTGACGTTTCCGATAATGAAAGGAACGACGTCCTTTCGTTAGAGCAGATGTCGACCGAAACAATTACAGAGCCATAGTTTTTGCTACCATAGACTTCTTCTGAACCTTCTTGAGAAGATGACGTCAATTTTAGCGATCGTGGAGCGTTGCGACCGTGATTATCTTCTCACTCGTGGGGTCACCTTCGATAAGCAAACACCATCGATCAGATGGATCATTTGGCCAGCTTTCAGAAGTCGTTTCGCTCCCATCTTTTAGTCCAGAAGTATACACAAGAAATCTTTTAGCTGCGTAGCTTCAACCTATTTTTGACAATGTTTCGGACGCTGCGTCCGCTGATCCCAAGCTTCCGGAGTCATTATGCGCATTAAACGCCCGGATTCCTTCGAACTTGACAACGTGTCTTTTGATTGCTTTCCGGAGTAGGCGAGGTGGATGGACGATTTTTCGCGGATGCACCTCAATCCTTCCAGTCTCTTCGAAACCTTTCACAACTCTGTAACACTCGCAGATTCGAAACCAGTTATTCAAACAATGTTGGCCGTTTCCGTTCCCGTCTTGTCAACTCAACAGCTGCATACGTTGATTTTTTAGGATCCATATCTCAAGCACAACTGAAAATAGACAAATAAATAAAGCACTGTCAAGATCAAAATTTAACGAAGAATTCAATGAAATCATCAGCATTGATCAAAACAATACAACATCATTGCCAAAATATCAGAACTTTTTGTCTGTAATTTTTAGGAGATAACAATGAACATTCTTACAAGCGTAGCGGAGCATCCGACAAGCCCCTCCATAATTTCGCTGTTAGCCACCATCTCGACAGCGTTGGGATGTGGGGTGATGCCCACAGGCCAAGATATGAATAGAATTATAGTATTGTGCTAAAGATATTTACAATATTAAAAAACAGTTTATGGAACTCAATGAGAATGATTATATCTAAACACTTCATCAGTACACAAGGCCATCGTGACTCGAACCCTTCATTAGAGAGTCTGAACTCGCGATAAAGAAAAACTAGGATACCACTCGATATATCAATTTTATTTTCAACTATTTACCACGACAGCCACAAAATTTCGTTGCAGCGAGAGCTACGAACTTCATCATTAGTGAATTCACTTTGCCTGTTGCTCCACCGCAGCCGATGTCCAATCCCAATTCCCTGGTATTGCAACTGGCGAGACAGGAGTTACGGAATTTGTGCAATGTCTCGTAATGTAGACAGCAAATTACCACTCTTAGATTTGAGTTATTTCTTTTTAACAATATCTGGAAAGATGTACGAGGTATGCTCAATTTTTCTAACAATTTACCGGCCCTCTCAGTCAGTTATATCGCTTGGCATAATTTCTTTGGAAACACTTCTGAGCAAACTCTACAAAATAGTGAAAAAAATTACTTTTCAGTCCTGTTAGATGGCACGGAATGAAGAGAAGGCCGCTTTATTGAGAAGAATTTTAGCATGAAATTGTTAGTAATCAGTGGAAAGCTCAGATGTCGGGCTACTGCGTCATGCACTTGTTTTTTGAAAAGGCCTTCTAATAGCGCTGTAGCATTCAAAATAATATTATGGTTCAAACCGGCAGCGCTGCTTTCATTTTTTCTATCACGCGTATAATTCGCTGAAAGTACGAAAAGAGTATGAGCGTGTACAGGAAATTTTCGAGTGTCAGAGTCGCACGTCTTATCTGTAGCACTTTTTCCAAAAAGGAAGAAATCGTAAGTTCATGTACAAAAATCGCACTACACATGCGAGTCGCGCCAGGGCGACCTATTGGTCGGCATCGACCCGCGGTCTCGCATACACTCTAAACGGCGAGCAAATGAATGGCCTATGTAGAACTCAATCTTATTTACTCTGCTACATTGGAGTGAAGCTGTCTTTCCAGAGAATCAGCGCAGCTTTGGAATCGTCGAAGCTTACACTATTGAATGGTTATCGTGAATTCAGGAGAACAGCTTTGCCCTGCGAGAAATACGCTTGTATGAAACATAGGTCTGTTCTTTATACCGCAAAGCAATAAAGAAGACTTCATTAAAAGTGAACGCATTGGATGGTCAAACAGGACTAATTCTATTTAACTTTTTTAAGCGATGGTTTCATGTCATATATATCTATATATTTATATATTCATATATATCCAATAAAGTTAAGTGATATGCAACCATCAACGGCCCAGCGTGGATGGTCGATATCGACAGTGCATCCGGCCACGCTGACTGACACTAGGTATTGAATAATCAAACGCAGTTCCTTTTATTTACTGACTAGGTTCAGCGTCGATGTCGACTATTCATGCCGGACTCTTGACGGTTGGCTGCTGACAGGTAGATGCGTTGTAACGTAGAAAAATATCGAAAGACGACGGGTTCTGCTCGACTGACGAGTCTGTAAGGACGAAACTTGTGTATCGGGCTGTACAAGAACCCTTACCAGATCACATGACAGGTTGGCTCAAATAATAATGAAATGAAGAATCTATTAAAATTTAAGCGTGGTCTTATGAAGCACTCGAAATAAAGGTATAATATACTCTAATAGTTAATAGCTCTGTATAAATACACATCAGACTTTTCTCATCTTTCTATAAACACTAGTTTTTTATATTGACTTATATTTGACTATAAACATTATTCATCGTTGCAACTTTTGATACAGCCAACAGAATTCGCACTGAGCGGTAAAGAATTTTGAGACAACTATGAGTTCTTTTTAGTAAATTATGTCCGTTCAAGTTCTCCGAAATTATCAAAATTCGTAGCGATTGAGTTTACTCGGGATCAAAATTTCACTATACAATACCAAAAAGCCGCAATGCAGTTGAAAAGATGAAATTCGACTAAGAACGTTATCTTCTCGATCCATGGCATCAGCTGTTTTCAAAACCTCTCAGTTAGCATTCAGTATTAATTTTCAGGAATTACGAAGCCTTACCCGAGTTTGGTAGGCCAGGGCTATACACACGTGTTTCGGAAATCTCTCCCCTTCGTCAGTAGCCCACGCCCCACATCAAGCTCTGCACTGTAGCAAGGAGGGCGGCGAGTGTGGTGACGGCAACCAGCGACCCCACCAGCCGAGGTCCATCGACTGAGAAGTGGTATTGGCACAGTTATTGTACACTGTGCCGACACCCACATACGCCTCCCTCCTTGCTACAATGCAGGGCTTAATGTGGAGCATGGGCTACTGACGAGGGGGGGGGGAGGGGCGAAATATCCGGAACACGCTTGTGTAGCCCTGCGTACCAGCCTTGAGTAAGGCTTTAAACAATCTTGACAATTTATATTGAACGTGATCTTTCTTGATTAAGTGATCGGAATGTGAATTCTTCCTACACTAAGCTTGGTATTGACATCATCATGGTTCATTTTATCGATTATTAACAAAGACACTTTAGAATAAAGAAAAGAGTGTTCAGTAACAACTGAGAATATGTCTCTTTGTATAAAACGTGGTTATTCTAAAAAATGAGGAGTTTTGCAACCACTGACGTGACTTCACCAAAATTATCCATGCAGAAGTCTCCTCAATGAAAATCCGCCATTAAGTAACATGAAAATGCTTCCCTTAATTGACTGGTGTCATTGGACGCGCACACCTTCGTAGCCTCATGGGAGGGACAAAGTGATGGTCAAGATCATCTTCACCATCCGCAAAAGTTAGCTAAGTAACAGAGGAATATGCTATAGAAAAAACCTGAAGAACGTCTCCGCTCATGACCTGAGAAAATGTCGTCTAATACTGGTAAAAAAAATTACGTCTGAATGATTTTACAGCGAAACTATTGCATAGCTCCAATTACAGATGTGCTCATCCATCCGTCAAGACATGACCACATCTAGTAGCTTAAGTTAACCGGATGGCATAGAAAAAGGAACTTTGTCAAATTAACATAATCAGGTATTCGGAGCATAAGTGGTATTTAATAATCAGGAGCAAATCGCTGTTGCTCCATAAAGTTTGACATATCCTTTGGGTAAATCGGCAAGCAAAAAATAAGAGTACTCTTTCGTCTTTGGTAGGAAATTTGGAGGAAAATTTTTCGCTACACAAGGACTATTCTTTAAACTATTAATAATCATTCGAAGCTTAAATATCGGGAAACTCAAAAATGACTCCTTTCGGAGAAGCCATTTGATACTGTAGCACTTAAAATTAAATCATGTTTAACACGCGCCGCGCTTTCATTACTATCACACTTATGTTTCGCAGTACGAGCTTTTTCCAAGCCTATAATTGATTGTTACATAGCGTAATTACGGATCTCCCTCTCTGAGGGATCCCGCCCAGATAGTCGTCAGGAAAAATGACGCGTCCCCACGTGGTGGACAGGAGAATAAACGCGAGCCAAAAGCGACCGTATGCCTCCCAGAGACGCAGGTGGATTCAGGAGGTAAGCTTCTTGCTTGTGCAGCGTCAAGAGAGCAGAACTCTTCTTTACGAGCCAAACTGGCCAAAAGCCTGCAATCAAAGAGCTCGGAAGTACGTGGGACGCAGCTAGGGGTCATCTACAACAAATAAGCTCCTCCCTCTCCACCGAGAGAGACTGGCAAGCTACCCGTGAGTACCCAGCCCCCACATTTAGAACCTCGCAAGCTATACGTTGAGTATCAAAACGCTAGAAAACAGCAATAAAAACACGCCTCATTCTAATGACCTCAAAGAAGTCCACGGTGCGGCAGCGGGCTGGGTAGGACGAGAACGGAGGGGGGCGGGGGGTGTTGAAATCTTAGGGCCAGACTAGGGTGCCAACATCTGAACGGACTAAAATGACAAACTGCACCTATGAAGCACGAGCACTTGCACACGATTTCGCTGAAGAGGGTCTATTATTCATATAAGAAGGACAAGGTGCGACGTCATTGGCCTGGCTGGAACGAGAAGACGTCATCCTTTTCACGCTGTTTATGACATCGCAGAAGAGCTGTTTCTTGGAGCACGCGATAGCAGTGGTGGCGGCGGCGTCAGCGTCCTCGTCAAATCGAGTTAGACCGTGAACATCGATTTGTTTGAACCTAACAGCCCGTATTGGGCGATTACGGTTGAACCGATGTGGATCAATGCCTACTTTGACCATCTTCGTCGCTTACGCACCAACATCAAGCTATGACAAGGATGAAGTCGAGGAGTTTTATGTAAACCTCAAAGAATTCTTCAGAGAAGATCATACAATCTCCAAGGTCATTGTTGGAGATTTTAATGCATAAATTGGACCCAGAACAACGTTAAAGAACGTCATATTGGTATCCACGGACTAGAATGGAATGAACAAGGTAAGAGGCTATCTGAGTTCATCACTGCTACCCAAACTATCCATGGTGACTCACAATTCCAAAGGTCCCACTCTCAACGATCAAAGTCGGAATCTCTAAATGGGGACTGCTATAGTGAAATAGAGCACGTCTTACTAGATTGAGCGTATTGCCTGATCCATGTTGCTGTTGCTCCCAAGTTCTACACGGGACCAGACCATTGCCTCCTTCGCGCAACGCTCATTAAATAATTATAGTCTGTTTTTGGGGAAAATACCGCTGTCGACAACATCGACGAAGAATACGATCGACTCGCAAATATCTCCTTGTTATCGCTATGAAAAGCCGGGGATCCTAAAGTCACGAAGAGACGCTTGTGTTCGCAGAAACTCGAGCTAATACGTCAACGCAGATTCGCCTGAGGTACAGGCGACCAAATCCTTGCGTCCGAATTTGCGAGACGCTACACAGAAGCGATAAAAGAACACCTCAAAGAAAGACGAGCAGCAGATATGACAAAAGTTGCAGAAGCTGGGAAGAGCATTCGCAAAGCCCAGCGAGGCTCGGCCAATTATAAGACCAGGATGATTGCACTCTGATGCCCTGACGGAACTCTTACAGTTCCACAAGGGCAATGGAGAAACTCATCCACCAGTACTACTCGGATCTCTTTACTAGCCACACCCCTCTACCGCCATTCAAATTGAAGAGGATGAATATGTCGTTCCACCAGTCCTTCCTTCCAAATCTGAAATGCTGTGCAGTCGATGGAGAACAGAACAACACCCGGTTCCAGACAGGATTAGAGCACAACACCTGGAGAACCTGCCGCCAGTTCTCATCAACACCCTGGCTCGGCTCTTCACTGGCTACCTGTCAGAACTCAAGGTTTCATTCAATTGAAAACATCAAGACCGCATGTTGTTCAAAAGGGGAGACTTTCACGGCATAGGCAATTAGCGCCCAATCTCCTAGCCGTCCGTTGTCTATAAACTCTTCACTGAAGTTACCCTAAACAGGATTGATAGAGCACTGGACGAAGGGCAGCCATGCGAACAAGCAGGGTTTTGAAAAGGATTTAGTACTGTATACCACATCAACACCATCAAAGACTCATTGAAGTTTTGCGAGAGCACAAACTACCGTTCAGTCTCACTTTTATCGATCTAAATAGAGCCTTTGATTCAGTGGAAACAGGAATGGTTATAGAGGCTCTGGATAACCAGGGCATCCCTACTCGGCGCATAACGATCCTTTGTGAGCTATATAAAGATTTCACAATTAAAATAGGGAGGTTCGACAAGGCGATACAATTTCGCCAAAATAATTCCTTCCACCCTTGGAAACGTCATGCGAACATCAGATTGGGGCGATATGGGAGTGAAAATTGGCGGTCGACAATTAGGTCATCTTCGCTGCGCTAATGATATAGTGCTTATGACACAAAGCATTAGCCAAGCGGAACGAATGTTGAGCGATTTCGACAACGCCTGTAGAAAGACTGGCCTTTGATTTAATCACGAAAGGGATGTTTATGAATAAGCGATGGGTTTTGAATGTCCCATCCACGCTCAACCAGACGAATATCTCCGAATGCTCCAATTACGTTTATCTAGGTCATGAAGTCAATACGTTGAACGACCTTGTTACAAACTTGAGCAGGAGGAAACGGGCGCCTTGAGGAGCTTTTACGAGCATCGAAGACGTACTGAAAAAAAAGATCTAACTCCGTGCCCGCCTTGTCGACTCGACGAATATCCCTGCTTTAACGGATGCAGTAAAGACTTGGTCGTTACGTAAGCAGGATGAAAGACCACTTGGCGTTATTGAACGCGCAGTCGAAAGGTCAAAAAAGTATGCGGCATCTCGCAAAGAGAGAAAGAATCCAAAGTTCTGACCTACGTCATCGATCGAAGGGTAGGGATGCTGTTCTACACGACAAGCTATCTAGAATAAGATGGGCCGAACATGGAATGCTCTTCATTGACACCTGCGAACGAGAGCCGTTATAGATTGAATTCCTCGGGATATCAATCGCTCCATGGAAAGACCACCAAAGCGAGGTTTGATGTTTCATGAAAAGCCTAAAAGAAAGACATGATGCTCAGAGAGTCCCCAGAGCAAGGTGGAATTGGTTACTTTTGCACGCTACAGAGAAAAATGGAAGTGTTGCTGGTGCCCCTCGAATCACTCGACGGTCAATGGGGCCACAGGTGTTACATGTGAAATAGCGCAACTTTCAAAGATTTCAAAAGCGTTTATTATTCATTTCAAAAGCAAAATTTCGAGCGTTTATCACTAACTTGAGTAAAGTTTGTCGTGTCGAAACACATAAAGAGGTGCAACTTATAAATAACATGATTTTCTCTGTATTACTGAGAGTAATAAAGAGAACTTCTTGGAAAACAATTATATTTTTGATTTCTCCGTATTCTAAGCTTTCGACTGGCTACAAACAGTTTTACAAAGATCCTATCCGCACAAAATTCTCGCCTGAACATCCATACCGTAAATGGAAAAGAACCAAAGGAGGTTGGAAAGTTTTTACATTCTATAAATTGCGATTGCGAGTCGGCGACGCTGCAAAATGTCTGTGAATGACCTTAAAAATGATAAATGAGAAACCCTAGTTGTCTAGCAATGTGAACGTTTCTGTCTGAACCTCTTAACGTCTTACAATGAGCACCATTGAAAGTGACTTTCACTGAAGGATGAAGCATTCTGATTCACGTTACATATTCATGAAGAAGTTTGAAGCTATTGCGGAGAGAATAGTGGGCTTTACGATCTTCTTCACAGCAAATTGGACAGATTTCAAATTATCTCAGTAAAGACACCTCTTTTGATAGAATCCTGAAGCTGACAAGGTTCTTTCTAAAACTGATATCTGACCTATTTTTGATGAGATATTTTTGTAGGCATAGACTATCGTAAACGTAAATATACATTAGTTAGTCATTTTTCACTTTCTCCATGAAGAATTTCACAAACTGAATAACAGTTTTTTTTTCTCATTTCACTGAATTTGACGCGATATAATAGCGACTACGTATCACGTAAAAACGATGTAAATTATGGATTTGAATCAATGCGCCTTCGAGAGAAGTCGATGTTAAATCGATAGGCGAATGAAGTTCTCACAAACTTTCTGCCAGCTTAAGAATACTGGGATTATTTACTTATATCAAAATTAATTGTAAGTATATTTCTTCAGGAAATATTGATTAGGCAGATTTAGCGAATAATTATTCCTAACGTTGCGAAATGAAATCTATATAGCAGATATCGCAATTACAGCATTTTTTCACTCAGTACTTTGCAGAAAACAATTTTTTAAACGAGTTCATTCTTTGCAATATATCCTATCATAGAGCAGTTCAACGGAGGCGCCGTGGACGAGTGATTATGTTTGTCGGTCACAGTGCGTGTGCAGTCGAGCTCCACTCCCCACTTCTCTCCGGCAGTCAACAACAACGTCCTATGGACAACAACCCCTCAACAAGGCTATCCTCGGAATTGCAAGAAGACTCGCTCGACCTATTCTACCGTTCAAGAAAAAGACCAAGAAACGAATGAACGCTAGAAATACTGGGATCTGCACAGTGAAAAAAACACTGCGATGACGGCTCAAATAAAGTGTTATAAAAACCTAAAATACAAAAAAACTTCAATACGTGCAATCTATATATAGATATATAGTCTACTTATATTTTCAAGAATCTGATCGGAGCTTATCCAAGCCGTTGGTAATTTTAGAAGGGTCTCTCAGAGGCTGAGTTGCTCTGTGGCTATTCGCTCCACAAAAAATCCACAACCATAAGATTTGTGTGTCAATTCGCCTGGCGCTAGCTGTTCTACATATGGTAATATTAACTACGTCCAGACGTATCGAGAAGTGAGGTGCGCTTAAGAGATTAGTGATGAAGCCCATTGGCGAAATATTGAACGAAGAATCAGAGGCGCACAAGTAATTGAGAATGTATTTATAGCAGAGGCTTCTCCCTAGAAGACCAGAAAGACTTGTGCACAAAACTGAGGGCAGGTTAGGTGAAAGCTCAATAAATCAAGGGAGTATAAGAATTCATTTACTTAGTGACATATGAAAAAACGAGAATGATTCTTCTATACAACAATTGCAATGGACAATGAAATGTAGAAGAACCATAACTTCACAAAACTTGCGTCCATGGAAGTCAGGCTACTATATGGAAGAGCGGTTTCAGAAATAAGCTATGAGGAAAATACTAGGTTGGAAAGAAAATTTCTATCGTTTGATAGAACAATCAAAGTTTATGCATATATCCAGATAACAAACAGCAACAACTATTCTTCAAAATACAAGCCATCATTATCCACCACTTTTTGCCATCGGTCCGCCAGGTTTCGGATCCGATCAAAGTACGACTCATTCGGCTTTGAATTAAGGAACTCTTGACATGCTTCTTCAACCTCATCGAAAGATTCAAATCGGCGACCTTCCAAAAGTGTTGCATTGATCGGAAAAAGCAGTAATCAGATGGAGCAACGTCCGAACTATGGGGTGGATGCGGTAGAATCTCAACTCCATCCAATTCCTCAAACTTTGCCTCGGTATTTTTGGCTGTGTGTGGCAAATTTGTACTAGTAAAGCATCAACAAACGTTTTTGTTCACCCGACAATTACAGTTTACAGCAGATATAGATAACTTACATATCAATTGATGCGCATGAAGTAGACCTTCTGAGTGATATGAAAATCACACACGATTCATGCGAAAAAAACGACATCCCATCCAAACGATGAAAATTTTTTTTCCAACCTAATATTAGCAAGGACTATTGAAAAAAAGTCATTTAACCCTCAAAGAACGGCAGGTGATCGATCGCAAGACGCAACTTCTTAGAGTTGCCCAATTTCGCTGTTCAAATATGGATTTTTACTCCATTTGGAAAGTAAAACCATGCATTTTTGCGCTATTCAGACACTCCATGATTTTCTCTATAGAATCATATGTTTTTCTTGCATATAGTTTTATTTTACGACCAAAACTTTGAATGCGGAAACGCAATCTTTTGTTCGCTCTACACGCGCTCTGTTGGAGCCTTTCAAAAACAGTTGTAGAAGCGAAATCCTTGAAATCTGCGTAACGAATGACAGTAAGAGTTTAGCGAAGAGCCTTATACAAACCCTAGCAGGCAAATAAAGCAAACTGAGTGTTAAACATGATTTTATTTTCGCTGCTACAACGTAACAGAAGGCTTTCTCAAAAATAAAACATAATGTTGAGATTGCGGAAATTTGAGCTCTAAAACGATCACCAAGAGTCTAGGAGAAAATTTTAATCAGCGAGAAAGGCCTTCAAACGTTAGTGTACCTTAGCTGGGACACGTCTTATAGGGGTTAAGTTTTTGATGTACTCTTCGATATCCGACGGTACATGTTGCCCGCATTTTCATCTTTTCTACACAAATTCAGAGTGTTACCTAATTGAATGCGACTTCCATCCCTATTAAATTATATAGTCCCTCATTTCTTTTTCTTAACAAACATTCAGAATTTATACATTTAGTACTAGAGGTTTCAGCCAAATAATGTTTCTGCAGTTTTCTCTTCTTTGAAGTTCAGAAACATCAGGTTGTCACACTATCAACTTCAATTGCTCAATCGAAAGACTACAATGAAAGGCACAAAGTACTTCCTCTATGCAGCGCGAACAGTTCTATTCTCATTTAATGCTACATTTTCAATCCTGGACATGCACCCTTTTTATAACGTTCAACAGGAGTTTGACTCATAGTGGCAGGTCAAGATTTTAGAGCTGAGAAACGGGAGATTCTTCGTCATCAGGGCACGGAGCTCATAGACATTTTAGGCTAGTGTGTTTTCAATGAAGACTAAATATTACATAGACTGGCTCCATAGATGAAAACTACTTATTAGTTTGTGCTGTTCATGACTTCACAAGATGTCCATATTCGCAGTGACTGGTGTTTCGGCACCTTTGCCTGTGGCTTCCAGCACTTCTAGCATTTGATTCGCCTCCTCGCTGGCTCAATGATTTCGTCATCTTCACGAATGTCGTGAAATACGGGTTGAACATATGTCCTTGAAATCCCAAGAGTGGCCAGGCTGAGTTGTTTCTTATGGCATTCCTTATAGATTGGCGGAGAATGTTGAGGGGTAATGGGACGAATTCCGCATAAAACCGCACCAATCTTGACAGCCTGAGACGAGTATAGTTTGGCTCAAAATAAGTCATATCCTTATCAGATGTAGCTTCAAGAAAAAATCATGTTACATAGGGACAGCCTTCATTTGTGAGCCATCATTTGCATACGCATATAACTCGCTGGAGAGTACGAAATCAGCGTGTTAAGAGTTTTCCCTAGTACCAGAATCACACGTTTTTATCTGAAATTTCTGCTGATGCGATTAAGAAAAAGCCCCAATTGATAACAGTATTCCAAATGCGATCGATCGCTTCGCCCATGAACAACTCCTTTGCTTCGTAATTTAGAGGTAAATGAAGTCTTAAAAAATGTTAAACTTAATCGATTTTGTCTACTAAATGGTGTTTTTAGAAAGCAAGCGCACGTTGGAATCATTGAAACATTCGATATCGAGTGATTACTAATAGTCTCAATAAAGAGCCTTATTCGGCAAGGTTTAAAGCACAAATCTTGTCGTTTTACTGCAGCGCTATCAAAAGAGCTTTTTCAAAGCAAAACGTAATTTTGAGTTTTTAAAACTTCGATAGGATGAGTGCTAGACCCTTAAAAGAAAGGACTTTTGTCCAGCGAAATATGAGCGAGATAAAAAACACGTGGTTTAGTACAACATAATTTTATTTTGAATTTTTCAACGTTATAAAAGGGTATTGATAGATCGGCAAAGTGTGGCTTGTAGCCCGAAGTTTCAGCTCCGAATGGCTACTAGGACTCCTATGAGAAGTTCCTTTCAGCGAATGAGGTTGGTTTTTTATTTGTTTCCTCCTAATCAGAGAGAGCCAACTTTTTTATTATTGTCATAATTTGTCTGATAAACGTAATTCTTCCTTCAATTGAATGAAGCTCATTTACTTATGCAGTATTTTTGCTTTTCGTTTCGAGTGTTTCGTGACTACTCGCTAAAATCTCCAATGTGCCTGATAGTCATGTTTGAGCCATGGCATGTGGTCTGTTAGCGCCCTTATACAGTGAAATACACGTGTTTCGGCCTGCAGCCTCGTCAGTGTAGAACGTTCTCGTCAACTCCTCTGAGTGTAAAATGTACATCCCCGAGAAACTGACTGAACGAAAAGCTACTCTTTAACTGACGAGACTGCAAGGCGATACACGTGTATTGCATTGTAGAAGTGCCATAACAGACCACGATTCATGCGTCAAAAATCAGTATCAGTCTCATACCGTATTTCGCTCCGAAATTTTTGGCAATTGTGAACGAAGCGCTCTTACGCTCACTCATCCACGTTCACATGTGACAGTGCAAATCTGAGCTTTCATTACATCAAAAGCTTTGCGGATTCAAGTTACAGCATAAATAGCATGGTTTGAAAAGAACTGATAACCATACATTGAATCCATAGCAAATAACATTGCGAAGCAATTTAGATTACCCGGAGCTGAACTTTGTGTAGATCCATTTTTATATAACTCCCCTGGGCAATGACATTTGTCTCGACCACCATATTGGCATTCGAAGAGCGCGGAGAGTACTGTAGCGAAGGCTGGCATCGTGCCGCTCAATGACTCAACTCAACTAGTATTAGGTTGGGTTGTATTTGGGCGGTGGGGAGGGGGTGGTAAGGAAGTACTTCGAGACGACGACCTAAAGTACTAGAAGCAAGGAATTTCAAACCCACGGAACTGATACAATGCGGGACTTGCCAGAGCTGCCTACGCAGCTTCAATTATTGTGGTACAAGACTCATACAGGGCCTATGATCATGCAGTCACCATAGATGGTGGCGTTCGATTTATTATTCACGAAGTAGACAAGGACATCCCAAAAAAAAAGATGTTTTTTAGCCTAAAACGAGGTTGGCCAACGCCAGGGCCAATACACCGGTGGTTTTTTCGGAGGTTTCGGCCTCGCTTCAGTCAGTTGACCCCTGGAGCCCCTAACATTAAGCCCTGGTCATTGTAGCAAGGAGGGATAGGCGTAATGGGGTGCTGGCATACTGTACAATAACATTGGGCGGTCCGGATCACCACTGTTCAGGGACTGTTCGATGGATTTCCGCCTGAAAGACCAAAATCAATTTATAAGATCAACTGTTTTGACAACCTGCGTGAAAAACATTCAAAATAATTTTTTCACAAAAAAAATGTGGATCGGGGTCACTACTGAACGATGAAGGCCGAAATCTCTGAAACACCGGTGTAAATGGCCCCGTGTGCGTACCAACCTTGTTTAGTAGAGGCTGAAACACAATCTTTTTTTTTTGGAAATGATTTTAAATATTTTAATCACGAGGTTTTGAAAACAGTCGATCTTATGAATTAATTTTGGTCTACCAGCCGAAATTCATCGACTGAACAGTGGTGATGGACCAATGTCATTGTACATTGAGCCATCACCACATACACCTCCCTCCTTGCTACAATGCAGGGCTTAATGTGGGGCGGGGGTCACTGACGAGGAGGCCGAAACCTCCGAAATGCCGGTGTTTGGCCCTGGCGTAACGAACCATCGTTTGCACGGGGCTAAAACACATTGCTTTCTTTTTGTGGATCTATTGAATGTTTATCACGCAAGGTTTTGAGAAACTAGTCGATCGTACTTTAATGGATCAGGAGGCAATAATCGCTCAAGTTCTAGAATAAATTGGGATGAATCTTCGTGCCCGGCACACATTGGGCCCCTTATAACACACGATGAGACTCCCCACATGAGGAAAGAGAAAGTGCTTTCCATGTGCTTTCGATTTGTTACCCGGATGCATTGGAGCCACGGAAGAGCTCTCGAAATATCCGAACCTTCAATCAACCGTATGCTGCCCCAGCTTCTGTAAACTGGAGAGTCAGTGCTCTGAGTTGTTTCACTGGGAAAATGTCAGACTCGCATATACAACGCCAGTCCTCGTTTATTGTAAAGCACACAGAGATATTTACCCTTTAGAAGGTCGTTTTTAGATGGAGATTGTTGGATTACTCCACGAACATAAAATAATGATTAGGCTAAATTGCATATGTCATCATAGGATTATTTCGCGGAACTTTTTAAACAGAATCTTTCAAAGTCATCATTGGAAATGAGAAAAGCACACTAGATCGTTACCACAGTTGCGAGACTTCAATTTATGAAATGTGCACCAACTAATTTTGCTTTTTTCTGCATATCGTCAAGAGACTGAGGGCCTTCCTAACAAACATCTCTTGAGAAATTTCCAAGCATCTAAAAAGGCAAAGAACAATTCCTCCTCTCGGTGTTTTCAACTTGCATTCTTTACCACATGAGATCCGATGCCTTCATGCAATCATTTGCTCCTTGACTAATTCTAACACGATTTCCCTTCTGCTTCTCATACTTGGATGGATCTCGACAGTTTCACTAGATTCTTGACATTCAAAAACATTATAACCTTGTTTTCAAATCCCTCGCAAAAATTCTCCAGAGTTCTTATTCAGATTTCACGCAATTAGGATACTCATTATGAGATTATAACGATTCAGACCTCATGAATGATTTACCCGAAACAGTAGAGAATAAGATAAGCCATTGAGTGCTACAAATAAAATGATAGTTCATTATACAAAATGTAGGCCTCTCCCTCAATAGCGAAGATCTCATAGGCATACTAGATGTCAGAAGCCAATAAGAGCATGAAAGCCTAACAGAACGCGATTTCTACTTTATGAAATTTGTTTACCAGAAACGTTCCCCTCAGCAAGAAGTCATGCTCCGTTTTAGTCATTTAGTACATACATCCACGGATATTCCCTCCTCTAAGTGTACTTCTTGTTTCGGCATTTTGTCATTTCGAACTCTTCAAATTTTGAGGTAAAATCGCGTTTTTATATCGCACCTCGGAAGTCGAAGATAAGAATCGATCAAGTCTTGTCATTTGAAGAACTGCTGCATTTGATGATATTATTTTGAATGGTGTCTTCCACGCAGCTTAACTGTCATTCAACACATGCATTTCACTTCTTTAACCGATTTTCCTGTGCTCCGGCAGAAGTCTGTTACAAAACGTGCTACAAACGATTTTTGGTTCATTCTGATTAGAAGGGAACAAATGAAAATCGATCTCATTTAACCGCCAAAGGACTTTTTATTAGTAGTGCAGTACCCATTCGAAAACCGTGAGCAGAGACTGCCACCACCACGTCGCCTGATTCTTCAAAACACCTTTTATAACATTGTAGCATTGACATCAAAAAATGTTTTTTTTGACCTCGACTGTTGTCCTTCCATATGTTTATCTCTCACTATGAGCTCTCGAAAGCTCAAAGCATATGAGTGGTGCTGAGAAAGTTTTTTCGTAATATCTTAGTCAGAGTCAGTCAACTATCAGCTAGAGTTCTTCTTTGAGAGCAGATGAAATACTCTCAACTGTATTTCGATCGTCCCGCCTCGCCAGCTCCCTGTCAGACGAGCCATTGCCTTGTCGAATAAGCAATGGTAGCAAAGCTACCGAAAGGTCAATTCAATCTTGTTGCTCTTGTTTAAGGAGCCGATTTTTAAAGCATATGCAACATCGCTAGAATCAGAAAATATTAACCTATCAGATGATTGCTAGTAGTCTAAAGAAAAAGCTCTGTTTGGCGAGGTTTGAAGCACAAATTCAAGACCAGCAGAGATGAAATAAAGTCTGAGTACCGCCCAGCAGTGCAAGCGAGATAAGAGAAAAACATGAGGTTTTTATAAAACATGATTTTTATTTCGACATTACCATTTTATAAGTTGGTGTTTTGGAAACCGGCCGCATGGTGGTTGTAGCTACAAGTCTAGCTCTCGAAATTTTTTGCTAACACTCCCATGGAAAGTTTCTTCTCCGGCATGTGCGATCAGTTATTCATCTGTTTTTTCTTCCCCCTAAATCAGAAAAAACCGATTTTGCCGATAATGAAAACGAATTGGAAACATTCAGAGGCTCTGTCGAAAAATCCTATAGAGCTGCCAAGAGACTTCACTCCCCCAAAAGTGCTGAGTTCCAAATTAGTTGCTGTCATGCGAATGATTTGTTGCAGAAAAATGGTAAATCTGCTCCCTGTAGCGTCCACAGTATCTTCAGCTTTTGAGAGCTAACAATGGATATTTTTTAAATACTGCGAGGAGAGTGAACGATGTTCTTATGATTTCATTATTGGCCACAATCGCGAAGGTGTTTGGATGTGGAGTGTTGCCTCTAGGCCAAGGTAATGAGCAGAAGATTGCTATGGTATTAGAGGTATTCCTATTCTAGAACAAAAGACTATGATCTCCAATCAGAATTAATCTAACCAACAAATCGTCGGTAATACAGAGGTGCCTCAATCCGCGCATTCTGATGAAAAAATTCCAAGCTTGAATAAAAAGGAGCTGGCATTCAGTATTGCAACATTTGAAAGATTCGAAACTCGTGTACAACAAGGTTAGAAAAGAGTAATTTCACTCATACGTTTCCAAAAAAATCAAAAGAAAATTTCCAAACAATTAGTAGAAAAGGGCCGAGAGTATGTGGAAGACTATGATGACAGCAAAAATTGAAACCTTCGAAATCAGTTCTATCGTTGAACAACTTCTTTCCTACCCTTTTTTGAGAATGGATAGTATTCATTCTGTCGGATGATGGTTTGAAGAGTCCCAAAAAATGAAAAATTGGCGCTTATAACTGTTGTTTGCAAAATTCTTTCCAGTTTCCCATTATGTTAGAAGGACATGTATTCATAAAGCTGGCAATATCTTGCAGTCGTCAACATGGAAAGAGTATGCATCATCATAGGCAACACGGTTACTGCAATTTGTACTAATATGGACCAACGCGCGCAGTCATGTCAGCTGCAAATGAAGCCGACGGTGCCCATAACACCTGTGTCCGGCCCACCATTGACAATTTCAGGATCTCTTTCGGCTTAAGTAGCATTCTCTTGCTCAAACCCATTTGTGAAGAAATTTTGTACAAACAACGAACATTATCTTGGCGAACTGGTCGAGATCGATGTGGCAAAGTGTAGTGAATCGAGCGATGCGAATGCTGGCCTAGGGGCCGTTTAGATCGCAGTTTTTCTCGCAACTGCTACCGTTGACGGGAACTGAAATTGAGGTGTGATGTGCGTATTACCATTACTTTGCAACCATGGTTCATTGTGGCATTACAGTTGCAATAAACTATCAAATCGAATGGATTTTGATTTGTTCGATTACTGCAATAAATTTTACTGAGTATACTATGTGATGATTTTGGATTAAGTGCCTTTCTTGGAAAGCAGTTAAGAAATTTGCAAATAAAGAAAATCACACGAAGGACTTCTCTTCCCCTTTTCCTTTCCCTTTTCGAACGGCTGTTGATCAATCTTCGCAAGTGCAGCACGATTTTTGCTCCTAAGTAGGGTTTTTTTTCAAGTAAGACAACTTCAGGTCTCTTCCATCAAATACTGTATGATTTTTTCTTGGCCCGCATAATTTTTATGCGTACATATGATTGAGAGGATCCATAAAGTTTTGACACTAGAGCAAAAACACCAAATTTATTCATTAGAAGTAATTGAAATTGCTTGCTTTTGATATCGCTTAATTGTGCAATTACTTATCAGCATTTTCGTATAGAATTTGCCTACACTTTAGAATGTAGCTGTCGTGGAAACAAATTCGCTTGTTGCGCATGCACAAATGGAGCATAGTGAAAAGTGATAATGAAAGGCGCGCAAGATTAACGGAGCATGTCACGATGATACGTTTGCAGAAAGGCGGTAAGGAAGTGATCCGCGAAGTTCAAAACTGTATAGAACACTTGTGCGAATTAGTCGCGCTCGAGCTGTCTACAGGAGGCTAAATCAGGCTTGGGCACCGCTTCAGTTTTATCTTGAAGCAAGTATAGGCAAGTTGTTTACCAAAATATTTACAAGAAAATGAGTAATTGAACGATACCAATGTCATGCATTATTAAATAATTCTTGCTATCAAAATCGGTGTTTATACTTTAGTCGTAAAACTTATGAAGCTGCCTAATTACTCTCACGTGAGAATAAAACTCTGATTTGAATACGTAATCTTCTTTTTAATCCTGCAGCGCACATTGAGGACCTTTTCAAGAACCATATTAACGGTTATCAAAATTTGTACACTGGGTGAGTAATGGTTTTGCTCAATGAAAGGCTATCCACACACTCTAGCTATGCAAACATTGCACTTCAAGTATGAAGCTAATTTTATTTCGCTGTTGCAGCGTAATCACGTGATCGTTTTAAAAACCAAGCATAGTCTTACCGAGATTTGAGCTTTCAAATAAAGTTTACAACTTTAGTAGAAATACTCTGTTGAGTAAGAACGACCTTCAAAAAGCTGAGATCAATGCAACCCTCACCGTTTGCAAAGGGTTAATTCTGGGGTCACTTTGGTTCCTATTCCAAAATTATTCAAGCTCTGTCAACATTGCGAATGCTCTTCCTAGCTTATGCACCTTCGACTATGACTGTTGTTCTTCTCTCTTCGGGAACTTCCTTCATCGCTTCTGTGAGGCGTTTTGCAATGCCAGGGATGAGCTCTCAATTGTCTGCGTCTCGCACGATTTTGCGCTGGGTTTTAGCCCTGGTGTTTTTAAAATCAAACAACTCTTGATAACTTTCGAGTTCTCCAGTTTCATAGTGTTGATATGAGGGTGTTGGATAGGATGGTAGTATTCTTCGCCAATGTCGTTACTGACGGTATCCTTCCATGAGCCAAAATGACTTAATCCTACTTTTTGGTAGTTTTGAGCTTTCCTTGTTAAGATGCTACGGCCTTGCATGCTTGAACGAAAATGGAATGTTGCGCGGGCGGACGATGTGATCTGATCATTTGAAAAATTTTTAAACCACAGTCCATTCGTTAGACGGAGCTATTGGTATATTATAATGTAATTTATTCCATTATGACACTTCCACATTCACCGCTGTGTATGGACATTTTGAAATTCTGAGGTGCCATGAATCGTTTTGCTCGTCGTAATAATCCCTCTCACTCTGTTCATTTTTGTTCGTGGGTCTCGATGTGACTTTCTTCAGATGTTTTTCAAAGGTCAATTTCCGCGTACAAATTTCAATGATTAATTGAAGATTGTATTAGTTTTCTGTTTAACGTTTCTGAGTCCATATAGAACGACTCCACTTCGTCTTCACCATAGCTTTAAGTTAGTTTATAAAGGATAAAAAAGGATAAAGCTCTCGGCGTTGATCAATCCCCGAGAGATGCGCCATGCATTCGACTTCAATTTTTGACTTCGTTTGAGGTGATTGAATGCATATCTGGCCTTTACAATGACTCGCGGTGGCCTCCCGCTGAACCAAGTCAGTGCTGCTTATCCTCCCAGACAAGCCTGAGACCTGTCTTGTACCAATTTACCTATCCTGAGGGATGGATGGCTTCGTGAGCCATGAGCGCGAGATCGAACCATTGACCTCGTGTGCGACGCAGGGCACCTCTAACCACTGTGCCACATGCGCTCAAGTTAGTCTATAAGCAATGAAAATGGATAATTTTAGCAGTAATTCACGTCTTTACAACCGCATTTGCCCAAGCCTGCTTGTGAGTTGTATGAATGAATTGATATTTATGTTCGGTATTTCTCCACTATAAGGTGACAAAAGAAAACCCGATCTCATCCGCTGGACAAGAAAATTTCATAGGAGTGTTAGTAATCATTGTAAGCTTAAATTTCTGGCTAGAGCCGTACTAGGCCCGTTTGTCGGAAAGCCTCGTTTTGACGTTGCTGCAGTAGGATAACCTATGTATTTTACCACACGTGTTTTTCTGCAAGACAGAGCTCTTTCTATTGGCAATCATTCGATTGCATGAAACTCAAAAAATCCAATGTTGAGCTTACTTTACAGAAAGAGCGTTTCTCTGCAGCGTGGCAGGGAAGATAAAATCGAATTTTACACAGTCGGCTTGCTTGTTGTAGGCTAATTCACGGTCGGGGGTCTAGTGGTCGCAAATTCAATGCGACGGCCGCCCACGATCATTGAGTTATAGAGAAGTGCGACTTTGTCATTTAATTAGGAATTTTTTCTCCAATTTGAAAGAAACTCCTCATTAAACGTATGAGTCCGATAGTAGAAAATCTTCCTTATTTTTCACGTGCTTATCGTGCTTCCAGCGAAGCTGTTTTAAATTCTGCAGCGTTATAAAAGGGTCCTTTGAAAACCGAGACACGTGTCGCGCTAGCCAGAGATTTAAGCTTTCGCATTATTACTAACACTTTTATGAAAAGTTTTTATAGAGCGAATGATATCAGTTCTTCACTTGTTGCCTTACAGAGGACAAGAACCTTATGGTCAAACTCGTTCTGACGGAAAGACCAACGACGCCGACAATTTAAACTACTTCATACTCCAACAAACACTTCTCCGCACCTCAAGGGTAGCGCCGTGGTTAAAGGTGACATGGAGACAAACATGGAAAATGGTTCAGTCCTGCGCGGAAGGACAGCATGCATTCTGTCTCTCCGAGGTGGGTGAATTACTATCAAACTTGTGAGGATAACCTATATCACATGATACATCAACAAGAAGTCACAAGTCACTGCTGAAGTGGAGTTCCCGAAATTGTAAGTTAGCATGAATGCTTTTGGTTATAATACTCTTAGATAGCCTCTCCTGTCCTTGTCCCATTCTAGCCCATGAATCTCAGTGTGACGCTTTGGCGTTCTTCTAGATCTACTTTATACCTTGAAATCTTGAATGATGACCTCAATAGTGAATGGCTTTTTTTTCTTTTCTAGGCCCATGCAGAACACTGCGACGTCGTCATTGTCATAACTTCAGGATTTTGCGTAAAACACGAAGTGGTCAAATTCGGCTTTGATCCACATCTTTTCAATTGCAAATCTTCGATCCCGGTTGCGAATTTTTCACTGTCAAACTCGTTTTTGACGAAAACCCAGCACCGCCGACACCTCTACTATTGCAAGTTCCAAGAACAGTTCTTCTCCTTGTCATAGACAACACTAAGTGGATAGTGTCCTTTTATCTCATCCAGGACGCTGACAACGTGTCTTATCCTCCTTGCCTGCATTACTAGATCTAATCCCCTAAAGAGGATTCATGTGCAATTGTACGTGCATGATAGGTACGAATCGTCAGGTTAGTCCGTTGCGATTCAGGCAGCCTAGGAAGATCCCAGAATTTTAGCAACCTCTTCGTACTCTTTCCTACCAACGCTGCCGTACTGGAGACTTTTTTTGAGATCAGAGAAATGAACCTGATTCTTCTATTCTGTTTTTCATTTTGTATTCAGTTTGTTGAACGTGACTACTAAACGCTTTCTCAGTACTTCCTGACTGCTTAATTGCACTGTTTGCGAATTCGTAGAAAAAATAGTTGGACCAAGTGGTGTTGCAGAAACGGATGTCTCCCACCAGTTTTCACCTGCCTTTCAAAAAAACGCTTGGTTATTTTTGGCTCGCATTGAGGCCGTTTTCACACTTGGAGGAGCACCACGAGCCTTCACGACTAATCGGGCAGATTCCTCTGAGGTCTGTGGATAGTAATTATACATTGAAGCATCAGCAATGACGAGCGACTACAAATTGAAGCACTAGAAAAAAGGAAGACATATCCACGAAGTGTTGGAGTTTTGTATTCAAAGGACGGAATAGTTTTCTATCAGTTTTCCCGAAACATCATTCGGCTAGAAGTTTTTCTACACAATTACAATCAACAAATCCAGACTTTCATGTATAAAAAGTCAATAATATCGCAAAATTGCTCGGAAACAGTCACACAAGTAAGATACATAAAACTCAGAACCTCGCTTAAATGTTGGTACCGAAAGTGTGATAGAAAATGCAGTTGCCATAACAATCTCTCCAAAGATTGATAGATAGCCATAATTCAGCTACTAAAAACAAAAAAAAAAGTTTATTCGGTAAGTGTTGTTAAACAATAGTTTGATTACCTTGCTCGATAATATTTTGTTAAATTATAATATAATTACAATTCGTAATTATTAGCTAAGCTGAGGTTCTGAGGGCACATTATCACAAGAAATGACGGAATACCCCGTCATTATTGTTTATTTTCATACGGTAAAAATCGTTTCCAATCGTAGAAACCAACATCACACAGTGCTCTTTCGAAGCTGTGCAGGATAGCGTCAGAAGAGATAGAATAAGAGACACTAGAAACTAAAATTAAGAAGAAGTTTTAAAAAAAAT
The DNA here is from genome assembly GCA_019055375.1 of Parelaphostrongylus tenuis. Classification (NCBI taxonomy): domain Eukaryota; kingdom Metazoa; phylum Nematoda; class Chromadorea; order Rhabditida; family Metastrongylidae; genus Parelaphostrongylus; species Parelaphostrongylus tenuis. The sequence goes on along the minus strand of JAHQIW010007044.1, from coordinate 945 downwards.
TGTATGTAAAAGTTGAATGAAAATTACTGAATTAACAAAATTACTAAAACTACCATATTACTATTAAGTATTAGATTTCACTCCACTGCCGACCATATCTATGGAATTTTAGGATGCTATTTGTCAATCAACAATCGATTTTACAGATGTTCTTCTAAAAAATCACCTGCACTTTCGGCGTTTTGCCGATAGTGAGTAGCATTATTTGAAAAAGCTGACATTATATGTCGCAGCACTTGAGATCAGAAGGCGGGAACTTACTATAAGCCATGCCACTTGAGGAAGTGGCGCATTTACTGAAAATTTCTTTCAAGTGCTTTTCTACACATTCCATTATCATTCAACATTTGACATAAATTTTGATTCATCAGTCGAATTTCTCGCACCTCGGGAGTAACTGTCAAAAGCATGCTTTGTAAAGATATTGGTTCACGACATGCGAATTGGGAACCTCTGGTCTCAATGTTTATTTAAGATCTTATTTGAGTCCTGGAATAGCGAGATGAGTGATCAAAATAGGTTCCATTGCCAAGCTTTCACGAGATTGCCGTAAATTTCCACTGTGAAAATTTGATGGTATCGCAATCGCATTGAAATAATCTGAGTCAAGCTTCCGCAGCGGCTCCTATCTTGCAATATTGAGCTTCATGGATGTCACATTAAGATTAGCGAGTAGAGTAAAGCAAAGCACAAATTAAGTAACTTCATTAGGAAGTAGCCTCTCTCTGAGTAACTTCAACCTTTTTGAGGTGAGCGGACTTACAGTAAAGCTGGACGGTCATTTGTGATTCATAGCCGATATTACTTGCCCCTTAAATGATAATCGGTCTTATAGCCGACGGATCTGTTAGATGGCATTCATTAACAAACGGTGTTCACCATGATGTATCGTGATAAAAAACTAGCATTTTTTTCTGACAACAACTTGACTCAGATCTTATCACA
>JAHQIW010007043.1:0-53801 GCA_019055375.1 Parelaphostrongylus tenuis | reverse complement strand
TGAGCTCCAACGCTGTAGAAGTTGGACGAGCTGAAATACAAAACGTTTTGCGTCATCAAACATGCATTAAGTAAAAGAAATGAAAAAATACTATTCATGTTAAAGCACTGGATTTCCCACCCTGAAAAACACTGTGACGACGAGCAGTAAGTAGAAGGTGCGATGTAAACATATCGTATATTTCATCGAACTTCCTTGAGGTACCAAAAAACGTTGCACTTGGTACTCGTCAACGTCCATGAAAGCATTGCGCGTTGTTTGCCAGAATAAATGTTTTTTGACTTTCTCACCTGAACTATTTTTCGTCACTTTAAATAGATTTATTTGGTTCATCAATAGTATATTTCCAATTTGTGGTTTATCCCCCTTCCCAAGAAGTTGTATCGAAAAATCTACCATGATCTGATGTGTATGTCTTTAGCAGGATGGGAACGAGGTCTGCGCTTTCCATATTTGCTACTGACCAAGAGAGCTCTCGTTAAGCAATAGATCAACCAATATAGTCATCATACACTCAGTGAAGGTTCATACGGCTATTTTTCCCTCATAGTGAAACCTTTTCACAAGAAAATTCAAGTGACTTTGTAGGATTACTGTTGAAGATTTTTAGTGATTTGATAGGAATATTATTATTGATGTATACTCGCTGCCTATTTCTCAGAATTGAGCTCTTCGCTAAAACTTCACAATCGTCTCACATGTTTGCTTCACTGTAAAGATTTGGTCCAGTAAAGTTCTTATAAACAATACGCACAAATTGCACTTAAACTCACTGCCAGCACACGCATGTATGTTCCTGTGTATGCCAAGAGCTCGAATTTCCTTTTTTAAAATGCCGTCGGTTTTCATGGTCCTTTAGTTCTAATTTCTGTTTCGTTCCAGTGGCGTTCGAAGTGATTACGGACTATAAGCCGAAATTATCGCTTTCATCCTAAAGCTTTCCTTCAGTCCACAAGTTTGTAGTGAAGTTTGAGACAATCCAGAAAAAAAATTGTATGTCGGACAAATTGGGCCCTCATACTAGTTTTCTCAAGTAAAAATCTTAATACATGAGCAATCGCGTGAAGGGTCAGCTTTGTGTTCTTTACTCGTTTACATGGAAGAGTGTTTTCCACAACAAAGTTCCATATAATTAGTAAGCGACGGAGAGTGATTGCTTGCAATCGCTGCTTCAATACTTTATGGAGTCGTTATATGACTCGCGTTGCGGTATCAACCCTCTGTCCACTTAGAACATCGTTCTCTATAGCTACGCAATATTTCTCGTTGTTATGCCCCCAGCTTCACTGTTTCAACAATCTAGCGGGTTAGCTTTACAACGACTAACCATTATATTTAAACCTCAAGCGATTTGACAATTTGTACTGTTTACTTTTGTACTTCACCTTTTTCACATTCGATTGGGCTCTTTCTTGCTGATCCCTACAAATTCTCTATCCTGAGTTCACTTAAATTCAGCTCCAAGATGAGGATGAAAATATTACCAAAATTACTCAGTTTCAGCCAAAAACTAGGGATAAAAATAATACGAAGCGTAGGATCGTTTGATTTTGCTCCAAGATGTGGTTTCTCGGCTCACCCATGAAGCGATAGGCAGTACGGTAGTGTAACATCAGAGCAGACCGCACAACAGAACATGTTTGACCTACATTCATCGCAGCTGATGTGACGAGCTGAGGGTTCATGGGGAACTTCCTTGTTTTACATGGATACACTACTGCATCGTTATGAAAAGAAGCTGGGTTGAGCTGAAGAAAAGTATGAGGAATCTCTGGAATGAATAGTGTATAAAACAAAAATTTGTAGATTTTGGGGTTTTGGGTCGTCGTCAAGTACAATTGAGCATGAGCTGAGGTATATAGCTGGTTTGAAGTTGAAAGGCTCCATTATCCCCGAATCCAAAGGAATTGTATTGAGTGCGGTCATAGGTAATGTGCTAAATGATCTCTCAGCCATGACCCTCTAGTACAGAAACCTTAAGCATGATAGGGAGATATTGTGTCATACCGTGCTGGTGAAGTGAGAAAGTACACTTAGAGTGGAAGCATTTTTGTGGAGCTTTCTTTGAGTTGCAAGGGAATTTTGGAGGATGTGATTCCTTGTACCGGGGCCGTACTTGGAAATTCAATAAGTGTCTAGATGTTTGAACGGTACAATCCTCACTAGTAGTGCGAGCGCCAGTTTAATTTTTCCGTTTGTTTGCCCACCTTTATGATTTTTCCCAGTGTTAAGCCTTCTGAATATGACGGATGAGGTGGTCCTCTTATCCCGTAAATAGATAGAGCTATTCGACAGCTAAGAGAGCGCGTGTGGGCGCAAGTGGATTAAGAGGTGTGCTCTGCGATACACATGATCGAATCAATGGGTCGATGGTTTGGCTTTGCGCTCCAGAGTTTTCAATGAGCTTTTCATTCTTTCGCGGCTGGTGGATTGGTGACCAGATTTATCTGAGAGGATAGTCAACACTAACTTGACACAGTCGGTAAGCCACTGCGAATCATTGCAAAGGCCGGATGTGCATGAAATCACCTTGACCGACACTAAACTTTGAGAACGTTATGCACGGCGAGACATTCCTCAGGAATTAATCCAGGTCTGAGAGCTTTGACCAATCATCGTTGGTTTTCAACTGTGAATGTGATGTTATTCACATGTCTGCCTAGCAGTGGGCCCATTTTATTCCATTTGAAAGTTTGGGTTTTTTTGATTCTCTACTTCCACTACAACTTGTAGATTGAAGAAAGCTTTAGATTGATAGGCTTTTTCGGCTCTCATTAGTCCGTAATCACTTTCGAACTCCCACTGGAACGACTAGAAATATAGAACTAAAAGAATGAAAACCTGCGACATTTTAGAACACAATTCGCGCTCTCTGCGGATACGCAGGAACATCTTTGCGTGCTTTCGGTGATTGTACGTGCACATATGAGTATTGTTATAAGCACTCTATTAAATCAAAATTTTACAATGAAGCAAACATGAGACGATTTTGAGTTGCAAGGAAGCTGACTGCTTATTCTCGAAAAGTTTAGCCAGTCACATATAGGAATTTATGGACGAAACGATTGGTACAAAGGACTTTCTCTTGCTCACTCCATAAAGTTCTTTATACGAGAACAGATTTCATATATCTGTGATAATTAGTACATTTTACATCACTCGGCACACTATCCTCTGAATCCTCATATTGCAGGACGTGGCTCTGTAGGCTAGACCGTGTGTGTACAATGTCGCAGCACTGTTCGAGAAAAGGTGGCATCGTTGCTATACCAGCAAAAGAGCAGAACTTTTATAGAGCATGCGATAAAAATCCAAGTGATGAAGCAGGCATCTTTATCACTGCAAAACGTGCAATAGATAGAATAAAATTGCATTATGCGTTTGTTGTCAAAAAATCACTTTCCGTCAATCTATATCTGCGGTGCGATATACTTCCCCCTCGTCTCGAACTGTGCGAATTCCACGTGTTAAGTTAGAAAACTGAACCCGTATATCATACGCGCATATTTTCAGCGCACTATATAATTGTTGACTTCAGCGAACTGTCGCTCGAAGTACCCTCGTTTGTTGCCAATTCAGATTCCTAGGTAACCTCAGAAAAGCGTTTTGCCCTGTTTGGTGCTCTTTATGTTTACTTCCTTGAAACTAGTCTCGTTTTCCTATTGAATTGTTGAAAGCTATTGCTCTAGCATTTTCAATTCGGCATATCTGAAGCCAGAAAAAAGTTAATTCTGCGAGATAAAAGCATCGAATTGTTTCCTGTCGTAAATTACAATCTATGCTATTTAATATGCATTGAAGTACTTGGCATCTTGACTGAAAACTAGGTAGATTTTACTTAAAACCGACTTTCCTGCCAATACTTATGCTTCATTTTTGAACTATATCAAGCACACCCGTACATCTCAACAAAGTTCTGCGCAACTTGAAGAGCTTCAAATTGCTGTTTATCGTAACCACCAAATTTGTCTTGTACGTTTTTTCTGTGTGAGGTGTAAAAAAATCTGAGTAGAATGCTATGCATTTTGCCCTTTTAAGGATGTGAAGGAAGCAAAACTGCTGAAACCTCGGATAATATTGTACTACACTGTATTAATGAATCTTACTATCAGCCATCCTCAAGTGAGCTCATTAACAAGAGAACTGACACAGCGGAGGATCTAATTTTTGCTACACTCAAAATATGTTAATGTTGAGCTATTAGGGAGCTGTGACCTGCGACGGTGTCCCTGTCGTACTCAATGGTTTAATTGTAGGTACAACAACTCGTATGAAAGAAGACAGTTATTCATAGTGTAGGACATGTATTGTAAACTTCATACTGTACCTAAGCGTTTTGAGAGCAATTTTCAGCACAACCCGCTATCGTTGATGTGATAAACTTGGTAGTTGTTTATGCATGCAAGCTATGCTGAAACACATCTATGGGCACATTGCACCGTGAACATCACGCTACTCTGAGAAGGTCTTCATTTGGCTTCTCATTGATTCATAGCAAAAACCTTTCTGAGGTCCGAAGTATAATACTTCAGCAAGTCAGAGATGTCTCCGTCGCCGAGAGGCAGCACTGTTCACTGTTCTTTTTTTACAATACCAGCCCCCGCCTACAAAGTTAACTTGTGCAATGAGGCCTATTATATTATTTTATACATATTAATATTATATTAGGAGCTATTAAGACCTTTTTCTGATCATGTTTCTATGTATTTTCATTGGATAAGGAGTTAAGGGATAAAAACATCTTTGCCTCGAATAAAACTTAGAAAAATAATGACCTCTATAGAGGTCACAGCGATGACATGACAATGTCTTCTCTTCGAGATTATGATCATGCTCTATAGGCCTTAGTGCTCTTTAGTCTATATGTTCTGTCACGCTAATCCACCGCAGAAAATTCTTCAGGAATACCGACACTTTTATTACGTTTATTTTACGCATACACATTCAACACTGGAATTACTCGACACGCCTATAGAACCGCTTCCCGACAACTTTATCCGTCTTCCATCTTCTGAAAATATATCGGACATAATTTAAAAGCATGCATGCTAACGTCCCGGTTCGTTGTAATCAACTGAAAAGTCACATGGTTGATAGCGCCGTGATTTGAGCTATCTTAGTCACAGAGATAGTCTACAGATTATCTCATTGGCATAATAAGTACCATTGTAGCTACATACGTATTCAAGCTGCCAATAAGAACTACGTACCATAAGAAGATATTCCGTTCCGTCTTTTTTCACGAAAGAATACTCATACGTCTCCGGCTTTGAATTCCTCCGTTTTCTATGGAATGTGCTTTTCAAAAAGAGTGTCCCAATGAGATCAAGATGTTATCTAAAAGCGTTTCTTTTTACATTTTTTTCCATTCGATGTAACAATTCATGTTGTTCCACACAGGATATTATCGTCAGCTGCTATGCATGACGTCATGTGCCGATAAATTTCTCCTTCGTAGTAAACACAAGCATGCCATTGTACCTTATGCTTGGTGGAGTCGATTCCTTCACCAATAAATTCTTGTCCGAGTTCAACGTCTTTGTAGAAGACATCCTTCCTTTAGACGTTAGATTGGCGTAATCAAACTTTCCAGGTTTTAGCACTCTTTGTGAACTCCTTTTTGAACGTAGCAAAAGTTACCAGCTTACGCGTGAACCAACCATATTCCTAGCAAAACACTTAACATGAACTACCAACTTCTAAAGGGAATAATCTATGACGATGAACAGCTTGTTAGCCATGTTTTTTTAACCATGTTAAGACAATCTGTGACATCATTTCTTAAATACGGGGTATGGGTATCGACTTCATTCAGCAAGTCCATTCAACAAGTAATCTTCAATTCTTGAGCAGAAGTGAAGCTTTGTTAATATCAAGATTTATTTAGTAGCTAGCCGACGTTTCGGCGCTTTCGCCATTTTCACGGCCTGTGATGAGTCCAAGCTGACACGCAGTCGGCTAACCGCGTAAACTTTTACGACTCATGCAGAATACTCAGAGCATTTTTTTCTGTAATGCGAACTTCCCTCCCAATATTCGCAAGGGGCAATTAACTTTTCTGTTGGATTTTTGAACGGTCCTTCGAATGAGTAAAATCCATGATAATTCAACTTTTCAGAAGTTTGAAGAGGACAAAATCACCCAGATATCAGTCAATATTGAAGAGTGAAATGTCGAAAAGACAAACGTGAGCCCTTAGATCTTCCTTTCAACTTCGTTAAAAAATAGATGCACTTCACGATTCACGATCAACGGAGTGATGCGCTAGCGAGAAGGGTTTCAGAAGAGGAATACTGACTGTGCTGCAGCTAAAATCTATACTTTGAAAAAAAAAGAATATATTAACTTTCCCTACAAATAAACATGAATACTATTAGCCATTAGCACTTTTGGAGCTTCCATCAGCACCATTAGTACTTTTATTCATGTTATGTTATTGATTACTATTATTGGGGTCATCGAAAAATTATTTATCAATTTATGATTTTAATTTCCTTACATAGATTTCATTTCAGTAGTAGATTTTCGTCTATGTTGGGCCTTCATATCTCAATCGAAAGCTTATTTCATGTACTTTCGTTCTCTCTATAATCGAGTTATAATAAAAAATTGTGTTCTTCATATAATTCTAAAGTATGGACTCTTTTCAAGATTTTCGATCGCAAAAGCTTCTTGATATAGAAGTCAAGCATGGAACAGCGGAAACGGAAGGAAGAATTAAATTGGTGTAAGGCCAAAGAAGTGTAAGCAAACTCATGGAACAAATTTGATTTGGGAAATTTTCGTCTTGGTGAGTTCCTTTTTGAATATGAAATGGTGGAAGGGCACCATTATTCATTGAGGACATGAACTCAAGAAACTAAAGAAGCAAACAAGGTCTCCGCTGCCCTACTCTTCTCATTTCCAAAGAACTTAGCACACTATAATGCACATTCAAAAGGACTAGTTTGAAAAAGTCGGTAGCTTTTGATTTGCAAACTGCCCGAACATTCAACGTTGTCAGTTATGTTGCAACCGCTTGTACGAATGTTTTAAAATGCTGTGATTTTAGCGGCAGGGAGGGCGCTTACATGAGGCCAAGCTTGTTGTACCTGATCTATTGTAAAGTGTGAGGGATGAACACGTTCGCAAGTTGAATAGACCACTCTTTTTCTCTATAAGGGAACATTCAGACGGTAAACTTAAGTCCAACGAAATATTGCGTCCTAAACGGGCATAGATGCCGCAGTATCATACACGAAAAAATTTAGAATCAGAAATGATTATCCTCCCGTGGGACCTAGAACTCCAGCGCATTAAGCTGCTGAGATCTTGATAAAATGTAGAAATTCAAAAGCAAACCGGAGAATAGAGTGCCTTGTGATCACACGTAATGTTAGGCTATACCTCCCATATCAATTTCAATGTTTATGGTTCTTCAGAAGGCAAAGCCACCGATATGTCAGCTAATGTCGGATAAATCTTGCTATTGACAACTTGGTGTCTACTCAAGAAAACATTGACTCATTAAAAAGTACCGAGCTCAACAGAGAGCTGATATTTGTTACTTATTCTCAGAATTTTCTTGTAGGATAAGTTGAGTTTAAAATGGATTAATAGCTTGAGGAGAAAGTTGCGGGAATTTGCCCATAACTTTAACATGTTCGCATGTTTTATATGCGATTTTCACATGGTTTGAAAGCTCGTTTTCTTGCGCATCGATTGATATATAAGTCTTCTATACTGCCGCAAGATGGAACTGAACCGCGAACAGAAACGACTGTTGATGCTTCACGAGTACAAAGTGGGCACAAATGCCGCTGACACTGTTCGCCGAATCAATGAGGGCAATGGGGCGAAGGAACTGTTGGAAGACAGCTGTCCACGACCACTTCATACTCATCCACCATACTCGCCAGACCTGGCACCGAGTGATTACCACCTCTTCCGGTCAATGGAACACTTTCTGCGAGAAAAAGAAGTTCAATAATACGAGCGAGGTCGAGGAAACTCTTCGAAATTTCTTCAACTCCAAGAACAGTGTTTTCTACCGCCGCGGGATCTTCGTGTTGCCAGATCTGTGGCTGAACGTTATCGACTCAGAAGGAGACTACTTTGTCTATTGTGTTCTTTTGTTCGAACTTAATTGATGCATAAATAAGTTTTCATAAGCAAATTCCGGAAACTTTTCTCCTCAACCTATTAGATTGATCAGAGTGATCTTTTTGGTAGCTCACCTTTAGCCTGAAGATACTCGTCGAAGTTTTCAGAATGATCGAGATCATATTTTCCGTAGTACCTTTTGCGGCAGCTCCTTAGCATGTATGCCAGATGCAATAAGGAAGATCGTAAGAACGAAATATACCGGTCATGACGATCGATGACACAGGATTGTTGGGTAGGCAGCTGGAAAGGCTCCGCCCAGCAAGCATGGGTCAGAGGTCTTGACATCTGGGATACATCAGTGAATGCCCTTTCCTCCAAATGACACAGCGCCCAAAACACTGACGAGTATAATTAATTATAGAGGTGGCCATATTCCCTTTGTTAGATAGGATCAGGAAGGAATAAGAAGAGAAAGAAATGAATATTAAAAACCTTCATTTATCAATGTCATTCGCAAAAAATAGTGTGGGATGAGTTCGAAGAGGCAAGCGTCATACATTCCTTCAACAGCATATCATGATCGATGCATAGTTTTGGAAAGTAAAATTTCTAATCATAAAGTTCTTGTCTGTAGCTGTACTGGCATCCGTAGTAATTCTCTCAGTTGTGCCATCGGAGATTAATCATGGCATTGTTCCTCATAATGTGCAGCTGCTAGATTTGTTTAAAACACAAGACGAAAAGAACAAAGACGAGAAGAACAAGTGATACGACAACCTCACATCAACAGAGAGATAAGTGGTGTAGTAATTTTCGTTTCTCTCTCACTCTTTTCCAATTAATCATGTGCCACCTGATAGGTGTGCGTTCAGAGAGTATATTATCACAAACAAATTTGAAAATTGCAAAAGTAAGCTCAGCAAGCGCACCTCTAAAATCTGTTACTCTTTAGCAAGCATTAAATATCTCAACTTTAATGATCGTTCAAGTTATGAGAGCACATATTTCTGCGAGTGTCTGCGTAGACTACAAACACCTCAAAAACCCATATGATAGCCACCCAGTACACGATTTCTGCCTAACTTTCCTTGTTTGTGCTTGAAGGGTTTTCAGGCGCACACGTAGCCCATACGAACCTAGACGATTATCTTCTTCTGTTTAGCCGCTCCGAAGTGTTATTGATATTATTTATTGAAAATCAGCAAAGCATATAACGATACAGTTAATAATGAAGCATGAATATTACAACAGTCATGGTGGCTTACGTTTCGGCAAAGATCGCCATCTTCAGAGCCTGGAAAGGTCAAATGATTAGCAAATTATTAGATCAAAGGCCTTCATAACCCCGGCAGAAAGCGTAAGAGAAGAAATAAATTTTTGGGTCGCATGGGAAAAACTTCATTTCAAAACACTCACCGCTTTGGTGTTTTAGATCTTTCAATTAATCATTGAAGACCTGCCACTGGGAGTTGTGCTTAAGTGAGACTGCGCCTGGCTCAGGTTCTCGGGAACATTAACCTGAGGTATGGTGCGAGGTCACGCGCTATTACGAGGCATTCCCCTTTGTGGTTTATTTTTGAGCTTTTGGTGTGTATCCAGAGGGCTTCCAAATTTTTTCGCGTAGATGTTTTTTGATTCCTGTGCAAGGACCGTGAATTCAACGTCAAAATCTGCTCCTTTGTGCTTCTGTTCCTTATGCGTGCCTAGTGGGGCTTTCTGGGTCGGAGTTACGTTTTCCAGTTAGGTGCTCTTTCACAAGCGTATGCAGAGGTGGTCTACCCGTTTCGCCAATATATTCATTCCCGCATGCCTCGCAAGAGATTAGGTAAACTGAACCCGACCTCATGCAGTCGCCTTCTCTGCCGTTTGGGCAAACTTTGCAGCCGTTGGTTTCGCAAAGGCGATTATGTAGTCGGTTGCGGACTAATTGGTGTTTTTAGTGTTTTTGGTGGTATCTCAACTACTGCTACCGAATTATCTGAAACTGCTCTTTTGAAGCAGCGTTTAATGGCTGCACATACTCCGTTGGAAATAAAAGACAGGATGAAAGGAACATTATCCGCGTTAACCTTCCGTATAGGGGCGCCGAAATTCCTCTAATTCTAACCCAGTTACCAAAAACCCCACTAGGCACGTATGTGGTGGAGGTTCAGTGGTGTTATTGTAGCTGACGGCGTTATTGTAAGTGATAATGTTATTGCATGTGACAATGTTTATGACAAGTGATAACGTTATGTAAGTGATGAAGTTATCGTAAGTGAAATGTTCTTGCATGTGACAATGTTATGACAAAGACAATGTTATTGTGATTGACGATGTTATTGTAGTTGAGTAGTTGACGAAGCATGACTAACCGGCGGAGACCGTTTGGGGTTGCTATGTTCGCCCCGAAGTAGAAACACCGGCGGCGAGATCCAGTGGGTGAGTATATAGTGTTAGCAGTGGGGTCACTACTGATTAGATATGGGCAGAATCCCTAAACCGCGGTGGTGGGCCGAGCATAGCCAAAGTGAGTTTGCTCCGCCACGGAAGTGCTATGTTCCGCTCACAGTTCTATTGAATTCATCTGAGTTGTATGAATGCAACCTTATGAAAGCAATTAGTTACAAGACAACGAGATTGTGTGGAGAGAGCAATAATGGATCGACAATGTACTGAGGTGAGGTGGTCCGGGTGATGTCAGACGACCGTACGGATGATGCCCCGCGATCGAACTGACTGTTGAGGTTGGTGGCAGCTGGGTGCCGCCCTCGTCACTTGGACCATTTCTGTCTAAGGTCCTCGAACCTCTGCGATACCACTTGCTTCTAAGGTCGTGGACCATCTGCGTTGCCTAAATTATCATGTAATTCCCGAAAACATAGCAAAACTCCGTTGGGAGGTTTGCTATATTCCGGCCTCGCGAAAGTCTCGTCTCCTATGCTCAATAGATCAGTGGGTCTATGAGCTTGAACATCGTGCCGTCTTGCATGTTCGAAGACGAGATTGCTGAATGAGAAGACGAGTTTTCCTGTAAAAGGATAGAGACCTAGAATTGCATTTAGTTGAAGGCGTGTAACTAACGATCAAAAGGCAATTGTGAGAAAAGATGAAAAAAAAAACGAAAAAATAAAGAAAGAAGATTATATAAAAAATATATGTCTTTTGAAGTGGTAAAGTCGGGGACCTAATGGGATTAGGTCCCAAGCTGAGTCGGTCCTATCTATGCCACGACCGTTCGCGGGATTGAATATGAATAGCCAACTTGAGGTTATTTTTATTATCTATTTATTTTTGGAGTTGATAGGTTTCCTAGGACGGAAGTTATAGTGTCTGAATTGTGATTCGGTCTCTGTTGATTTTTGTGTGAATGGGATGTTACCTGATACATTTGCGTTTTGATCACTTTGTGAAGCACTCGCTTCATTTCTTGGCCCAGGTTCATCAAGGGCTATCGCTTGGGATTGTGTATCGTCTATTTCTAAAGGTATTAGAAAATTTAGTGGCCTTCGGATATGACGTTGTGATGGTAGGGAAAATGACTGCTTCCCGACAAATTCCTTGTTCGTTGTTATGAGCTCCTTTATTCGGCCTACTTTCCAGAAATGCCTTGGTTGTAGGGGTCGTCAATGAGTACGACATCGTCCTCTTTGGGAGTATGTTTTGAGCCCCTTTTCTTAGATAATGGGTCTTAGTGTTTCTCTCCCGTAGTGATGTAAGATACTGCTGTCCTCCATATGTTCCAGAATTTTTCTGTAAGCTTGCAAGAAGAAATTAGAGCTTTTATGACCTGTTGTTTTGTATTTAAGAGGGGTTGCGCCTACGCGGGATAGTATGGGGGTCATAATCTTCTTCATTGAGTCTATCCCATGGGTAGGGTATTTCAAATTGGCTTGGAATAAAATCTGTAGGTATAAGTATCTTTTCCGTTGGGGAATCTGAGTCAACGTGTATGAAGGCCGTACTTACTTGAGCTTGTAGAGTCCAACTTTGCTCGCATGGTGCAATGTCGTCATACGTGTCATTATTGTCTGACATGTGTTGTACTATTTCTGAGTGCTGTAGTCCTAGCAGAAGCTTGTGGTTTTTAAGTTATGACTGTGACGTCTCCTGGGGTTTACCGGTCGGTAAGTATCCAAGAGTTGTTGGAAGTAAATAAAGACCTGATGGTAATTGGATAAGAGGGTTATCTGTTTTCATTAAAGTCCAGAGTTGATCACATCCGAGAAGGATGGAAGGCTGAATGGGTTGCTGATCTTGATTGATATCAATTTGGATGTCATTTTCGCTTATGAACTTTAAATCTTCAAGAGTCATATTTGGCATTTGAATTGGTCTTGAAATATTGCTATGGGTGTAAAAATTGAGGGAATTTATTACCACCCTTGTCCCACGCGTCTATAGAGATCCTTTTTGACCAATGTTCTTGTACAGTCTGGGCGCCGAAAGTGTTAAGGCGTAACTTAACTTGTCCATTTACTTGTGGATCTAAGTCTTGCGCAAGTTTCTGGTCGATGAAAGAGAGTTCGGCGCCTGAATCGAATAAGACATGTATCTTTTGTAGACGCTTGGATTGTGGATTCAGTACGGTGAGCTGTCCTGTGGGCAGGGATGCTGAGCGTCCTGTGTGTGGTGGTGTTATGTCTTCATTAAGATTCGATATGCGACTACGTTTACGTTGGTCGCGTTAGTGGGGCCTCTTTGTTGATGTCTGCCATCCCTTTTGGGCTTTATACTAGTTGTAGGGTTTTGATTAGAGGCGGCAGAAAGGCAGCATGACGTGTGATGGGGTTTCTGGCAATTGCGGCAGAATGTCCCTCTGCACTGCGCTGTGGTCTGTGTTGCAGATGCGCATATGTGACATCGCTTGCTATCTCTAAAGTACTGATATCTATCCTGCGGCGTTTTTGTAACGATCGCATTGGAAAGGGTAATGGTTGCCTCTACAATACATGCAACTGTACCTGGGAAACTGTGTTTTCCCTTGTTGGCTGATGTTTTGTCTATAATTTGAGGGGGCGTGAGTCGTGTTTACTGGCGATTATATACCGCGTTATGAATTCCTCATTAGAGGTTGTCTCCTCTAAGGATTGTAGAAGCGAATGCATGGTAAACGATGAACCAGCTGGTTCTACTAGCCAATACTTTCCTTTGCGTTTCGGGTGGAAATTTGGTCAAAACTTCGATATACGTATAATGACTGTTGGTATGCTCACCCTTCTGAGCTAACTGGAACAGTATGGCCTGTACGTTTTCGAATAATACCCTTTGGTCACTTATAGCGCTTGAACGAAGCGAGATTCCTTCTAACTTTTGAAGCAGTTGGGCGATAAGCGCTTCTGGGTTTGCGTATTTGGAGGTGTGAGCATGGATGGCCTTTTGATAGTTATCACTGGTGATTTGGAACTTTTTAATGGCCTGGGGGGTCCCCCTTTCAAAGAGTTGATCAAATAGTTGAACTTTTAAAGGTCTGAGACATTTTGTGAATGCACGTTTGAATTGTAGAGTTCCCAAAAATTGTCCCATTCCCATATGTCGCCATTAAACGTGGGCATAGGTATCGTTGGAAGTTCCATTTTTCGAACAATGGGTGTTTCCGAAGTTTCCTCCTTATTAGTTGGCAATTGGGAGGTCTGTGAATGCTCCCGCTTGCAGCCGTAGAGAGTCAATTTGCGTTAGCGAAATGATCGTATACTCAAAAGAGTCGTCTAACAATTGTTGAGAATAGGTCAAGGTGTCCCTATAATTCTGCTCAACATTATCTGGGTCAGGATATATTTCTCCTAGTTTTCTCAAGAAAAATTTTGAGGCCTTTTTACACGTTATCCCTCATCTTCTCAACTACAGATAATCCAGCTTCACATTGGACCCTTGCGGCAGTGAGGTCTTGCAATAATGTGGAATTCTGTATCTGTATCTGGTCTTGCTTAAGTTTTACCAGTGCTTTTTCGAGTTGCTCAAAGGCTTTTATGAGTTTTTGTGAGAAAGAACAAGACTATGTGCCATAGCTGCTCTAGTAATGTTTGAACTGAATGTTTGATATGGATTCGGAACAGGCAACTTGGTACCTGATTCCTTTGACTGCAAGTTTCGTTTCATCTGAGTTGTATCAATGCAACCTTATGAAAGCAATTAGTTACAAGACAAACGAGATTGTTTGGAGAGAGCAATAATGGATCGACAATGTACTGAGGTGAGGTGGTCTGGGTGTTGTCAGACGACCGTACGGATGATGCCCCGCGATCGAACTCACTGTTCAGGTTGGTGGCAGCTGGGTGCCACCCTCGTCGTTTGGACCATTTGTGTCTAAGGCCTTCAAACCTCTGCGATACCACTTGCTTTCTAAGGTCGTGGACCATCTGCGTTGCCTAAATTATCATGTAATTCCTGAAAACATAGCAAAACTCCCTTGGGAGGTTTGCTATAACGCATAAGGAACAGAAGCATAAAGGAGCAGACTTTGACGTTAAATTCACGATCCTTGCACATGAATCAAAACATGGACGTTTGAAATTTTGAAAGCCTTCTGGATACACAGCAAAGGTCCAAAAATGACTGCAAAGAGGAATGCCTCGTAATAACGCGTGACCTCTCACCATACTTCAGGTTAATATTCCCGAACACCTGAGCCAGGCACAGTCTCACTTATGCACAGACTCCAAGTGGCAGGTCTTCAATGATTATTTAATAGACCTAAAACATCAAAGCGGTGAGTGTTTTTGAATTGAACTTTTTCCTATGCGACCCAAAAATTTGTTTCATACGTTTTCTGCTGAGGTTATGAAGGCCTTTGATTTAAAAATTAGCGAATCAATTTGACCTATCCAGGCTCTGAAGATGGCGATTCTTGTCGAAACGTAAGCCACCACGACTGTTGTAATATTCATGCTGCATTATTAACTGTACTGTTATATGCTTTGCTGATATTCAATAAATAATATCAATAACACCTCGGAGTGGTTAAACTGAAGAAGATACTCATTTACTTAAACTATGCCAAGGTTAATAGATAGTCGGTCCTGGGATTTATTGCAGCCTAGCGATTGATCGAGTATCCGTGTTGCGAGCAGTTCTCGTGCCACAACAGTGAATGAAATCGACTAGCTTTTGCAACATGCCAATGTCTCTCTAATGCAAAGTTCTACCGTTTTTTCATTAACAATGTTGTAATATGTTGCCACTATTTCCGATATTTTTAGACTCTGGAAATAGAAGGAGTCATCAGTTTGTTGCCCAATAGCAAAAACACTTTAGCTGATTACTTTGAAACTTAGACGACCTGTCTTCGCATGTTGAATGAGATCCACCACTCATCCATTCATTTCGTTGTGTCTTAACTGTCACCACTGAGCGAAGACAAATTCGTGAATGTGTGGACTCGGTTGAAGCTTTGAATTTCATAGACTTCTACCTTTACTAACAATAAAAGGATAAAGAATAAAGCTCTTGGCGTTGATCAATTCCTGAGGGATGCGCTATGCATTCGTCTTCTATTTTGAACTTCGTTTGAGGTGGTTGAATGCATATCTGACCTTTACAATGACTCGCAGTGCCTCCCGCTGAACCGAGTCTGCTGCTTATCCTTCCAATAGGTCTGAGACGAAACTTGTCTGGCTGTCTGTCACCGATAACATTGAATGACAAATAAGCGTGAATCCCCTGAAAATCAGGAAGTAGCCTTCAAAGAACGTCGTTAACTCGTTATCACCGACACTTTTAGCTTTTGTGGATCCTTGTGAAGTTTACCGCTGAAGACTCTTCCAGGGCTACAAAGATTCGTTCTTGGAATGGCGGCGTAGCCTGTGGTTGATCAGCAGCCCCTCGAGTATCATGTAGCAGATCATATCCATTATTTTCAGTTGACAATCGGCCACGCATTGATCACAAATAACGCGGTTTTATTTGCAATCTCTGGATGTTAGCCTGCGATAAAGGCCAAAGGCTAGTGTGTAAAAGTGTTAGTCGGCAGAAAGGGATAATAAAAAAGCTGCGAAAAGATTTAGACATAAGAAAGGTCGAGCAAATGTGCTAATGAATCCCTTACCACTAACAACATATCGAGTGTCGATTTTGAAAAATTTTAAAATTTTCTAAAATCTCAGTGCTTCAGAACCTGGAAAGATCTTATTGATCCACAAATCACTAAGTCATAACTTCCATATCCCTAGCAGAAAACGTTAGAAATGACTTTTGGATTGTATAGTAAAAACTTCATTCCAAAATTTTCTAAAATTTTCTAAAATTAAACTTCTACTATGCGGTCCAAAATTCGTTTCTAACGTTTTCTGCCAGGGTTATGGAGGTTTTGGTTTAGTGGATTGTAGATCAATATGAACTTTCCAGGCTCGGAAGAAGGCGACCATCCGAAGCGTTAGCCATTTCGAATATCGTATAAAGTTGCATTACTAGCTCTATTGTTGTATGCTTCGCTAGTAATCAATAAATAATATCAGTAACACCTCGGAACGGCTGAATAGAAAAAACACTCTTTTATTCAAACTATTCCGAAGTTAATAGATAGTCGATCCTATGATTTATCGACATTTTATTAAGACATTTTAAGCTCAACTCTTTGAGTTTCTCATAGAGAAATTCATACTTTTGAGAACATACTTTCCTCTATAGTCTTTAAAGTGTGTGTAGAATGGCTATATATTAGGCTGGAAAGAAGATTTCCATCGTTTGGATGAAAATGTCGTTTTTTCGCCTAGATCGTGTGTGATTTTCATATCATTTGAAGGCCTACTTCTTACGCATCTATTGATATATAAATTGTCTATATCTGCTGCAGAATGAAACTGTCCAGGGAACGGAAACGTTTGTTGATGCTTTACAACTTGATTTTCGATTGATGTTTTGCGTTTGAATTTTGAAGGGATTTTACATTTTGAACTTGTGTCGAATGGCAAATCCATCAACGCCGATCTTTACTGCGAACAGCTGGACCGAATTTACGACAAGCTGGCCGAGAAGTACCCAGACCTTGTTCGTCGAAAGCGCGCCTTGTTTCAGCGAGGCAACGCAAAACCACACACAGCCAAAAGGACCAAGGCAAAGTTTGAGAAGTTGGACGGATTTGAGATTCTACCGCAGCCACCCTATAGTCCGGACGTTGTTCCATCTGATTACGGCCTTTTCCGATCAATGCAGCACTCTTTGGAAGGTCGCCGATTTGAATCTTTCAATGAAGTTGGAGGAGCATGTCAAGAGTTCTTTGATTCAAAGCCGAAGGAGCGATACTTCGATCAGATCCGAAACCTGGTGGACCGATGACAAAAAGTGGTGGATACTGATGACCTGTTTTTAAAGAATAGTTGTTGTTGTTTGTTGTCTGAATACATGCATAAATTTTGAATGTTTCATCAAACGATGGAAACTTTCTTTCCAACCTAGTACATAGTTGTCTGCTAACACAGTTGAATATCATGAAGATAATGTTAATGCCCACTGATCATATGATTTTACAAATGAATACTTTCTTCTCTTTAGCCGTTCCCAGGTGTTATTGATATTATTTGTTGAATATTAGCGAAGCATACAACAACACAGTCATTAATGCAGCTTGAATATACAATATTCGAGGTGGTTCACGTTTCGGCGGGTCGCCTTTGTCAGAGCCTGGAAAGATCACATTGATCCACAATCCACTAAGCCAAAAACCTCCATAACCCTAGCAGAAAACGTTAGAAATGTGTGGATCGCATAGCAAAAGCTTCATTCTAAAACATTTACCGTTTTGATGTTTGGGTCTTTCAATTTTCAATTGAAGACCAGCCGCTTAAGGTCAGTGCATCAGTGGGCCGTGCCTAACTCGGGCCGGAAAAATCAGCCTGAGGTATGGTTCAAGGTCACGTGTGATTATGAGGCACTCCTCTTTTTGGTTCATTTTCGGGTCTTTGTTATGTATCCAAAAGGCTTCTAATGTTTACGCGCAGATGTTCTTGATTCCTGTGCGAGGATCTTGAATTTGACGTCGAACATCACTCCTGCATGTTCTTGGTCCCTATGCATGCCTAGTAGAGTTTTTAGATCACAGTTGCGTAACCCAACTAGCTGCTCTTCTACACGGAAAAATAGTGGCCTACCCGTCTCGCCAATGTACTCATTGCCGCATGCCTCTCAAGAGATTAGGTAAATTATACCCGATCTCATACAGTCGCCGTCTCTGCCGTTCGGACAAACTTTGCAGTCCTTGGTTTCGTAGAGGCGGTCATACAGTCGGTTGCGGACTAATTGACACTTGAGTGTTTTTGGTGGTATTTCAACTATTGCTACCGAATCATCCAAACCTGCTCTTTTTAGGCATCGCTTAATAGCTGTAATTATTTCGTTAGAGATAAAAGGCAGGAGGAAAGAAAACTTATCTTGCCAGACTTGTCGTTTAGGAGCATAGAATTTTCTTTAAATCTAACCCGAGAAGCCACGAGAAAATCTACTGTGGCCACTCTCATTAAGTTGAACTTGAACGTTCAAGAAGGGAAGCCAGCTCTCCGAATTTTGTTGTTCTCGCGTCAACTTAATAAACTCTGACTGTCCGTTCAAGATTTCGAAGTAATTATCCATCTCCTCTTGTGTAGAGCAGATGATAAAACAATCGTCTATATAGCGACAGTAGAGTATTGGAAGCCGATAGAGAACTGGAGCTTCCACTTTTGACATAAAAGCGATGGCTAAACTGGGTGTTAGTCTTTGCCCCATTGCCAACCCTCTAATTTGTGCGAAATATTTTCCCGACCACCTAAATACCGAACAGTTCAAACATGACTTAAGGAGTGTGACAAGCTGTTGGACCGACAAGCCAAACATATCTACGTTTTCTATGTTTTCTATCAGTAATTCATGAGTGGCTTGTATTACGACGTCATTTGAGACGTTTGTATAGAGCGCTGTAACATCAAACGATTCCATTACATACGTATGATTTGGACGCGCATTTTTAAGGTGCTCTAGGAATATATTGGTGATGGGGAGATGGGTTGGTATGAACTTCAGTAATTGCGACAAAATGAGGCCAAGAATCCATGTTATCCTATCCGTCGGCCCGCCTACACAGCTAATGATTGGACTAACTTTGAACGTAGAAGGATCGGTAGACCCAAAATCATTAGTAGAAATTTTATGTGTTTTAATGAGTGTATACAGGACGGGGCAAGTTGGTGATTCAATTTTTAGTTGACGGATAAGAGATTGTTGTAAACCCGCAGCTTTCGCCGTTCGAACCCATTCTTCGCTCAATTTTCGGCATTGTGATTTATATTCCTTTTCAGAGGAAGGTCGATAGAGAGAAACATCTTGGAGATGTTTCTCCGTTATATCAACATCCAACTGACGAGGAGTAACTACGAATTCTCCACCCTTATCGCTAATTGATAACCGGATGTTTTTTGAGTTTATCAGCTCTCGGACTTCTTTTATGCCATGTTTTTGTTTTTTGGTTAGGTTGGAGCTGAATTTGTTTTGCCGGTAGCGATTAAGTACATGGAAGAGTTCGTCTGAAAAATACGAAAGGTTGAGTCAATTTTGCTATCAGGTTGTTGCTGTTAAAAGAGGCAACATTACCACCACCTCCTTTCCCACGAACGTTCTTTAAACAGCAACAACCTGATAGCGAAATTGACTCAACCTTCCGTACTTTTTCAGACGAACTCTTCCATGTACTTAATCGCTGGGGGGGAGGGGGAGGTCTTGGCATAAGATTGTACATTATTTCTCATTTCGAGCTATATGATTTGTTTCATGTCCTTCATTTGACTACAAGAGACTTCAGTCCTATAATCTAGTATTTTTCACAATACTTGCCACAAGACCCGCGCTTTTGTCCTTCATCGATGACTATTCATAACCACTGGCTAAGTGACATCGCCTGATAGCACGACCTCGTGACCTTCTTTGCCTCAAGCATGAGAACGGTCACACCATTCGCATTCGGTCGTACACTCCACCTTACCCCATTTTTTTATGTCATGAAGTAGACTTTAATGGCTGAGCTATTTATTCGAATAAGCCGTAAGTGTATTCATTCGTATTAATTGTTGATACCTCCTAAATCCAGCGCACAAGCCACTACGCTGTTGTAAGAGTAATTCTTTACGTATACCTCTTTTATTCACCAAACGACGGTACTATTAATTTACCGTGCCATCTTTCCATTTTTAAAATCACTGCACGACTATTGTGTTGGTATTGTGAAGACAAACTTTTCGATCATCGAAATTTCAGATATGTGGTGAGACGATGATAATGAAGAAGATCCCAATTGAACTCTCCCTTCATCTGTGTGTTTAAGAAGAGATCTCTGTCCATCAGTTCAACGTACACAATGTCTGCTCTGTTAAACACGGATAAATTTTTTTGTAAACACGCAGGAAACATGATATATAACATGCGCATATATGTATATATATATATATATATATTTATTTATTTAAATGTTCGTCATGTGATCAGACATCTTTTCCTATTCATTCTTAAGCCGTATGTATTGTTTCGACTTCTTCGCTTCATCACTATCAAAATCCATGAAAAGAAGGCGATTACGGAGACGATTATTAGACTAATTCCTACTCCAAGGACTAGTCGTGGGAGTTCATTCGTGTTGAAATAGATGTAGTCGTGAGCGTAATCGTGTAGAACTACATGGATGCCAACCCAGAACGACGGAATAAAGGAATTCACAAGTTGACGCGTTTCCCTGCAATTATTTTGTACAGCAACACATCAGATATGTTGAGGTACAACTGACATTACCCTCAATATGGATTCCATTTCAATGTGGCAAACACGAAAATGACTAGAACTTATTCTGGTGCACTAAAAATCCTTTAGGCACTCATTGTGGTTGGTAGCTGCACGAGTTCATCAAAATCCAAGTATTTACCAAAAGTAAACATCACAAGTAGTGAAAACACAATTGTTGAAATCTTCGTACCACTTTACATATCACTCGCATCGCCTTACTAACTACTTGAAAGGTAGAGGAGAAGTAATCTGTGGCTGCTATCTAATTGAGTGCAACTTCTTGCATTGACTCAAACTGGTTTCTTATGCATTTCTACATGTATATCCCACCAAAAAGAAATCTTCTTTGTACTATTCCAACAGTATGAAAGACAATATTCGCTACGGGATTTTGGCCACGGCCGCAAAAAAATCACAACAGGCGCTTTGTCTGTAATACCCTTGTCATATTTGCGCCTTCTCGTTCGACAAGAGCCATGGTTTAGCGAACAAGTCTTCCAAAAATCGATTAACATAGGCTATTAAATGTAATAAATAACTTCTTGTCCCTTGGCAACCTACCGTAGTTTAACAAAATCCTCTCTTCGAAAAGCGATTGACCGAAAATAAAGGAACACGAGCAATCTCACCACATTTAACTTGTAGGGCTAAAGACCACGGTTATATGCCATTTTTTGGGTCCAAGATTTTTTTGAAGTTCTCATATGTCTGGACTACATATTCCTGATCATATAGGCCTGGAAGGAGTCTATCGATGTTCGAAAACAGTAGGCTCACCGTGATAAAAAAATAGTCACTTGAAATCTCAAAATGCCTCACATTTGTATAGCGAGATTGGAATCCTCCCTCGGGGTTTCTCATCCATATCACGTCTGGGGTAGAACTTACTATGAAAAAGTTCTTCTTGTGGCAATAAATAGATAATTACTTATGGAAGAATAAATTTGTTTTTCATAAAAGGACCAAAAGCTTGTGAAGCACTGTGGATGAGAACAGCTATTGAGCAATGTTTTCTTAGAATGGACAACTCAAGGTTGTCGAAATTTGATAAATGAGGTATGATGCAGATTTTTCATCAAATGACCGTGCCATGAATTTCCGTGGAACCTGGTTTGTGGATGTTATAGTATTCCATCATGTTTTCTCATGGTGGAGTCTTTAGTGTTTTATCGGTTTTGAACCAACAATTTTCCATACGTAGCAGGCTCGTATTCGATTATTTCCTCACCCAAAAAGATAGAAACCATGAACGATTTAGATACGAAGAAATATATAACATCTAAAGAATATGAACGCATGTGTTGCGCAATGGTTAGAAGTGCTCCATAACACGCGAGGTCATTGACGCAATCACTCGCTCTGAGCACACCAAATCTTTCATCTTCTTGGATTGGCGAATAGCTACCAGACCTTTCCAAGAAAAAAATTAAGTTGTCCTTGTACGTCATTAAAAAACCCAAATAATTTTATTGCCTACATATGTTTTCAGTTAATTCTAAATATGTTTAATGAAGTCGAATGGATGCGCACGCATCAGTGACCAAGCGACGTCAAGAGCCCTATCCTCAAACGTAGGACTTCAAATATTACCCACACTAACGGCTGAAGGAAGAAGTGAGCGTCATTGCTTCAGAGCCTGAAGGATGCCTTCTATAGTAGCGCTTTAGTAGTCGGAGAAAATCCTACCATGAACTGGGAAATCCAAATTTTTGCGATGTGAAGACAGTTTTCTGAGCGCTCTGTCGTGTTGTTGAAATTGTTTGCCATTTCAGCCGCATAAAAAATTAAGATTTTTGCCGATTTTTCTTATTTTTTCTGAAAACTTTTCAAATGCAATAGTTCGTTTCTATGTTCTGTTTTCGTGGGCATTATCATACATGATTACTCGCATGCAATGCATAGTGCGTGATATTGGAATGTAGAGAGAGAGCATCAACTTGAGAAATCAATCACATATAAATCTGACAAGAGGTTGTATATGAAATTGTAAACAAAACTGAAAGATGGGATGTTAGAATATTTGGTGAAGTTTTGAACTTACGTGTACAATGGACTGTTGTAGATTGGAATGGAGAGCTGCATTCGAAACTTCCCGTCAATTGTTGACCCTGTCAACTAAAAGTGGATACTGTTATTAATGACGTGTTATTGATAGAGCTATTGTGCCTACCGGTTGTATGTCGGATACCGCTGGCTCATGTTTTTCGGCTTCCGGATGTAAGCCTATCGTATTTTCACGGACTTCTGGAGGTGACCAAAGAAAATGTGGTGGAGAGAGAAAAGCAGAAAATGGAAGCAGTTTGTTTTGACCTTGAAATAATATGGTCCTAATTGAAATCATTTTGTAAAATGTGATTTTTGTTCGATGACTTTATAATACCTGACAAGATAGCATATTTAGCATGTAAACCTATTTCTCCACGCTTTGGTTTGACTTTCCATAACTACATATCACCTTTCAGTATCAATAAATAGAACTCACCTGGAACGCAGCGCAATGGAATCATTCCAGGAGGCATGAAAAACAGTATTGTTGTAATGTGAACCTTAAACGTTATACTGAGTATGTGGGCAGATCTCCACTAACGTTCATTTACGAAATTTTGGTGATTTGGTAATAGGTTCTAGAAAAGTTCTATTGTATTGCCTGAGAAAATGACTTTTGCACATATATTTTGTGCGAAATTGAGCTTATCAGAAAGCTCGTCTTTTTGTACATCGAACGATATAGCAACATGCATAATGCTCATTTTTGAGCCATGCATGTGGTCTGTTGTAGGGCAAGATATAGAGCACGATTCACGTGTTTCGGTCTTGACACCCTCGTCAGTCGAGCAGTACCCTTTGTCTCTAACCAATCCTCTCGGGGCGCTCAGTTTCCTATGCTGGTCAGGCGGCACCCTTTCGTCTTTTACCAATCCTCTCGGGGCGCTCACTTTTCTATACTAAGAGTAGGCGAAGACGAACATTTTACACCTCCATCAAGCGAAATTATCACTGAATGGGCGGAGTTGCACACTCCATGGCTTTTGGCTGCTATCGTTAAAACATCATACCTTTCGTTTCGAGTAATTTTTCAAGACCACGCTCAAATCTCAGTATGCTAGGCTTTCTGCAATCTAAGTGGAAACTTTTTATCCCGGTTATCTCAGGACTCTAGTACGAATTGAGTCGATCATCATTCATAAATGACGATAATCTATAGGAGCATTAACGGACATTTCGTAATGAACCATTACAAAAGTGTTCTGGCAGTAATGAAGAAATTCCATCAAAAATATGCACGTTCAATTCAGTGAGACATTTCATTTTTTACTTATCACTTTATTTGACCCGTATCACAGTTTCTTTTTCTATTGTGCGCATCCCAATACCTCACCATTCGGTTCATCTCCTCGTTGCTTGAGGATTTCATTTTCATCACGAAGTACAGTACTGGTCAAGTACGTCTGTTGCAAACTCGAGGATACCCAGGCAAGGACGTTCGTTATTGATTGCCGAAGAGTATCGGTGGCGCGGGACCAATCCCGCGTCGGAGCGCGCCGAGCATCACTACACACTCGACCATCGTCATCCGACAATTTGTCTGAGGATTTTACGGACACATAGTACTACATTAGAGCTGGGATGTATTAGTGCAGGATTTGATAATTCACTGATTCTTACAGAGAGAATATCACAACACCAAGAACAGAAAAGTGGCAAATAATAAGTCGTCTAAGCACCTTGACTAACTTGGAAACTTACCGTTACAACAAGTGTTGCACCAGAATTGGGGTAGTGAACAATCAATCGTCGAGCATCCCTTAGAGTGTGGTGTGTATTGATGATTTGTTCCACATGGCCACGACGGAAAGTAGTCCTAAAAACAAGTACGTTCTCAAGTTCCACGTTAAATTGTCAAAGGGATCACTTTCATTTTGTGTTTGTACTACCTCAATGTTATCAGTGGAAGTAATGCAATCGACTAAAAAACGAATCCATGTGGTTTACTCTCCGCGTTTATTTATTTAGTTATTTTTTCACTAACTTCATTGTTTCGTTTTTGAGTATTCATGAAAGAACGTTTTAATTCAACAAGAAAGAACATCTTATGCATCCCAAGATGTCCGTTATTTTGATCACAAAAAATCACGATTTATGTATGACTCTCAGTCATTTCTGTGGCCTTCGCAGGCTCAGTTCCCTCGAAAAAGAGGATAAACGGCGATGATAATAATCTGAAACCATTTCAAAAGGCAATACCTTTCCAATGTCTAACAAATATTACTATGAATGAAATTTCACTTCTTACTGATACACTTACCACCATTTCTTTATTTTCATATCTATATCCTTTGTTGAGATCAAGTGTGGTGTCGTATGAATCGTTATTCATTTTGAATGTCATTGCTCGAATTCCATTGATAGTCGTCTCGGAGTCGTAATGTAGATAGAATGACATGAAAAAGGTTTCGTTATAAAATGTTAGCTTATTTTCTGCTATCCATAACGATTTATTTCACATGATTTTCTCGATGATGCGAATGGCTTGAACACTGATTTCGTGTTGCAGTTCGCGAAACGTACTGCTACATGTCATTTCATTTTCTATAGACAATGAACGCCATTTTCTGTACAAAATGAAAAATTTTTTGAATTATAGAATGACATGATCATGAAATTTGGAAACCTAGCTGTAGGGTTACGTGATTTTTCTAGGTGGCGTGTAAAGGAGCGAGGCGTTGAACAGAAACGACCTTTAGCTTTGCTAAGATACAACGATAGATCCATGAGAAAGGTCACCTCATTCTGCTAAGCCAATTTGATATTATTATATTTTTCAAGTCTCTTCGGCAAATGATTCTTGATCCGATCATAAGAAAATAGAGATTGGTGGTGTTGGTGCCTTTTATAACATGGATTTGACCGTGCACATAGACTATTTGAAGAACAAAAAGTCGAAGTACCAAGAGCAAGACGAGCTCAATGTGCTCTGAATTGTTAGAGAACACAGTACTTTTTCTCAGTACTTTTTCTCAAGACATCAACTGACTAGTGTAGCGCAGGTAATGAATCTAGAAGAACTTTTGAAAAACAGCACGTAGGAAAATGCGAAATAGAATGGAACGAACAGCGAAATCATAAGTTTTTCAAGACAAACAAGACCATCCGCCATAGCTCACTGTTCTCACAGCTGATTATAAGAGGTTCCGAATAGAGAGTATTTTAAACACATGGAGTACATGAGGATACATCGAAAGTCTTGTCTAGTCAATGTCATCTTTGCTCCAAAAGCTCACACTGGATAGGATTGTGATTTTGTTCATACAAAATCTCTTTACTCACATAAAGCCAGGAAACCGTCAAATTTGAGATTGAATGAAGTCAATTTGCACAACAGTCTTGCAGAAAGGTTAGTGCAAAAACACTCAGAGTTTGGAATTCACAAAGCGCCTGCCTGGAAGAACTCTTGACTATGAACAGAAAACAATCGTCAGATATCGTTTGAATGTGCGAATTCCTGCAGGAAGGAGATCAACGTGAATCTTATAGAGAGGTATAGCTGTAATAGTTCAAGCTACAGAGGCTTAAAGAACTTCCGTGATACGCTCCAGAACTGGCCCCTTCTGGAACCTCAAATAAAATAGTGAACTTCCTTAGAAAACTGTGCTGAAAACCACTACCACTACTATTCCTATTTACTCAACGACCACATTCTCGTGTGCCATATAGAGGTAAAAAAGATGGGCACGTCTCGAGCGGCCTCTGCTGCAAAGTTTAACATGTTAGTTCATCACTAAATACTCAGCCCAGGCACAGTTTGATCTGATCTTACGGAAAACCCTCCATTGGGCCTGATCAACCATTCGGCTTTTCACATGTCACTTGTCAGAATAGAATAGCCTTATTCATTCAAAGACCACGAAGACCGTTCTGTTGTAAAGAAAGGCAGATTTTCATTACATCGGCACCTGTAGTTAATATATCTGAGGTATGCCCTCTACAAGCCTTTTCTCTTGAAGAAATTTTCATGAAAAGATTAACAGTGTGCAGGCCAGTGAGCAGTCATATGAACAACATCGTCTCGAAAAGAAATTACAACTACAGAATACATCGACACAATGAAAAAATTCACTGAGGTACTTGGAAATGTAAGAGCATAAGCGTTATCATTATTCATTGCCTCAAAAAAGAGTCTCATGTCACTTGCCAAAGAAGCAGCCATGGAAGCTGGATAGGAAATGTTCTCTAAGTTCTCACGAGTTATATAACATCTCTAAAATAAGTATTCATCATTCTAAAGTTAAATTTATGTCAACTAAGAAGAAGAGACTTTGATATGGCAATGTCATCTTGCCAAAATCATTACGTGCCACGTTCGACATGATTATGCGAAAACTTGAGAGCGACAACGTGAAAAAGATTATCTGTTGCATATACAGCGTTTTTTGCTATGTTGACATAATTTTTCCGGCAGCAAACAGTCGACAAATGGAACAATTGCTTATCAGCTGAGAAAGCGTGTGATAAGAAATCGATTTCTGCATAAATTTTCAAGACAGTGATATCTATTGCAAGCGGCTTGGCTTCTGGTACATCAGTGACGCAGTAATTATCCAAGAATGTTAAACCAGTGTTTGTGTCGGCCGAAAAGATAACGTGATTAGCTATTTAGCTCAATGGGCTGACGATATAGGAGTGGTTGGCCTGCAGAGATAGCACAGCTATCGAGAATGTGGTCAGACAAGTACACCCTGACTCCAAATTGTCTTTTCGACACAGCGACTTTTCACAGTTTAATTTCGGCAAAGAAGCCTAGACTTTACTCAAGCAGGTTGAAAGATCATTCATCGCTTCAACGTTGATAATGAATAGTGATAATGAACGTTGATGGGAGAGCGCAGAGCCGAGGATGTCCTGCATGTCACAAGTGAAAGATGGAATCCAATACTTAGAGCTGCATCGGCAATTGAAGATCGGATCGTATCCCCATATGCTTAGTCACTAGAAGCCTCAAGACTAGACACTTAATAAATTCATCAACAACTGTAGGAAATGTTTGTTAAGGAATGCATTCAACTAGATTTCAAGTGCGAAATATAAAGAGCATAAGGCAGCTTTCAGCTTTCTTTATAAGAGTTCCAAACCAGAAAGTGGCTCCCTATTAGCATCTACTCGAAGGCGACATAGACTTATAAAGAAATTGATGGCGAAAGCTCAATATGCTCCATTACCAACAGCGATGTCGACTATACATGGGTTTTCTTCAGCTGACTTAGACCCAAATCTGATCTGCTATGTTACTTAACCTAGGTCTAATCCTTTTCTACCAACCCCATTCTGTGAAATCTTATCAGCTCACATAGTTATTGAGAACGTATCTCAATAAATCCGATGGAAATGGGGTTTATGTGGTGTAGTAGTTAGTGCCCTGCCTCACACACGTGGTCCTTAATTCGATTTTGCGCCTGGGCTTACTAAGCAAAACGCGTCCATCCGAGGTCGGTAAACTGATACCATACTCTTCTGAGGGATAGAAGCACAAATTAATTTCACCAGTGGGCTATTACTATCCATTGTAAAAGGCAAATAAGCATTCAATAACAGCTAGTAGTGATTAATAAGGCAAATTATGACGCATCTCTATGGGATTAATCATTACCAAAAATCCAACCTAGCTTAAATTTAATAAGAAATCGTAATTAATGCTTGCAGATAAAATTAAGAAGACCCTGCTTCAACACATTCAAAGCGCTAAAATGGAAATGAAAGCAGCCGCTATCTTACGAGCATACCAATTATTAGAATGTTTCACAATTTTCGGCACTAGAAATATAAACACCAGATTTAGACAAGAGTGAATAAAATTGCATGTTTATGAAATCGCTCAATTGCGCATTTTCTAACGAACATTTTGGTATGCAACTTGCCTATAGTTGCTTTGATATGGAGCTATAGTGGGAACAGTTTTGTTTGCTATCCATGCTTGAATGGTGAGTAGTGGATAATGCTAGTGAAGTGGAGCTCAAAAAATAATGGAGCTTGGAGAGATATCACTGATACAGAAAGAACGGCTAGGAAGTGAATCGTCAAGTTTGAAGTTTAAGAGAACACTTTGGAGAAACAGTTGTGCTCGGGCCGTTCGCAGGAAGCTCCATTGAAAATGCTCACCGCTTCACTAGCATTTTCCTCTACGCGCTATTCGTGCATGAGTAGTAAGTGAATTTGTTCCCACTACAGTTCCATCTTTAAGCAAGATTTCATACCAAAATGTTTGTAAGGGAATTCGCAATTGAATGGTATAAAAATGCTTTAATGCACAAGCTTACCTACAAGCAAACGACTGGAACTGCTTCAGCTTATCATCCTTCTTCAAGCCTGGTTTTTGCAAAGTACCATCCGAAAAGAAGTAAAATTACTGTTAAGACTTCACGTTTTCACTTTGATGATGGATGTACCTCCACTGCTCGTGATATCGCTGGAATACTCATCGCTCCACCAGGGTAGATGCGTCATATTGGCCCACATTTGAATTAGAGCTAGGCTTAAAGGTATATTTTCAATCAAAATCTAATGCATCAGCATTTGATCGTTCTCACTTGTTCGTGTTGTCTTTTCCAGTTTTCACTACGTAATCTTCATGACAGGTGTGGTTGTACTAAAATTGGATTTTTTTCGAACTATGAATCTTCCAAGAAGATTATGCATGAAAATTCACTATCAGACTACTTTATAAAATTAAAGTTCCCAAACCTCGTGAGTTTAGCGGGGCTCATACGTTTTTTCATCTATACCACACTTAATAATGTTGACACTTTTACTTCATTGAACCTCTTCACAGGGTTTTTTTCACTGCGCGGATCCCAGTACTTCTAACATCCAGTTCATTTCTCGTCTTCTTCTTGAACGTCGTAGAATACTGGTTGAGCGAATATCCTTGTAATCCCGTGCATAGCCTGATTGCGGAGTTCCATAGAGCGTTGCTGCTGACTGCAGGAGAGAGTTGGGGGCTGGATTTCGGCTCTACACTTCGCCGCGATTAGCACTACAACCAGTCGGCCACGGCGTCACGCACACAATGACACATTGTGATAAATAAAAATATCCTATGTTGTCATGCCAATTTTCTAAGAAATAGCATTTTTATGTAGCCTTTCCTTGCTTTTTTCAGTCTGGTCATACCAACGATCTTTCTCTCCCACTTAGGTAGATTGATTGAATCTTTCCCCTATGTTTTCAATAAAGCAGTTGTTCTTAGCTTCTTCATTACACGCTCTTTTTAATAGTGCTCCTTTTTTTCGAAACTAAATTCCTACCACGTGACTGCGTGAAATGCATCACTCTCCATTTTTAGCACGCTAGAAACTGAAACCAACCAGTGGGAAATATCCCATCTCTTGAATGTTTGGAAGTATAGTGAGATTTCCAGATATAGAGATCAACGTCTGAAAAATTGTAATTATGGGAACTTCTTTCACAAATAAGAGTTATACTACAGATTAACATAGAAGACGTATGAAAAGTTTTTGAAAAGGAGAACTTTTTAGCTGACTCCCTTCACGTTCTACGCATTTCAAAGTCAAATGTTCATTCATAATGATTGCGCTTGTGATCAGTAGAACTGCATCAATTCAATAAAAGTAGAGAAATCTACATTTTACAGCAGGATTATTAGCGGACCAATCTTATACGTGGCACTTAGTAGAAGAGCTATTAAATCAATGTCCATGGATAGACCAGTGGTAACAATAATCTAAAAACGCTCAAAGCCCTAAATCGATCAAATTTTCCCGTAAATCTACGGTCGTGTGATCCGTAACAGACTTGTTTAGCAAGGTCTTTTCCACTCACAAGACGTAGATCATCCTACATTGAGATTCTGAACGATATCAGAATTCTACGGTGGCAACCGCAGTTTTTTTGAGTGTTTGGGGATGACAAATTCGATAAAACGGAATGAACGAAAGAATCTACTCACATCCGCGCTATAGCTTTCAATACGGATTGTGCGAAAATATTGAAGAAATTATAAGGTTGAAAGTTAGATTTGCCCACTTGCTAACATTACAGTGAAAAAGAAATTTCACTTCGTTATTTCATCACAAAACTATGACAGCTGTAGTGATTATGAAGTGGTATAGAATTATCCAAATTTGTTAGTTTGAATTCATTCACAAATAATAGCGACCACTTAGTATATTTTTGCAGCAGTGAATCAGTACAACAACGAGAGGTTATGGAGTGGATACAGAATGGTGCAAATTGCAAATCATTAACAAGATTCTAAATCTCACCTTGATCAAGTCGCTATTGATCAACGAGATAAGTGGATCAGGATATGACTCGAACGATACACCACCTTGAGTTACTGCTCTGAATCGATTTATATCTCGAAAATTTGAATTACGCCAAAAATCATTATCACTAATTTCAATGGACAAATTAGATACGACGTATGCAACGTAAACACTTGAATTGATGGTTTACTCTTTCATGGAAATAGGGAAACTTCAAGCCTTTACATAGCTTCAGCTAATTATGAAAATCTAGGTTTTGTATAACACTGCTGGAAGTATAAGCTTGCAAATCAGAAACGTTTAACAGCTAACAAATACATCCTTCCTCCGATTTCTACCACAGTGTACTCTCTTCTTTCAAGTTGGAATCGACTGAAACGGTTCACTCACTCGGAGATCAGAGGAGCGAACTTGAAACATTGGAGAACTTTGCCAATTTATCTGATACTTAGAATTTGAACATACATTGTTCGCAGTGAGCAGTGCTATTTGGATAGCGTATTGTTTTTGCTGTTCGTTTTGCACTGCTCATCTAACAATGAACAAGTGCTACAATCATAAGTTACTCGAAAACTACTCACTATGCAAATAAGTCGAAACGAACCATATACCCGTCCTACGTGTAATCAGTTATTAGAAGTATTTTCAATAATAACGATATTTATCAGAATAGTTCTAGTGGATACAACATTCAGACGGAATGCTCAGTTCAGTTTTTCGAAAGCTATCCCTTATCTAAAATCCAAAAAGAATAGCTGACGAAGAGACGTGTTAGCCAGTTTTTAGGAAATTCGAAACTACATTTTCTCTATTCATACCACTCGACCTTTTATCGCAGTTTACTGTACGTATCCACAACTTTTTGCATTAGATTCGCTTCCTTGCATTCGTTCTCCCACAAAAGTCTTACACTTCTTAAGTGTTGCTTGAGCTGCTGTTTTTGGAATTTGCCTTCTTTCACAATGTCGTAGAATGTCGCTCGAGACGATTTACTCTGTCTTGGAAGTGATCGACCTCAGGCGACTTCTAAGGCGTTCGCTGATTGATTGCATGAGAGTATTGAGTGAGATTAAGTCAACGCCTTGCATATCATCTTACTTGCTGATGCTCCGCATCACAAATAACTACGCTATCCCGACTCCTGAATTAATCTGTAGTTTACTGAATGTAAATTTTCATTGAGTTATGCCAAAGTACACTGAAGTTCGACACGATGGGCCGAATTGTTTCGAGTTAAAGTGAAGCGACAGCATACACTATTTTTATGATTAGCAAACATAAGATTGTTACTTTGACATCTATCTAGAGCAGCTATCTTCAAAGTTTCTTGTTTTCTTTCCAATACGAATGAATTATAGTTCTCACAGCTTTTCTTTTGATGTTATATATACTTGTTGCAATCGGCTTGACTTTTCGAGACTCTAGAAGAGGCGAAATGCGCCGAGACGTCTGGTGTAGCAATCAAATATTGCAGAAGCGACTTTATGTTTTCTAATCCAGATTAAAAAAAAGTCAGTCGACAGTATTTGAAGCTGAAAAAGCTTCACAGATCACGATGTGACACTCGCATGCGTCATAACAATCTCTGCAAATCGCCACCATGGGCGTAATTGTGAGGCACGGAAACAAATGAAAAATGTGCCGAGGAGGTACTACTCATGATTCCGAAC
Source organism: Parelaphostrongylus tenuis (assembly GCA_019055375.1). NCBI lineage: Eukaryota > Metazoa > Nematoda > Chromadorea > Rhabditida > Metastrongylidae > Parelaphostrongylus > Parelaphostrongylus tenuis. The sequence goes on along the minus strand of JAHQIW010007043.1, from coordinate 21,049 downwards.
ATTTCATGTACGCAAGTAAGTAATTAGGGTAAGTAAGTAATCAGCTATTTGTGTTAAGAAAAGACATCATTGCAATTTTCACTGAATGAGCCCGTCAAATGAATTGTATTGGTACTACACTACTTGTCAAAATGTTCGACGATCGACGAAGCGCGATAGAAACTTGCATCAATGATTCTAGAATACCACTGTATTATCAACATGCATTTTACACCTTTAGCTTTAAACAATTTTAATATTCTAATCTTCTAATTAAAATCAAACATTACTCTTAGCAGGAGATAAGCCCAAATGTTTATTTATTCTCTCTAATCTAAATTCGAGTAGTTGTGTTGTGCTCACCTCAATGGAGACTCTCCGAGTAAAAGAAGCAAAGTATCCAATGCTGCACTTAAGACTTTACCAAGGGACAGTTGTTGTTGCAAACGAACAGCTGTCTGAAAAAGAACTATCCTTGATCAAAAATAATTCAGCTCATCAAAATTGAAAGGACATTCCATTAATCCAAATTTAAAGCTGGAATTCGAATGACTATCATGTAAACTTATGTAGATGCAACAAACTTCGAGCATAGAACAAAAATCATTGCAACCCATTTTTTGCGGAACAAGTTTTTGTATGCAGCAAAAGTTTTTCGCATTCTTTTACTCACTATGTAGATGCAAATGGTCTCTATCTCTTTTGAATTCTGCTAATGTTTGAGTGACTCTAACATCGATTAAACGTTTATCGACCCCCCACCTTCCTTCAATGAAAGTAAAAGTCGTATCTTATTTCCACTGCTTTTGACTGACTATTCCGTATTAATCCGAACAAAAGCATGCTACCAAATAGAAATTTCCAACGGAGGTGAATCTTTTTTGCTGAAATTAATGTGTGTGTTTGTGTGTGCGTATATGTGTGTGTGTGTGTGTGTGCGTATGTGTGCATGTGCGTATGTGTGTGTGTGTGCATGTGTGCATGTGCGTATGTGTGTGTGTGTGTGTGTGTGTATGTGTGTGTGTATGTGTGTGTGTGTGTGTGTGTGTGTGTGTGTGTGTGTGTGTGTGTGTGTGTGTGTGTGTGTGTGTGTGTGTGTGTGTGTGTGTGTGTGTGTGTGTGTGGTGTGTGTGTGTGTGTGTGTGTGTGTGTGTGTGTGTGTGTGTGTGTTCCTGAACTATTAGTAATCTTGGGGCAAAAATTGATGAGAATTGTGGGCAGCTCAAATAGAAAAAATTATAAAGATAACATAGACAAAAACGTGGGGAGTTAATGCAGAGTTTAGGTAAAAGGAAATGAATAAATTAACCATTGAGAGTCCGCATAGCTAAAACTAAGTCAAATATATTTCCCTTTGAATTGAAACATAGACATGGAAGTTATTGCGGAAAGGTGCTGTTTGAATGTGTCATGCTAATAGTCTATTTCTATGGAAACAAATCCTTCACGTATTTCACCAAAAAATTTTCGCACCAATACTCAAGGCACTCTGCGTGGCGAAGGATGCTCTTGGATGCTGAGCCGCCATATTGAGCGGATTTTTCAATCAAAAGACTCTTCAAGCTGAGAAGTTTGGTATTTCCATTCGGAGGTGCAGAAAGGGGCATTTTCTACTACCAGGAAACACTACTGACTTGGTATTAAGTTAGACCAAAGGTGGTGAATCTACTCCAGATTTATGAAGAACAGTGACGGCTTGCGGCGCGAGCCTCATGTCCTCGCAGAGTGTGCCAGGAGGAAGCTCTAGCTAGGCTATCTCCGAAGCTTCACTGGACCACAAATAACTCGACCTATAATGGGTAGGCTTTCACCTGTATCACCTGTATCACCTGTCGTCCCGTTGATCGTCGAGTGACCCGAGCGGGTACCAGCAACTCTTCCATTTTCCCCTATCGCGTGCAAGAGTAGCCCAGTGGGTCCTCCTTGCTCTAGGAATTCGCTGAGCATCATATCTTTCTTCCATCGCTTTCGTGAAGAAATCGGACCAACGGGTCAGTGGTCTTCCTTTAGAGCGCTTGACATCCCGAGGAATCCAGTCGGTAACGGCTCTCGTCCATCGGTTGTCGTTGAAGCGCATCACGTGTCCGGCCCTCCTTATTTTCGATATCCTGGCGTGTAGAACGGCGTCTCTGATTTTCGATCGTTGACGTAGGTCGGAAGTTCGGATCCTTTGTCTCATTTGCGAAATACGAGATACTCCTAGCATCGACCTTTCGACTGCGCGTTCGATAACGGCAAGTGATCTTTCATCCTGCTTACGTAGCGACCAGGTTTCCGCTGCATACGTTAGGGCAGGGATAATTGTCGAGTCGAAAACGTGGGCACGGAGTCGGATGTTCTTTGTCCTCTTCACTACATCTTCGATGCTCTTAAACGTTCCCCAAGCCGCTCGTTTCCTCCTGCTCAACTCTGGGGCTAGGTCGTTCATCATGTTGATTTCACGACCTAGATAGATGTAACTGGAGCATTCGGAAATTGTCGTTCCGTTGAGCGTGAATGGTGCATTAGAAACCCATCCGTTCCTCATGAACATTGTTTTCGTTAGATTCAGTTGAAGACCGATCTTTCCACAGGCATTATCGAAATCAGTCAACATTCGTTCCGCTTGGCTGATGTTTGGTGTTATGAGAACGATATCGTCAGCAAAGCGAAGATGGTTTAATTGTCGACCGTCAATTTTCACTCCCATTTCGTCCCATTCTAATGTTCGCATGACGTTTTGTAGGGTGGCAGTGAATAGTTTTGGCGATATTGTATCGCCTTGTCGAACCCCTCTTCTTACGTCAATGGTGATATTGTTGTAGAATGGAGATATTCTGGTCGTGAAATCTTCATAAAGCTCACGAAGGATCATTATGTACCGAGTAGGGACACCCTGGTTATCCAGAGCCTCTATAACCGCTTCTGTTTTCACTGAATCAAAGGCTTTTTTTCAGATCGATAGAAGTGAGACAGAGTGGTTGTTTGTACTCTCGCGAAACTTCAATGAGTCTTGTGATCGTGTGGATGTGGTCCATGGTACTAAATCCTTTTCTGAACCCTGCTTGTTCGCATGGCTGTCCTTCGTCCAGTGTTCTGTCAATCCTGTTCAGGATGACTCGAGTAAAGAGTTTATAGACAATGGACAGCAAGCAGATTGGGCGATAATTGCCTATGTTGTGAAGGTCTCCCTTTTTGAACAACAATACGGTCTTGCTGGTTTTCCATTGAATAGGGACCAGCAGGGATTTGAACCCAGATCCTACGCTTTGCGGGAGTATGTGCTAAACCGTTGCACCACCGACGCTCGTTTCGCACTCCATTCTTTCTACGCTACAACGCGTTATCTGTCAACAGCCAACCGTCTACGGTGTGGCTCCTGGAAAGAATAGGATCCTGGTTCATTCCATAATCTGACAAAATCAACAGTCATTTCAAAACCAGAAGCTACTAAGATATCGCAAATTTTGTAACCTATTCAATATCTTAATCTCACAAGTGGAAGGGCCTAGACCTGAATCTTGGATACAGTTACCGTGCCACGAATGTAATCGAAAAAAGCTGTTAATTATCTCTTGGCTTGCTCCTGAGTGTATCCTGAAAGCGCTTCAGATAGCTAATTCCACTGCTCACATTGAGGACCTTGAATTACGCCAAATTAGTTAAGCAAGCAAAGCTCTGCAGATAATCTGCTGCAAAGACGGGATTCACATACAATTTTGCCATAGAGGTCTACTGAGGTGCAATAGGCCCTTTATCATAACGTTCACATATTACGAAAATAGATAGCAACGTTGAAACAAATGCAGTCCTTTCAGCGTCCACTAAGTAATGAGTGCTATGCGCTAGAAAAGTATCGCAACGTTATTATTTCCATGGAAAAAGTGCTAAAATAGCAGAACAGTGTTTGCCCAAGATGTTCATTGCGACATTAAAAAAGTTAAGTAGACCACTTGATTAAGAGAAAAAAAATCTACACACTAATGGCAAATGTATTTCAAATTCTCGTTTTTAACAAATTCTCAAGAAGTTTAAACGGGCAGAAACGATGACCAACGACTTCAATAGAACAGAAAGACGAATCGGACAATTCAAAAACGGAGGAAATCTAAGCTTATAAAAAGCCCACTGTGAGAAGATGGGAAAATCAAACTGAATGGCCAACAAGATAGCAATGAAGTTGCAAGAAAAAAAAGAAACACGGAGTGAGTTTCATTCAAGCTTTTCAGGGAAGTCACAAACCAAGTGACGGACACGAAATACTGTGCTCACCTTCTCCGCTCAACAGTCTTCTGAGCTCTCTGGGAAACGGGGGTTGAGTTTTGAAGAAAAGAATTCTGCGCAGCCCACATGCAGCGCTGGATGACGTCCTGTAGAAGTTGACAAGCTCATTGAATCCTTTTTCATCCTCGACATTTAGAATAATATGTTAGGTAGTCCCATATTTCCTTTGTATTTTGACACTTTGTTGATCCAGTTGCTATTTATTTGAAGAAATAGATTCATCAACAGTATAATCACCATCCAATAATATGTAATCATTTGCTGGAAAAAGATTGGATGCCTCTCCTCCAGAAAAAATAACGCTAGCGATCAATGAGTTCGCTGAGATCGAGTTCGAGCTGTTGTAGTCTTGAAACTCTTTCTTCCACACTGTTGCCCCAGGGTGCGGAAGAGATGATTATTCGATGGAAAATATCAAGGCTGTACGTTAAATATGATACCGCAATCCAGACCAGTTTCTGTAAAATATGGCAGGTCGACTCTGCAATGTATGGCCGAGCGTTCCAGGAGAAGGATAACAATGAGTCGTTTCGCACGCCCTCTCGCACTGCTCAGGTCAACCGCAGTTGTTCCCTTGACGTCGGTATTAATTATCTGCTTTCTGTTGAGCAGTTTTCAAAATAGTATGTCCTGCAAATCCCAAAAAGCCGAGTTCCCACAAGTGCGGCCAGGTCGTGGTCGGTAAAGCATGAGGTGTCCATCGAGACACTACTTTGCGCTAGCTCATTTCATTTAGACGACGAGCGATGATGCACGGTGCGACGACTAGAGCTGCTAGGACATTTTTCAACATACCACAGCTTTATGGAAATAACCCGAGTTGAAATAGGAAAAAACTGAATAGAACAAGTAGTCGCCTATTTCGTCCTATTGGGACTCATCAGTAGCACCCTCCCTCGGTTCCGTCGATCCCTTGAGGTGAAATAATCCTCTAAAGGGTTCGACGCCGAGTAAAAACTAAGCACCCAAAGTAGGATCATTTTGAGCGGGTCTGTAAAAGAGCGGTCGATAGCAGGAGTATGGTTCATTCTAAAAGCCGCAAGCTCGACTGCCGGTCACCACAAAGTCAGGTAATACCATCATCCTACTTTGGGTGCTTAGTTTTTACTCGGCGTCGATTTCTTTAGAGGATTATTTCACCTCAAGGGATCGACGGAACCGAGGGAGGGTGCTACTGATGAGTCCCAATAGGACGAAATAGGCGCCTATATAGCACTAGACCTATCGGCTCAAAATATGTCATATCCTTATCAGAACAAGTAGTTCGAAAAAAATTTGAGGCAACTCAAAACATCGAGAAAAGCATAGATGTATCGGTCATGCAACGTGAATAAAAGGTGAGATACGACAAAAAACAGTGTCATGGGCTATAAAAGATTGCAACTGTCATTTTTGACGGCCATGATGGGCAGGGTTTATAGCAAACATAAACAGTTGGCAAATAGAGACGATTTACGAAACATGCCCCGTGTTTGTCACAACCCACGTTTGCAGCGGATCGCCCACTGTGTACGACGGTTAAACCAAAAAGACACGAGCAGAAGATGTGCAGCGCTCTGAACCCTTCGTGGAAAGTGCAATTATACCCATTTCTAACTTGCTGAACTATGCCACACTCGCAGGTGTCTAACAGCTCTCTCTAACAGACGAATCTTTTTTATGCGCGATGCAAACCACTTTACGTGCACTTCCACTTTTTCTATTCGAGGTTCTGATCAAATTAGAACGCAGTGCACAATTTGATATGTTATCATATCCAAGTACATAAGCAAGTAAGTAAATATATGTTTATGTAAACAATTGAATTTAGACGAATAATTGTGCGCATATAGGAAAGTATATGTCAATCAAACGAAACAGAAAGGGAGTTGTCAACTAAATCGGTGTTTTTCTATGATGTTATTTGTCAAGTTGGCGCATTAATGTCTGTCCAGCTTTTCAGCTTATACTGCAGCGATCTACGAAGTAGAGAGCAGTAAATCTAATTACACGTCTTCAGAAAGTAATTTTTCATAAGTATAATCCCAATCACTTTGAAGAGGATAGCACTATGATTACACAGGAAACCTTTGCCAAAAAATTATGCTTACCATATAAGCTGGATTGGAAAGCATAAGCAGATCTTCGATGTGGCAGGTATCACAGGAATGGGATGGAGAGAAAACCTGAGAGTCTCGGCAAATTATATTGTCACTTCAACGTGGTTGTTTTCGGTTATCCGGGAGCAAATGAAGAAAAAGCTCTCTCCAACCTCTCTCTAGACAAAGACTTTCTATCGCACTTTTAGTACTTACTTGAAAGCATAAGTCTTCGGTTAGTGCATTACGTGGCTGTTTTTTGAAGAAGTCTTTCACTTCAGCGCAAGGAGAACAATTGTGTTTTAAACACCGTTCTTCTCGCAGGATAGAACTCGTCATTTGGACTATTATTAGGCCTTCAACTATGCTTCTGAACTTGATCCAAAAATTAAAGAATTTGTCTTTCCAAATAGTCGAAAGTATCATATAACATTAATTGAAGTATTCTTTGTCTGCCTGAATGCAATTCTGTCAACGCTCCGGCAATAAATCAATTCATCGCTCATGTTGTCTTTTTCACATACTTGTTCAATAATGGAGCCGTCACGGGAAGTCATTCGCAACTTACTGCTTTACTAGTTAGGTTGTTGATCATTTTCTGATACCGAAGTGCGCCAATTCGTTGGATTTGCTGCAAGACCATCACGCTGAGCGATATCGTCAGCAACTGGACCGTTGCAATCAATCAATTCCACGCACCGTCATCGCGAAGTCATTTTGCTTCAAGACAATGCAAAGCCACATGTCGCCAAGGAAACAAGGAAGAAGTTGATCAATTTGGGCTGGGAGTACTTGAATCATCGGCCGTATTCGCCAGATCTGTTTCCGTCCAATTTCCATTTCTTAAGATCATTGGAGCACTGGTTGGACAAGAAGAAGTTTCGAGACAATCATTTGCGTCGAGAATTGAGTGGTTGGTTTGCATCGAAGAATAATGAGTTTATGAGCGCGGATTAATTTGCTGCCGGAGCGTTGGCAGAATTGTACCTAGGCAGACGGAGAATACTTCAATTAATGTTATTTGATACTTACGAAATGAATTTTGGATCAAGTTTGAAAACTTTATTGGAGATCTAACAGTAATAATTTGACAGTGTAAGTTCCGTTAATTCCAATGCTTTGCTTGATTTCTTCATCTGTTCCCAGATAAGCAAAAAGTATTCTCAATGTTCATGAATATTGGACGGTTTTATAAAAAAAAACGAACTGAAAAAAGAATTAGTTCAGTGACTCGAAGATCATACAATACAAAGTGAGAAATTTGTACTATCTTTGAACTAGGTAAATCACCCATGTTTTGTTGTTTCTGTAGTACACGGTATTGCCCTCATCACGAAAATCAATATCCTGCTTGAACTCCGTTTCTCTGGAAGAGTTAGAAATAAACGAAATATGTTGTCACTATTCTGAACACTGTAAGACATCATTTGGGACTGCTAAGTAAGTTTTAATGGTATGTACTAGCTACATTAACGAATAGACTTTGATGAGGAAATCGTACACAAGAAAGCATTCCTGTCAACAATCCAGGACTAAACTTAAAAGACGGGTTACATAGAGAGAAGGAGAAGCTACCACTGACGGCTACGTCTTGAGGGCGACATTAGAACCACTCTGGGACCACGTTTTGCATTTACCACACAACTTTCATAGATAAGAGAGGTCTGCACTGGAAAATTAAAGCGTGCATACACTGTTTTTCGAAAATTTGTTGGACCTATTTTTCCTTATTTATGAATTTTTTCGTTCTCTCATTTTAGTTATGTACTTTTATCTTTAGGAATCAGGAAACGCAGTGAGTACGCGTGTTTGTCCGTCCTTTTTTTTGCAAAATTCAGGTAGCTAGTATCTATAGAATTTTAGTGTAGATGGTAACATGACCTGTGCACAAAAATTGGAAAGCAAGTAAAGATATGCAGCGACAATTATTTATGAAGAGCAATACGACTGATTGATTTGTTGAAATCTAAAGAACTAAAGCTATCATAAGTGACAACTTTCTCGAGAATACCAGAAAAGACTCACATCCAAACATATGGCCCAAGCTCCACCAGCCTCGCTCGCTTTCCGCTATACAATACCTCATCAGGATTCGTTACATTGAAGTAGTGAAAGTTGTAATACTGGATAGCAGGTAATCGAGACCAGTAATACGTTGCTGTTGGAAACTGCCCATCTTCCTCTTGCCTATCGTAAGTGAATTATAAATCATTCCTCTTTACTGCTTTTTATCACTATGCTCAAAAATATATTCGGACACATGGAGAAGGAAAATATCTTGAAGTGTTGTTGCACTTTAATTACTTTAAACTACAGTTTGCGTCTTATCAATAAGCGTTGATTCGGTTCATAACTTTTTGAAAGGCAGTCTGATTGATTTCCAATCAACAAAGTGACTAACTAAATGGAGCAAAATTGTGTTCGTACCACTGAACCAAAGCGATAAATGGGAGCAGTAGTAGAATTTGACTCTGTGGTTTCAAATAACTCGAAAGTAGGTTTTTCGATAGTTTCGTGAGTTAAGTTAAAAACGAGGTATTTTGACAAAATTAGCATATGAGTTACCTGAGGTAAACCTGTGATCTGATTATTGCAGGAAAAATTGCGATTGGGAACGGAATAAGAAGAAACAATCCCAGTAAGAATATAGCGATCAGGAGCACAGACAGTAGAACGGCAGTACAAGATCGCATCTTCCAAGTGCTGCGCTGTCGCCTTATCTCACTTCCTGATAACACGTCACTTTCGCAATAGGTAGGCGTGGATTTCGCAATTCTTCTTTGCTCTCTTTGATTTAAATGAAAACTGATTTCTGCTTCTTAACATTTAATAATATATTCCAGGAATAATCAAGATTGAAAACATATCTTGCAGATTTGGTATAAAGAATGAGTAACATACGCCCAGTGGTGAGCGTGCTACTAATTGATGTCAAGCCAAATCTATACAAAGTCATTTCAAAAAACCCTTTTTTTCTACTGAATTTTTTACATATATATACTTTCGCTTCCTCCACTATCGATCTATGAGCTAATAAAATGACTGACGAAGTAGTAACATAATAGATAAGCTTTATATTTCTCAGGCACGACACACTGTTAGCTCATTTTCTGCAGCAATACTGAGCATTAGTTGTTCGTAAAATCAGGTAACCACCAGTTGGCTTGAATCGGTGGTTTCGTGCCGTCATTGATTGTGGGTTTTTCTTTCTTATTTATAGTTTAACTAAACTCCTTATTTATACGAACAATTTTGAATGATAGATGTACTTCTGGCCCTGTGAAAAGATTCTTATCAGTGCAAAGGTTGGAATGGGAAATAGTTACTGCCTGAGTCACTGCGACTGTTGTTGTGAAAACTCAAAGTTCATTCACACTATTATTTTAGAAGAGTTGTTTTGCTGAAATTCTATACTATGACTTACGATGTTTGGAAGGCTGCAGATGGAGCACAGAGGAACCTCCTCTAAGACTTGATAGAAAATCTTCAAAGAAAATTACTACCATTGCGATATCCTGATCGATTCTCAGCAACTGCTTCAAAATCCCATATGCAACAAGAAGGAGTGAAGACAATGTTCACCTCGCTTATCAGATTACTGCAAGAGCGCGGTAGAAGCCGTACACAAATTCCCGAACGAACTGCGCAATTTTTCTCTTACTTGCACTCTTGAGTCTGATCAAAGGAGTGCACATGTGTATTTTTTCAAGTAACAACAACTTCAAAGGATTAGTAAGTCAACACGTGGCTGCTGAATTTCTGTACATTCTGAGTGAAATTTCGATTCCGATCTCTACTAAGTCGCTTTTTCGTGACCGGCTGTGCTTGCTCTGTTTCGCATGCCGTTGTGTTCGAATCATTAAATCTTATACAGTTTCGGAAGCTTTGTGTAACTCGCGATTGTACCAGCAAGAGCAGGCGACTACTCTTTCTTATGTAGTTTTTTTCAAATATTATGTACACTAAACAAGTAGAATGCAAAGATTTATCGCGTTTCAAATTTCTGGAGGTAGTGTAAAACGAATCTAATCTGACGACAATATTGTGCCAGAATAGTCAGAATAGTCTGACTCAATCCCTTCACGACTATTGACATCAAAGCAGGATGAGCTAACTTTCAAACTGTGCCGTTCGAACGCATCTCTTTTGTGCACCGAAATCAGTAGTTATTCAGTAGTTTATTAGATAGTATAGGTTCTGTGAACTGATTTTTTGACTTCATAGTTCCAATATTCGCTTCAGTTCTCTTTCATTGCTGGGAAAGTAAAGAAATGTTAGGTTTGGAAAGGCACTCTTCATGAGAATACTGAGCCAACTAATTGTCTTGAGCATCGAAATGTGTTCATATGGGGCGAAACGTCAAACGAAAATGAATATGTACCAAAATCAGTTCACATAGTCATGAAAGTGTCAAATCAAACAGCTGATGTTTCATACAAAACTATGGGATATATAGTCTACAAAAATTCCTTATTACTGATCGAGCAGTAAAGTAGGAAGTTCTTATCGCATATATATATATATATATATATATATATATAAACTGTCGAGTTAATATAACGAGGGTGAATGCCAATTTGTGTTTACCGGAAAAAACCCGTTGGCGGTTGTTGCTCATAACTTCGACGCCTTGTACAGTACAACAGAATGAGTCAGCAAATCAAGTGCTTTGATGGTGTAGTGGAACATGCTCCTCGCGGTATGGGATGAACTCTAGCTCGCCTCTTGCTTGAGGTTACGAGTTTTGCACAACATATATCATTCTTAGATATTATAAGATACCTCTTAAGCATCAGAATGGCAAAAAAATGATTCTTATAATAGTTTAATAAAAAAACTGCACTCGGTTTGAGAACTCCAAAAAAAAAAGTTGACGAAACCTTCTTAATATTAACAAATTGAGTACAGGAATCATCGAAGAAAAGAGCGGAATAATTGACACGTCCGAAATTTATATCAATATTGTATACACCGAAACAAAATACAAAGAGGCACTATAACAGAAATTCTGTCAGAAGTTTGCATTACGCTTTTGAGCGCGCCTGTTGCTTCTCTGCCTGCCCAAAGCGGTGAACAAAGGGCTCGCGAAATCGGGCCACCATCGCTGACCTCGTAGCGCTCATCTAATGGACGAATCACGTCAGATGCACTGAAGTATAAAATATATTCTCTATTCATCAAATCACTGCTTTCTTGGCAGAAAACATGAAGTTGTTATACTTATTTCACACTCGTTAACAATTCAACTAATGTTGCTTACTTCTCAGCCCATAATGATAAAATGAAATGCAATATACTCATCCATACGCTTTCGTGATCTCAGTAGAAAACCTCAATAAGCAAATACCTATTCGAGAATGCTGAATGGTATGCAAACATTCACTGCCTGCCGAGGGTTGAACCTGGGTTTTCACCTCACGGGAGGGTAAGCCATGCTGGTATGTGCCTACTAGACCACCCATTAACTGTTAACCGTTGACAGCCCTGTTGCACTGTAGTGAAGAAAGAGTGGTAGCAGAGCGGAGGCTTTGGTGATGTCTAGTGGTAGCACGTGTCGCCGGTGAAGGGTTTTTTCTTATCTCTCTTATATTTCGCTGGACGAAACTTCTTCCTTAGAGTGCTAGTACTCACTCGATAGCACAAGTTTCGAAGAACTGAGAAATGTGTTTGCTTCATGGAAAACCTTTTTTGATAGCACTGTAAGAGTAAGAAAAGGTTTGTACTCACATCTCGCCGGAGACAGCTCTTTCTTCAGATCATTAATAACCATTCAATAGCGGAAGTTTCAACGATTCCAAGGTTATTTTCCAGAAATATCCTTAGCAGGGCAAATAGCGGGGCCAATTGATAGATGGCGTGGCCGTTGGACATGTGGGATGCAACTTATTACTCAATTGGGAATGTTTGCTCCGCTTTGAAGGGAACTCCAGATGAAACGATGACTCAGATAATACTAAGTTTCTCTACACGCTGATGTGAGTAAAACGAAGGCGTGTAGAGGGTGTGCAACAATATTTTATTTTTAAATTCACAGAGATATAAAAGTCTTTTTGGAAACCGGCTAAGTGGGGCACCGGCTAGGAATTTAAGCTTTCAAATGATTACTACACTCTTGGAGAAAGTCTGCTCAGCGAATGAGATAGGTTCTTTCATTTGTCGCCTTCTAACATATAAATACCAAGTTTTCTATAAACGTGATTCTAGCAGAAAAAAACGCACAGTCGTCTTACGAACCACTACTTTTTGATACGAAATGTAGATATAGAGTAACAACAGAATCAACGCACAGGCGCTGCAAAGCTGACAGCATACACTTCTGTGTAATTTTCTTCTAATAAACCACGCACCATAGGAAATATGAATTTGAATCCGACTTATACAACACTCATAGAAAGAAATGCAGAGAAAGTTCGATATGCTTTGCTACGCCGTGGATCCACGTTTCGTATCATGAGTAGCGAAATGTTAGACAACTAAACGCTTTTTTTTGCTATGATAGCTACGTTACAGGAGAATCTTCAATATGAATCGACACCAAAACTACCACCATGAAGTGTCACGGTATAGGATTGAACGAGCAACATCCGTCGTGATGGCCTGCACACTAACCACTCGTTAGCACGAACTATTCGCCGCACTCGAATGAGCTGGAGCTAGTGCCGTGGACCTGTTGTACTCAAAGTGTTAAAAAGTGACTGGCCGACGTCTTGTGTGATGTCCTGTAACTCTCGCATTCCAGCAGGGGATTTCATCAACACTTGGTAGTGTATCATTACATTAGCTATAATTTGGAACCTCCGCCGAGATAGGTGACGCATCTTTCCCGACTTCCACGGAGTATAGCATCTTTTCTGATATTCTCGACATCTGATAACGCATTGCCATGGTATGTAATGCCATCAGAAGACTAATGATATCCTCAAAGATGTCCGTATCTTAAAAACAAGATAACTATTTCGCCACCGCACCGTGAATGCATGATTTGTGGTGCCTTAATCACCTACAGTCTCAGTTTCAAATCAACATCTCATGACGATGCTTCTCATTACTAGCTTAGTTTCTTTCCTTGTTTCATGTTTTGACCATTTCATAATTAAAAATTAATTCATCATATATCTCTTTGTAGCTAATTGTTCCAAATTCAATCTTTCTCGCGCAATCAACAATCTCTTGAGCCGATTGTAGCTATTAGTGCACAGTCAGGTATAAATCTTACAATACCGCAGAAGAAAACTCACTGAAATAAAAGTTGCTTCAGTAGTTGAAATTTCTATGAGTGGCGCTCTCTTTTCGAATAGAGGCTTCTGACACGACGGACTCTTGAGAGTCAGTTGAAAAGATAGAGTTGAGAGAACCCATAGTATAAACCGGATCGTGTGCATCGTCTTGAGCGAATGGTGCTCTCCTACCAGCTCCAAATCGGGCAAGAAATTCATTTTTCATTTGATCTTCGATTTCATTTCGCGTTATGGTTCTGTGTAGTGAAGTGGGATAAGTCGTTGGTGTTTTTTTGGATTCTGGCAATAAGTTCTCGAACGATTCTGATCTGCTGAAATGTCCACTCTGCTTGACGGCGTCTATGAGGAAATCGTCCTCACTCGAAATCTCAGCAGTGTTATTTTTTCTAGATTTTATCGTCGTTACAAAAGAAATTGCATCTTTTGTGGTATACAATGAATTACTTTTAACGCTTCTTTGATGGGAGGATCCTTCAGAATGACTAATGATTGATCGAGGAAGCATTTCGTATTGACCGTTTTCACTTTGAGTATTTCTATCTACAGTCTGTGTCAAATCTGGGGGAAAAAACGCAGTCGTTTGGACCCCAGTGGACCGTAAAACGATCGCTCCTTTTCCAGGAGGTGCTGAATCAGCACCCTGTTCAACATTGTTAATAAATGGTTGAGCTTCGGTATATGATGTTTCTTTTGATTCCTTCCTAGTATGAAGTACTGGGAAAGTTGGTGAGTGATTATCAAACGACTCTTCGTCGTCATTGTCACTTAAGTCCTGCGCCAAATAAGAGTGCAGTGGCTGCTCAAACCCTGATGCGATTGTTGAAGTATTATCGCCCTCCATGTCATATAAAGAGCTGTGCTCTGTTCCAGCTTTGAGGTTTTCAAGAAAGTGAGCCAGATGGTGGTGTGTCTCAATACTGGGCTTACTCATCTCCTCGTCACTTTCAACGGTGATTTCTTCTTCACTTGACGATGTCTCGATTCTCGCAATTTCGTGCAATTCCACTTTGTCGTTGAATGTGACGCTTTTTTGTGAACCAAATGGACTGTGTAGTGTTTCATTTATTATGGAAGCGTGTCCGCTTTTATCCTTCCCCATGGCTTTATGCCTTAAGAAGCTCTGGATTTCAGCGTCATTTGATAATGCCAGTGCACCTGGTACCTCTATTATAGTGACCTTATCTTGCATAAAGGAATGCCGCCGACTAAGTTGATCTTTAGGTGATTGCAACTGTGAATTAGTAGAACTTCGTGGCATCTCCTTTTCAATCAACTGAGTATTAAGGGGTTCCTTATGAACAGAATGCTTGGTCGGTTCCATAACAGTAGATTTCTCCTTCGTTCGATAATTAGCTTTTCCTTCACTGTTAGGAGATGAGACCGTAGTAATTGTATCCATTTCCTTACTCATCGGTTGAGATGCTTCTATTGTTGTATCTCTTTTCACACCGCATAAGTTAGGGCATTTTTCATCGTCACTGGAACATAATAACATGTTGTTCTCTTCCGCATCCTGAGATATCTCTGAATGGGAGGACTCTTTTTCACACCTGGCTGCCGTCTTCATTTCATCACTGGAAAATTCTCGCGAAGAGTGTGAGGATTGTGAGGAATCCTCGGAACTGTTTATCTCTTCTTTTATATTTTTGGAATTAGAGAGATTTTTCTCGAAACAAATGACTTCCTGGTCATTCCTTTTCGCAAACGCGGTTATCACATCGCCCTTTTCGTCTGAGCCATTCGGTAGCTTATTCTTTTCTTTTGTGACACTCATGCGTTTATCTTGTGCGTCATTTCTATCCATTGAATCTTTGATGAAGTTAGATGTGAGCAAGTGCGCGGCTTGAGAACGGTTGTCTTCAGAAGTTATTAAAGGTTTCATGCGATTAACTATGGCCTGTTTTAAGAGAGAATTCGTCGTCCCATTTGCACCCATAGTTTTCCTATCTCTCCATGTTGGCCGCATCGTCGCGTTGAGAGAGCCTTAATTAATTCTGCTTTACCTTGTAGAAAGCTATTGCTGCTCACTAATTAAGCTGCTCTCTCTCACAATATTGTGTCGATTAAAGTGACTACTATAGAGATTAATAAAAAGATAATAGACATCATGACCTCCAGGAAGAATAAATTTGGGAACATTGAAGACTTCACTGTTATGCATACATACACATATATATGCATGTAAATATGTACATATTTGTATAATGATTTACATGTATATCCATATATGTGTACATTACATATCCCTTTGCCGACGGCGCAATTTTCTGCAGGCGGGCGGCTCGGACTGCTATAAAGAGAGGCTGGCGGCGCTGCTCCAAGGCTAATGTGGTAATATTCTTATGAGAATTGTGCCTTTTTCTTCAACAGATGGGATTTCTGCATAAATAAATGGTCAAATTTGATAGAACAGAGCTCAGTAAGGTTATTTTTTTGCTAGAAATAACGTTATTGCTTCATTTTAATCCATACTCTTGAAGGCAAAAACCAACTATTTACGAGGAAGCTACATTTAGAACTTCTATCGAACTTTTCTATGATGCGTCATTTATAGTTACACACAGTTCAACCGAAATTTTTTTTTACTTCTTTCAGTTTACTTATACCTTACTGAATAAAGTGCATAAAATTCATTATAGTAGCCGAAAAGTGGAACTTAAGAAAAAGATCGTCAAGAATAATGCTGATTATTGCGTGCGATCCCACTTCATCGATATCTCATTATTTTTCCGATTATCAGTGCACTTCATAACCCCATTTCTCAGATCAGTGCGTAATTCCTTTCGAAATTTGCTCACACCTATGATATACGAAAAAGAGGTAGAGTTGTAGCGGTTACTTTCCGTTATCTCCACCGTGTTTGAGCCTTCTGACAAAAAAGCATTTTCACTCTTGCAAGACTTGGCAGCTGTTCAATATCTAAAATCAAGCGAATTTGAACGACGTATTCCGCTTCTTATAATGCTTGTTTTGTTGCACTGTAACAGTCGAAATAAGATTTTGTTCTGCATTCAAGCATTTGTCGCCAGATGAAGTTTTTTCTTCAGCAATTCATGATCATTAAATAAGGCAACTCTTAGAAATTTTAACAGTGTACTTGGTTTCTAAAATGAACTCCTTGTAGCGCTGTAGAAAAAAGGTTTTCAGATTTTCGAATTTGGATCACTTTCGACATTCGCATCCTGATCTGACCCCTTGGGAAAAACGTTTTTTGATTCTTTCAAGAGTTCCGAAAATTGCTTGATAGCTGAAATCTCGTTAATTTTGAAGATATACTTTATTGTCAGAAGGCCTTCTTAATGCGCTCTAACAGTGAGAATAAGATTATCTTTCACACTTGAGCATTTATCAGTGAACAAAGCTTTTCCGCTAAGGTTAAAAAAATTGTTCGACAGCTCAAATCTCGACTATTTTCCTGGTAACAATGTGTTTGAAAACAACCTCTTGTTATACAGTAGTAGTCAAAAGATTATTATGCTTGGCAGTTAATCGGTATGTTACCCAAAAGCGCGGTGACTTGGGACCAATATCGTGAAATCCAGCTCTTCAGAGTGCGAAACTTAGTATTCTTTTGACTGTTACATCGCTCCGCAAAGTCTTCTCCAAAAGTCAACTATGTTTTTGAAATCGTTGAGCATGCGCTATCAAACGCTTATTGATAGTATATAGAAAAAACTTTATCTACCGGGAAATCTTCAAGTATGGAACAAAATTTTATTTCTATTGTTAGAACGCATAAAACAAGCCATTCGCATAATAAAGTATACCCTGAAACTCACACGATCTCAGTTATTGAATGAATGCCAACAGTTCGATAGAATAAATTTTTTTATAGAAAACCTAGAGCTCACGCGCACAATCCTTGAAATGCGGTTTCATTTAAGAGAAATTTTCCCCAAAAGTAACACTTTTCAGGCAGTCAAGCGCTACTGTTCTTGTAAATACGCTTAGGAAAGTTTTTTTCAATGATACTTTAAGTTTTTTTCTTACATTAGGTTTATAAGAGTTTAAATCTAACCTTATAGTCCCGAAAAATCATTTATAAATTGAAAAACTAGACTGCGATTGCAAAACGTCATCTTTTATCTGTTATCAGAACGCGCTGTGAATCTATTTCTTTTCAGACAACAAATTCGATATCAGAATCAGAATTTTTCAAGCTATTGATTCACTGAGAATAGAAGAAAATGCTCGATAGCTGGGAGGAAAATTATCCTTTTCTCAAGTATATGGTTTTTTCCTTGAAAGAAAAACTTTGGGTGGCATTAGCATTAATTTTGCTAAAATCATTCAAAAAAGAGTCTCATCAGCGATATTTTATTGTTTCTTTATGATAAAGTTCCTCTGAGAACTTGATTAACCCGAGTTTGTATTTTAGCACCAACCACTCTTCGTAGCCGTTTGAACCACGGGCCCAGCTGAGGCATAATGACCCTTATCGTCTGCAAACGGGTATATACTTCATATATATTTATATATATGTATATATATGATTATATAACGGAAGCGTCTACTGGCAAGTCTAATGAGCCGATCTCCCATGTGACAGTGGTATAAAAGTTCATTGATTAGTGTTAATCGACGATCAAGGGATCTGCAATAATCAAATTTATATCGTCTAATGATTTAAGCTAGCGAACATATTCACGTATTGAATCACGGTGTGATTAATAAGAGTTATAAACCTCCGCCGTTCCGCCGAAACGTAAATTTCTGGTATTCTTGTTGAGAAATAAGAGTAAACTTGTACAAAGGAATGCTTCAGCTCCAAAACCCAATTGATGAACTAGGGAGACAACCAAAATTTTTTTTACATGACTGCGCTATTACGAGATTGGTATGTGCGCTTTTATTCGACTAACGTTTCACTATCCTCGTCTTCTTTAATCCAGATGTTTTGATTCTATTGTCCAAAATCGCCTGTTTTCTTTGAAGATCTTCGTCTTCTTTGCGTTCGCTAGATATTTTCTTCGGGGGAAGCACCACTCGAGTGAAAAACTTCACTAATCGGTGTCTCTTGTTTGTCAGTGAAAGTCGAATGATAATACTTCTTCATACCGGAAACCATCCTGTAGCAGCTGGCATGAGCAGTGCTAACATGCACCGGCTCAAATTATCGGCTCTGAAGAAGACGAAGAAAGACTTCGAAACATTAGCCGAATAAAGGTTTTAACACCAACTTCGTGTGAGCTTAGTCAAAAAAATGTAGCTTATTCTTGACTAGGCTTTTTAGAAGTCGGTTTTCCAAGAGAGCCTTCTGCGGATCTGCAACAACGGGTTACGAACTTGCTGATAACCAGGGATGCTCTGACACTGAATTTTTTGAATTTTCAGGAAATTCTATTCAAATATAATGCCTTCTAAACATTTATAAAGTGTGTTGATGCGCATACATTACACATCTTCGATAATTAAGAATCGTATAAATTAACACGTGTACCTGGATCTAGTCTCATAGGTCCCATAGCTCCTGCATTGCTCTGCAAGGGAGTCGACGCGATCCGTTGTTGCGTTTCCTTCATGCTGAAAATATCTCTTAGAATTTGGAAAAGTATTATTGTTTCTTTACCACGTTCGTAAACACAAAGCTTCAGATTCTATCGATGTGGCAAAATGATTCACTAGATGCTGTTAGGGTCACATGAGTCGGATTTCTAAAAGCTAAAACAATATCTTCAAATCTATAGGCAAGAGGTCGATCTAGAATTTGGGCATAATCATGTTTTCATCGAAACATTCGTAGCATGAGCATTATGTTCTTTATCCTGGATCTTTGATATCATCGCTATTAGAACGTTCGTTCTCCCGAGAATCTGATTACCCTTAATGTTGAAGCAATTGACCAATATTTACTAACATGTGTGGGTGCGGCGGACGGCCACTGGTGGTTGTGGTGTTCAGGCCTGAAGCGCACGTTTGATGAGAGTGATAAGTTTGAAGTGGCTGCTGGAAAATGTAGAAAATTGGTATAAAAAAAGTGAACGTTTGAGAGATAACAGGATTTGGTGAGTAAGCCAAGGGGGCAGTGAGGCAGCGAGGGTATGACGACAATATGAATGCCATTGTGACACTATGTTGTCGTCATGAGCGCTGACAGAGACGGGCTGTGAACCGCGAATTTAGGAAATCAAGAAAAGTCATAGCGAAGTTGATCTTTATGTAGCAATTTCAATCACTGAAAAAATATTTTGCGCACCTTTGTCTCTCACCTGCACGGGTTGTCGTCCCTCACCAACTGCGGCTTGTACCCATTCTGGATATTTGTAAAGACAACATGATCGAATTCGCTTTGGTAGAGAAGGGGGCTCCTCCCTGACTTTGATAACATAAATTTTGCAGTTTGGAAAGTTTTCTTTGATTAGTAGTTTAGCCTCTCAAAAATTTGAAACTGATAAGGCCTACTGTTCGACCGATTTTGAAAACGTAAAAGTAATTGCTTTACATAGATCGTGCAACCTTATCGCCTTTCCTCCCGCTAGTCGTCGAGTGAATCTAGCACTTACCAGTAGAACTTGCATCATCCCCTATCGCGTACAAGAGCACATCAGTGAGTCTTCCTCGCTTTAATAATAAATTGGATTTCATATTTTTCTTCTAGACTTTTTGTGAAGAAATCAGGCCATTAGTTCGCTGATCATCCTATGGTGAGTTTATATTGTGGGATATGTAATCGGTAAGGGCTTTCGTGTATCCATTTTCGTGAAAGTGCATCACGTGTACGGTTTATCTTATCTTCAATAATCTAGCTTATAGTTCGATAGCCTGATCATTCACGCAGGTCAGAATTTTGGATCCTTACTCTCATTTTCGGGATAGGGATGCTCCTAGCATCCACCTTTTGACTGCACGTTTAAATGCTGAATATTCCTTCATTCTGCTTACGTAGGGACCAGGTTTGTGATGCATGTGTTAAGCCAAAGATCTTTTTGATTCGAAAAGCGGGCACGGAGTCGAACTTCCCTCATTCTCTTTACTAAATCTTCGATGTTTTTGAACACTTTGCGAGCCACTCTCTTTCTCCTAATCAACTCTGGAGTTAGGTTGTGTATTATGTTGACTTTCCTACTAGATAGACATAACAAGAGCATTCGGAAATGTTGGGCTCAACGAGCGTGAATGGGGCACAAGAACAACCCGTTTCTTATGAACATCGTTTTCGTTAATTCTGTCGGAGCCTAATCTTTCCACAGCCGTTGTCGAAATCTTTTCTGCATTTGTTCCGTCTGGTTGGTGCTTAGGGTAATAAGAGAGATCTTATCAGCAAATTGAAGAAAGTGCAATTTCTGATAGTCGGATTTTACCTAGAGGTTTTTCTACTCTTGTGTTCTAATGACGTTTTGGAGGATGAGAACGAACATTACTGACGAGATGACATCGCTTGTCGAACTCTCTTCTCACCTCGATAACAGTGTTATTACATAATAGTAACAATCTGGTTATGAGATCTCTATATAGCCACAACGGCGTTTTATGCACTGAGTAGGTGTTTAT
>JAHQIW010007042.1:0-91306 GCA_019055375.1 Parelaphostrongylus tenuis | reverse complement strand
ATTGATTGAAAACCTTTCAGTCTAACAGGTGAAGAGTCAGAGATTTTTAGGTGTTATGGCCTTATCCTTCTTTTAGTTATTTTTCGATTCTCACCAACAAAATAGCATGCGGGATTTTGAGGGAAGGAACTCGTTGAACGATAACTTCTCTTTCTTTTATTTAGGATATCGGTAAGAGAACTTGGCTATGGAGAAGATCAGAACAGTGATCTTTGTTGATTTTCTTTACTGCCTGTCTGGAATGTGCGACTGCTCCGTTAGAGCGTCGGAATGCAATTACCTTGGTGTCATGATTGGCTTAGTCGGTGGGTTACGGGAATTCTTTCTTGTTTCCGCAGTCTCGTCCATCAGTGGTCCTCATCGCCCTTCAAAATCTTCTTTTATTCACTTCTTTGCAGCGTTTTTAGAGTTTGCACGTGAGGTTTTGATTGCCTGTAGCTCATGCGGTACCACGTTGCAGTATCAATTCCAGTGTTTCTGGAGACAAATGCCTGTTGGTAATTCTCGAAGTTTCGTATTTCATTACTCTGACACTAAAATACTGGACGAGTTGGTCGTATTTTTCGTCGTTGTTTTCGGTGACAGTATCTTCCCAAGAGCCGACTAATGTTTTGAATATATCCCAGTTTATGGTAGTTTGGCGACTTCGTCGTTTGAACGTTGATGTTCTCTCTTTAGCGTGAAAATGGAATATTACTCATAAGTAGCAAAACTCCGACCTCGCATAGAATGTTGGAACAATATCGGTTATGCAGAACATTTGATTTACTGAGATTTGGTCAATTTCGTTATGATACTCTCCAACGGAAAATCCCTTTGTCCACCGCTGACAGTGAGGCTTTTGGAACTGCGAATTACCATAGATGGCCGACATGATAAACTCACAGAGCCTCTAATCCTGTTCAATCCATTCTAGTCTGTAAGATCCAATGTGACGTTCTCAAAGAGTTCTTGTAGACCCAATTTTCGAATTAAGATCTGCAATGATAATCTTGAAGAATGTATGGATTCTTTAAAGAACTTTCCTAAGGCCATAAACAACACTGCGATTTCGTCTTGCTTATTGTTTGACGTTGTTACGTATATAATAGGAATATTCAGTGCCGGCATGGATCTCACATCGTTTCAACAGCAATCGTTCGATCCGGGTTGTTAGCTGTTCAAAGAAATCGATGTTCATGGCCAGACTCGTTCTGACGTGAACGCGAACGCCTCTAACACCACTACGATCGCATGTTCTATGAAAAATTTTTTCTCCGGTGTAATAAACATAGCGAATTGGGTAGCATCTTTTCGTCTCAGTCAGGCCAATGACGTCGCACCCTTCTTGTTCGCATTAGAATATCTTCTGCAGCGGATTTGTATGGAAGTATTGGTGCGTTATAGGTACAGATCGTCACTTTAGTCCACTCCGATTTTGACAGCCTACTTTTGCCCTGAGATTTTAGCAGCCTCTCTGTACTAGTGCTTGTATCCTTACGAGTAAGGCGTTCGACTTTTAGCTGGAAGTTTACGGTTCGATTTCTGTTGTGTGCGTACTGTTGCGTACGCGCAGTACATTAACGTTCAAATGTCGGCCTCTCAGGATGTTAGAATTTTTATCGGTCAGTAACACTTTTGAACACTCAGCGTGCTTGTTCGAACGTGTTAATGTTGATATCGCAACATTAGTAAAGTAGTAAATGAGAATGCAATGGAACAGTCCGCGTGGCCTAATGGATAAGGCGTCTGACTTCTAATCAGAAGATTGTCGGTTCGACCCCGGCCGTGGGCTCGACTCTTTTTCAAAACGCGTAGCATTACAATGTCCGATAGTTAGCTTGTAAGTTCAATGCTATTCATAGTCGCACTATTATTCAATCAAGAATAGTATTTTTTCGAGTTGAAAAGGATAAAGGATAAAGCTCTCGGCGTTGATCAATCCCTGAGGGATGCGCCATGCATTCGACTCCGTTTTTAACTTCGTTTGAGGTGATTGAATGCACATCTGGCCTTTACAATGACTCGCGGTGGCCTCCGCTGACCGAGTCAGTTTGTTCGAGTTAATCAGTGTAATTTTTGAGAGTGTCATCAAAACTATCATTGTCAGTGGAGTGACTTGTGCAGCTGTATGGGTGAGGCGTCTGACTTTTGATTAGAAGTTTGCCATTTGATTACAGTCGTGTGCGTACATTTGCGAACGCGCAAAATGCTCAACTCCAAGTGTCGGCCTGTGAAGGTGTTAGTATTCTTATCGGCCAGTGACCGTTTTGAACACTCGGAGTGCTTGTTTGAACTTTATGTGTAAGTATCGATAGTATTGGCAGAAAAATATTCGGTAATAGTGCAGTTCGCGTGGTCTAATTGATAAGGTACAGAACCTTCTATTGTGTACGTTTGATAGTCGATCCCTTCCAACAGTGGTTTAGTGGGTGCTAACAAGCAACAAATCGCTCTTTTCCGTTGGACAACACGTAATGAAGAAACGACTCCTCTCTCAGAACAAGAATATGTCATTCGAATGTTAGGAATCATTCGAGAACTCAATTTTTCGCCTACGGCACCACACGCTCCTTTTTCGGAAAAGCCTAGTTATAGCGCTGTAGCGTTCAATATAAGATTTTGTTTCACAAGCGCTCCTCCTTCTATGATTATCAAGCTTATATTTCGCTAAACAGAAATCCTTCTTTTGACTGTTAGTAATCCTTGATAACTCAGAGCTCGAAAAATCCAAGAATCTGTTTGTCTTTTCTATGAAGGCCTTTTTTTACGGCGTTGCAGCAAAATGAGAAGTTTTGCGTTTCACACGTGCGTATTTCTTGCCGTGCAGAACTCTTCCATTGAGCATACGTATCCATTCGAAGTGCACAGGTACCACATTCTATGGTCGTGTTGGAGAAGGGGAATTTAAACGAATTTTAGATGTCTCCAAGTCAGTTTCTAGTGCGCGACCCATAACCTTGTCGTGTAGGCAGTATACTCGGCGAGGGAATCGAGAAAGTTCAATCATTAAGCACTTGATCTTGTCAATTAAAGTTTATATGTGAGTCGTACATCAGCCAACCGCTTTGATTTCGGTAATCGGATGTATGTCTCATTTTTTTTTGTAAATTGCACTTTAGTAATTACTTAAGAGCGCATATGGTGCAGTGGTTAGAGGTGTTTTGCGGCGTAATTGTGGCCGACGAATCAATGGTCAGTGGTTCAATTTTGCGCTCACGTCTGATCAAACCTTCCTTCTTTCCGGATTTGGTTTGGTAAGTCTGTACTAGGCTCGTATGAGTTGATAATGGCACTGACTCTATATCGGTAGGCTGCTGCTAATAGTAAGAGCTAGATATGCTTCAGTCAGCTCAAATGATGCTAAATGAAGATGAGTGTATTCTTCGAGGATCAACCAATGCCAAAAGCTTCATCCTTTACGGTAAGAGGACATGACTAATAAGGAGATCCGAGTAGTAATTGTGGATGATTATCTCCACTGCTCTTCGAGAAGCTGTGAATATCGCGTCAGAGCGCCGGATTGTAATGATCTTGATCTTATAATTGACGAAGCTCCGGTGGGCTTAGCGAATGCTCTTCACAGCTTCTTAAGCAACATCGGTCAGGCAAAGCCTTCGATTTATTAAGATGTGGTTAGGTATGGATCGTCACATTAGTTCTTCTAATTTTGAGAGCTTAATTTGGCCCTGAAATTCTAACAGCCTCTCCGTACAAGTGCTTTGCGTAGCTTCATGAATTAGGCATTTGACTCCTGATTGGTAGTTTGCGATTCAATTCCTGTCGCGTGCATAATTTTGAGAACGCGCACTACGCTCATGTCCAAGTATCGGTTTCTGAGGATGTTAGAAATCTTATTGCTCATAGACCGTTTTGAACACTCAGAATGTTTGTTCGAACGCGTTAATGTTGATATTGCAAACATTAGCAAAGCAGTAATTGTAAATATAACAGCCCGCGTGGCCTAATGGATAAGGCGTCTGACTTCTAATCAGAAGATTGTCGGTTCGACCCCGGCCGTGGGCTCATTTTTTTAAAATTTTTATTCGTAGTATTCGGATGTTTCATAGTCAACTTATATGTGCGATATAATCATAGTCGTACTATTATTCGGCCTAGCAGAGTATTTGTTCGAGTAATTCAGTGGCACTTTCGAGAATGTCATCAAAACTACTGTTTTCAGTGGAGTGGTTTGTGTAGCTTTATGGGTGAGGCATCTGACTTTTGACTAGAAGTTTGGCATTTTACAGTCGTGTGCATATTTTTGAGAACGCACAGTGCACTTATATCCAAATGACTGTCTTTGAGAGTGTTGGACTTCTCATCGCTCAGTAACCGTTTTGAACATTCAGGGTGCTTGTGAGAACGCGTTAGTGTTGATAACCAAAGAAATATCTCCTAGCAGCGCAGTCTACGTGGTATAATGGGTAAGGAGTCTGACTTCTAAAGAGGAGATTACCAGTAGCGTTCATGGAATAAAACTAAAGAAATTGTTATTTAGCTCTCCTCGTTCGCTGACACAACCAACGAATTAGTGTGCATTTCAGAGAGTGTAGCTCAGCATCACTCATTCATTCAGTTAAGACCTTATTGTTAGACCCTTAGTCGACACTCTAGTACTTCTGTCCTAGCCATTAAAACGCATAAACAAGCAGCTGAGCTCAACTTCACAGCTGAGCCAGAATCAAATGGTATATCTCCCAAGAGATAGTGGGAATTCGGCGAAAAGTAGAACATGTGAAAGCACTACATCAACAACAATAAATATGATGCTCTCCGAGCAATGTATGTCATTGAAACTGCACAGAAATTATTCATCGGAGCGAATATATCATTAACGACTTGAGGCAAAAAAAACTTTCCACAGCGTTAACCAAGTGTCGCCACCTCTAGGACGATATCACACCCATGACAGTTAGAAAAAGGCTTGTTAAAAAGTCTGTGGAAATTTGACAGTCACACTTTCTTTCCCATATAAATTCATATACATATTATATGTATATATATACATATAAATGCTAATATATATGTAAAATTTATATAATATGTGAAATATAAATGTATCTATTGTATATATAACCTAATATATATATATATATATATATATATATGTTTATTTGTAGATGTGTAAATAAGAGGTATGCAGCATAAAAAAAGGATAAGGCTCTCGGTGTAGATCAATCCCTGAGGGATGCGCCATGCATTCGTCTTCAATTTTCCGTTTCATTTGAGGTAATTGAATGCATATGTGACCTTTACAATGACTCGCAATGGCCTCCCGCTGTAACGAGTCACTGCTGCTTATCCTTCCAGACCAGTCTGAGACCAGTGTGGTACCAATTTACCTATGCCGGGAAGACGGATGGCTTGGTGAGCCATGAGCGCGAGATTGAACCACTGACTTCGTGTGCGAGGCAGAGTGCCCCTAACCACTGCGCCACATGTGCTCATATGCAGCACAAATTTTTTTTAGCGCGCACGAGGTTGCTACAGTTTAGTTTTTGGTTTCTGACGTCTGAGTGTAAATTTGCTCAGTCATTGTCACATGCATTCAGCCTTTGGATCACCTCTTTTGGAAAAATTTCGCTGCTTTCCTTTTTTTTTAAATAATAACGTAAAACTTCTTATTGTTTGCAAAAACATATTTATCTTATTTCGTAGCACTCCAAAGAGTCTGATTATTCCGAGTGGTGTAATCCTCTAGTCGCAGTACTTAACTATCAATTAAGATGTGCCGTTCAAGCTAAAGGGTACCATTGTCAAAATTTAATTCGTTCGCGCTGCCAAAGACGCGAAAGTGATAGCTATAACGACTACTTTCTATCTCGATGCTGATAGTCGCAAGAAGGCCCGTGCGTAAGCTTACAAACACTCGACCATAATTTGAGGTGCCTCCCTCCAGTGCATAGCTGTTACAGTAGCATTGGTAATTTGATGTACCGTAACACTAAGATATATTAGGTCGCTTCATAAGTTTTGGGACTAGAGTAATAAACGCCAAATTCATTAAGTAAACTAGAACTAATCAAAATCGCCTATGTGTCGTACAACTCCGCATTTTCTTGCAAACATTTTGGTATGCAACCTGCCCATACTTGCTCTAAAACAGAATTGTCATGGGAACAAAATCGCATGCTACTCATGTACGATTGGCGCGTAGAAGAAAATGCTGGTGAGGCGGCGAGCAAGATGAATGGAACTCGGGGCAATGTTACGGTTGCAGAAAGAACGGCTAGGAAGTGGTTGTCTGAGTTCAAAGCTGAGAGAACAGTCTAGAGGATCATTCGCGCCCGGAGCACCCACATTGAGCTCCATTAATCTTACGCTCCAATCGTGCATGATTAGCAAACCAATTTCTACCCACGACAGCTTCATCTCAGAGCGAGTATAGGAAAATTGCTCACGAAAGTGTTCACAACAAAACATTTTTATTTAATTTTTTTTTGAAAAATTTGGTGTTTATTGCTCTTGCGCCAAAACTTAAGGAATCCAAAATTTAAGAGGTGACCTAACATTTTGGCTGTGAAACGGTTTCCCAACATAGCATTTTTGAGGGTAATGTTGCAAATGCCTCCAATTTGGAGACGAAAAAAACAGGTATTTGATTGAAATCCTCCTTAGTTCCTGCAAAACATATTAGTCAGTGCAAAAGATTCTAATGTATCTGTACGACGTCAGATATGCGAAAGATTACTATTGGCCACAGGTCTGGTGCTATATAGGCGCCTATTTCGTCCTATTGGGACTCATCAGTAGCACCCTCCCTCGGTTCCGTCGATCTTGAGCGGGTCTGTAAAAAAGCAGTCGATAGCAGAAGTATAGTTCATTTTAAAAGCCGTAAGCTCGACTGCCGGTCACCACAAAGTCAGGTAAGACCATCATCCGACTTTGGGTGATTAGTTTTTACTCGGCGCCGATTCCTTTAGAGGATTATTTAACCTCAAGGGATCGACGGAACCGAGGGAGGGTGCTACTGATGAGTCCCAATAGGACGAAATAGGCGCCTATATAGCACTAGACCTATGGCTCAAAATGAGTCATATCCTTATCAGATTAAAGCATTCTAATGTGTCAAATTGTGATGTACAGCCTATTTATTCAAGTGGTCAAGTACTTGGACCTTACGAAGCGTGACCTAGAAATAATTCTGTATTCCCAATAATATAAATATATTTAGTTCATAAAAAGCGAAAAGAGACAACAAATCATCGAACACGACAATCTGACGGCTAAAAGTGGAAAATTTTGAATCTGCATTTCGTAGTAGATTTCCAGTAAAAAAAAAAAACCACGAGCAATCACTTTGTTGCGCCGATCTTTTAGTAACAAGCTCAAAGATCACAATATTATACTAAATCTAGTCCCTGTTAAACGAAAATTCACCCACTAGCATTTGAGAAAAAGAGGAGAACAACATGTACCCATAGATAATTGTAATATTTTATTGCCAAGATCAACTCCAATGGATTGCTACTTGTATAAATGCAAATCACAGCTTTACAAAATCCTAGAAAGGCAGGAAACAAATCTGTCGTGTCATACAGAAGTGTACTTATAAGAAACAAAGAACGGATATTCTTAAGATGGAATAAATCTAGGTGATAGAATATTTGTTTGCAGATTTCGATCAGTGTAACAGCTGTGTACGTTTACGCCAAAATTTGATCATAAGAACATTATTTCCTTGTTAAACCCGTAACGAGCGCATGTGACGCAGTGGTTAGAGGTGCTCTGCGTCGCACATTGGTACCAGACGGTCCCAGACTTGTCTGGGAGGATAGGCAGCACTAACTCGGTTCAGCGGGAGGCCACCGCGAGTCATTGTGAAGGCCAGATATGCATTCAATCACCTCGAACGAGTGAAGTCGAATGCATCACGCATCCCTCAGGGATTGATCAACGCCGAGAGCTTTATTCTTTAGCTTTTTTAAACCAGTAATACTGGTAGTGGGGTTTTGCGCTGGTCTTTAGGAAGACCGAGAATCTCATTGTCCTTATATTCACAAGCGAAGAATAGGAAGCCGATGGTGACCTGACCTTCTATCTGATACTCTTAGTAGAGCTGGACATGCCGTAATCAGTTTTTTCACTATTCTGGGTCTTGCATATTTTTTTAATGTGATCACTGGCAAAAAAACTGATCATTTGCCTGATATCGACATAGCACTTATCACCATAGTTCTGGGAGATATAAAGGGCAAAGTGTTGACCACCTCATTGAGGATTACGATAAGCATAAAATAATATGAGGTGACTCATGATGTATCAAGTTAGTGTTTTCGAACCGTTCAAATGAGGTTTCAGTTGGACAAATGTGGGCGGTATATAATTGCGTGATTAAAGAGAATACCGCAAAGAAAATGAGTTTTACAAGTGAGAGTAGTTTGACGCTGGAATCTGCGACCAAAAATATGCCAATTATTTCTAGTGAAAAAAATAATTATATTCGTGAACCGTAATTATTTCATCGAAGCAAAGACTGGATCAGGATTTTTGGTTCATTTTCTTTTGGTAGTACAAAGTGCTAAGCGTATCCCTTACACTCGAAAAGAAGTTTTCATAACGAGCGTCAAAATGTATTCAAAAGCACAAATCTCGAGCTATCCGTAAGCGTAATCAGTTTTTCAAAAAGGCCATTTGTAGCGCTGAAAAATTCAAAACAAAATTATATTTCACACGCGCATATTTCTCGCCGGACAGAGTTCTTTCTTTAGACTATTAGTAATCATTCGATAGCGTGAAATTCACAGACTCTAACGCTAACCTTATATTCTAAAAGACTAATTCTCTTCAACATAGCAAAGAAAATAAGATTCATTCACGTGCTACTGCAACCACTACACCTCAGAGGCCACAACTGTGCAGGAACTCTTACTCTAAAAATAAGGCATTACTGCTGTCAGCTATCAACGTTTGACACATTTTGTCTGGTAAGCTCACAATGGAATTAAATTCATTGAAACTGACACCTAATGATTATATGTTTAATCAACAAGACTTCTTTCTATTTTGTCGCTTTTATAGAGTTTTATAGTTCATAATAGTAGATAATTGTCTCCACTTAACTCAATATTCATCAACTCAAGCGGTTCAGACTGATGGAAGCCAAAGTAGTCACTAAATTTTCATCAAAGACGACTATTCTGCTATGTGAGCAGGAACTTTTTCTCAGCTACATGAAAACTTCTCTGGTTGAATTTCGCCATTCAAAAAAAATAGTTATCACTTGTAAATAGGATTTTTGATGAAGGCGTTCGGTTTGTTGAGAATTTTTTTCCTATTTGTAACTCTTATATGCACGCATAAACTTCGGGATTTTCCATAACTGGCGACAGAAGGCTTCGTCAAAAGAAGTATCAATGTCGACCTTTCGTCATGATGATGTTGGTGAGAGCTAGGCAGCTTAGATGTGCAACGAGAGCGTCGAATAGAAGCATGAGTGCGTTGTTTAGACAAGTAAGCCGGTGGAGGAGACCCAATGACCTGCACGTATGAGCATCAGCAAATGAGATGCGCTACGAAAGCTATACTAATAGGTTGTAGAGAAGTTCTGTTGTCATTTGGAAATGCATGAAATAGAAATTTATTTGCACATCAATTAAGCTCAAACGAAAGACCACCTAATCAAAAGGCGAAAGAAAAATGTGTGACCCATTTGACTTCGAGCATTGTTTGCTTGTCTCCTCGAGAATGTGGCAAATCGTCATTGGATCACAAGCAAACTCTGCTGCCAACATTCGTCATTTATTCATTTCTGATTAATATTTGAGCGATTAGAATGATGGACATTTACTTTGCGAAATGTTCTTCTATTCGAAAGTCCACAGTGTCGATGACGCAAGTGATCTTTAATCGCAAATTTTCATGTCATTGGAGGGCCAAATAGCGAATGAATTTGTTCTCACGACAGCTTCATCTTCGAGCAAGTATAGGCACATTGCTTACCAAAATCTTTACAAGTGCTTATTGCTCTAGAGCCTAACCTTGTGGAGAGGCCTAATAGTAATTTTCTTACTTTAGGCTGTCAAAGAAAAGCAAAGAAAATCATAGTCTTCCAAGCTCTTGTCTCACTTATATACGGACCGATGACAAAAGTTCTCTCTGCTCGAATATAGAAGCCGCGTCGTCCATAACGAATGTGAGCACAAAGGATTACTGGAAAACAACCGATGGTAAGATGCATAAAAAGTTGCAAAACAGACACTACGATGAAAATGCAGCAAAGGAGCTTCTGCCATGTTTACTTGAAAACGATGTTATCGTGTCTTAGAATAGCTTACAGTATAAGTTCAACTTATACCATGTTTACTTAGAAGCAATGTTATCTTGTCTAAGGATAGACATACAGTACGACTTTATGAAAAATCTTAAACTGAATGTTGAAAACATTCAATTAAATTAACAACAACCACAGGTGTGAGCTAATGTAGGACATACGAAATAATAAAGAAATAGTAACTATTCGCGAATATTTTCGTTATGAATAACTGTGTTATTTGAGCCAACATGTAAAGTGGTCCGTTGCAAGGCCGACTTATAGAACCCGAAACTCGTGTGTTGACCTTGACCGTCTCGTCAGTCGGGCAAAACCAGTCGTCTTTTAGCCAATCCTCTGTGGGTGCTCCAGTCCCCACTCTAAGATGTAGCGTCGACGAACGATTTACACTTTGAGTCAAGTGAGAATATGACGGAAAATACAGTGTTGTACACTCAATTGCTCTTTTCCTGCTATTTGTATATACCTTCACTTCGAGTGTTTATTAAGACCACAGAAGACTGGCTCAAAGACTAAGGGTTCTGCCGAATGACGAGACTGTAATGTCAAAACATGTGTATAGGGCTTCAAAAGAGCCCATTAACATACAACATGTCGTATTAGCTCAAATAATAATTATGAGATATAATGAAATTTGAGCGTGTTCTTGATAAAATACTTGGAATAAAGTATAAGATATCTGGGAATAGTTACTATATAGGAATCTTGGCCACATCGTATCGCACTATGTTTCATATAGTATTACTGTAACACAAGGGATCGATGTGTGTAATCTACTCATTACTGCTTTTGAACTGAAAAAATAGGTAGGTCGCATAGATCTCAGTGCTTATTCTGGATCAAATTACATTATAAACTACCGCATAGTCATTTAGAGAGATAGTTAGATATGCGTTGTTACCCCATGGATCTACGTTTTGCACTAAGAGTGGCGAAATGTTAGACAAATGAGCGTTTTTTGCTATAATAATTACGTTATAAAACAACAACAACCTCAAAAACTAATCGACATCAAATGAATAACAGGTTCATTTTCGTTTAGTTTCGCAGATTTCTAAGCCTATACCCTTTCTGGACAAGAACTATTCATAAGAGTGCTAGTTCAATGCTCACGAAACATCCAAATGCCAAAATTTCTGCCTAGCTCGGCACGTGATTGTTTCTTCTTTCTTTGAAAAAGTCCTTTTATAAAGCTGTAAAATTCAAAGTAAAACTGTGTCTCATATCGACCGCGCAATTCAACTGTTGTTTCGGTGGTAGCACGAAAAGCACATGAACGTGTAGAGAAAATCTTTTGATATCAGCGTCAGACGTCTAATGTGGAGTTTCTATCGAAGCGGAGAAACAATTCCTAATCAACTAACAAAAATCGCACTTCACATATGCGCCTTAGACTGATAATCGCGGAAACTCCTCTACCTCCACACCGTTGCCCTTAGATTGAATCAATCTTGTTTTCCCTGAAGCACTGCAGAGGAACGACCTTTCCAGAAGATAAGCACAGAGTTGGAATTGATAAATCATGCGCTATCGAATGTTTATTAATAGTCTTAACAAAGCCCTTTATTTTGCCAGAGAAAGGCCTGTGAAGTTCACCTTTCTCAGAGTCGTTATAGGTGGATCTCTTCGGAAAATATGCACATATATCGCTAGCCAAAGGTATAAGCTTTCGAATGATTACTAACACTCTTATGAATATTCCTCGTCCAGCGTATGGAATGGCTTAGAAATCTGTCCTACTGAACGGAAATCTATCAGCTAACAATAAAAACCTATGGTGAATCGTTGTGATAGGCGATCGAACAAGCAACCTTCACTGCAGACTTCTCGTTGCCTGGCATTGTGCCGAGTGGTGGAGAAGAGCAAGATAGACAGTGATTCCCAGGCTACATAGTTGGAGAGGAGATGGAGAAGACCGTCAAGAGTTTCCACGTTGGAGCTCAGGGCTACGGAGGAGGTGGAGCAGATCGTCCAACTGTATCAGTCGGACATGCAAAGAGTTGGGTCCGTGGTCTCAAAAGCTGTAAGGTTTTTTGACTGATTTATTCGAAAAAGGAATTTTGAGAGCGCGCTTAGGCTCAGACAAAAAGTGATGTACCACAACTTCCCACCTATGTCCGTTCTTCACTCTGATGAAACATATTCACAAACAGTTCGTATAAAACGAATGATTTTGAGCGGCGACATATCACATAGAATGGATGCCTTTATGTGACTCAGTAATTCCTGTTTCGCCAGTGACTCCAGCTCTCTGAGACAGGAAGTTTTCCTTTTGGCATAGTAAACCCAGGAACACTGACCTCGAGTGCACGGTTCCATATCTTGAAGAAACACAATTCCCAGAAGGTAACATACCGGTGTGGGGAGCGCCCGGACAGAGTGTTTATGATGCTCGTCGCGGCGGGCGTGGGGCGAACCCCGTCCTCGTGAACACTCTCCAGCAGTCAAAACAGAGCACTCTATGAAACGCCACAGCCAGGCTATCCTCGAGGTTGCAAGCACGCTCGCTCAACATCTATTCTACCACGTTTGAAAAGAATAGGAAAAACGAATTGACTGTCAGAAGTATTGGCATCCGCAAAGTGAAAGAAAAACACTGCGAAAACGGGTGAGAACGTAAAAAAGTAACATAGCATTCTAAGACACTGACCTCGTATAGTGCTTGTGCTCTTGCAACCGTATGAGTGTAAGCCACCACGCAATTAACTAAACTAGCCGTGAAGAAGAAATCTTTGTAAAAAAGGATATTCTTCCTCTATTCACACCCATTTGCTTTTTTTGTGTTTTAGAGGACATTAGAAAGAAATCGCAAAAATTTCAAAGGTACATTCTACTTTTGACATGGCCTGCTTACCACGCTGCAATATCAATAATAAAATTATGTTTCATACTCGAGTTTTTTTTTTTTTTTGCTAGACAAAGCTCGCACCTTAGACTTATAGCAATCATTCGAACAACTCAGCCATTCAAATTATATACTTGGTTATCGTGAAGAAATTTTCTCGCACAGTTGCAACCAAAAAAATATTGAATTTCACAGGTGACCGTGATATTGCTGATAGCGCGGTATGTTGCAAAATCCCATTCATATTTCGAAGCAAAGAGTGTGCGTTGAGTGCGAAATTTATCTATATCTGGTTCCTACAGCGCATTAAAAAGTCTTCCTCAAAAATCGAGCATATCACTGAATTTGTCGAGATCTGTACAATCGAATGATTAGTGACGGCCTAAATAAGCTGTATCCAGCGGAAGTTACCCGGGTGTAAACATAAGTTTATTTTCGCAATTAGAGAGTAAATTAAAGCCTTTCTCGAAAGTGGAGTACTCTAGCAACGCGACATGAATCCAAAATGAGTGCAAAATTACATTTTACACCTCCGGCGATAACTTGGCTGCTGGGCGCAGCTTAGGTGGCACCCTAAGATGAGGTGCCAGTCTCGGCCGAAGCGACGAGCGAACTGATCGCGCCAGCGAATGAATAGCTGCCTGGGTGGCCGCATGACTGTCACGTAAAGACTTGTCGGCGCCTCACCTCGGCCACACCGTGGCACGTGATCGCTGCGTTGCGGCGACACTCAAGTAATAGCGGTCGCAAGCTGATTCTTCGACAATGTGACGTAGTTTTTTACCATTTTAGGGAGTATGCATTTTCGAAACATGGAATCTGCTAATGAAGTGGTTATGTTCAATATCTCGTTTCAATATGCTATTTAGAAACGCATATGAGAGCGGCCTTGCGTCACACACAAGGTCGATGGTTTGACCTCGCACCCACGGCTCACCAACCTATCTATCCCCTGGGGTCCACAAATTAGTACCAGACAGGACTCGGACTTGTGGGGAAGGATGAGCAGCAAAACTCGATGCAGCGGGAGGCCCACCGAGAGTTATTTTGAGGGCTAGATGTGCCGTTAATGAACATCTCTCTTCTAAATTTTGTCACGTCACATTTCAATCATGATTAATTTTTTGTTTCTTATATCAGCAACAGTTCACCTTTGTACATCGCCACAAATACAATATATTCGATTAATTCAGCATATAATTATTCTACACTTCTCAGCTCCAATAATACAAGATGAATCTATCGGCTTTGGAGCCTCTAACTCGATGCAATAAATGCAATAGCCAAAAATTGTCGCAGTTTTTCTAAATTAGAAAATATTTTGTGATTTATGGAGAACGGTGATGCTCGCTCATGCAATGGCACCTCGCAATGCGTGTTCGTTTAATACAGTTCATGATGGAATCAAAAATGTGGAGGATAACTCGGCTTTCTTATCACTAAAAAGATTATCAAGTATTTCTGCAGTAGTATCAATTTCCACTGTATTTCGCCAGGAAAATTCGCTACGAAGCTGAACTACGCATTCTAAACGTAAACGTTATCTCTCTTCTCCATAAGGTGAACGTAATATGCTGAATGACCAATCAACATAGACTAAATAAAAAACAATGGTGTATAACAGTTGGAAATACACTCGTTTTCATAGGATGTGGCTTTCACGTTGAAATGTAAGAGTTTTTCGACATTATGGGCGTTGTTTTTGCAAAAAAAAAAAGCTTTATGGAAGCCGTTTGGACGGTTTTCCATCCTTTTATGATGATAAACCCTCTCTGAACTCCAATTTTTTGAGGGGATTCTCGTTATTCCTTTGCGACCTGCGCCTACAAAAATCCGTCACGCTGCAATCACAGTACCTGAGTGAGATTTCACGTCGCGAGGAGTGCTACAAATCGTAGAAAATGGACGTGAAAGAGCTAAGCAGATGCGAGCTTAGATAATCCATCTATTCGACTGCTACACTTAATACTGTAACATATGCTCCACAATAGCCGTAAGCCATGCAGTCGACAATCAATCACTTTGAAGGTATCAGCTGTATCACCTGCCGTCCCATTGATCATCGGGTGACTCGAGCGGGTAACAGCAACTCTTCCATTTTTCCCTATCGCGTGCATGAGTAGCCCAGTAGGCCCTCCTCGCTCTAGGGTTTCGCTGAGCGTCATAGCATCATTAGCATCGTTAGGTATGATTGTCGATATGTTTAGCATGTCTAAACTTTGAAGGTACGCATCATTATATACCCTCTCACTTAACTTGGAGTGATACCTCTTCGACACCGCCAGTTATCAATAGCAAAGGTGAGCAGTAGAGCACCTGGTATTGATGAAGCATGAAAGAACACCAGAACGTATGTGTAACCCTGAGATGTCATGTCAGATCTCCTGAAAAGCTTGGAACATTCTGTCAAATTCTGCTGAATTTTGCGGGAGGCTTCAAAATAGTCGATTGAAATGTACTGTTACATTTACTGCTTATATTGTTCTTGTTTCCTGCTTCTATTCATAGTGTTGTACATCGTCACCTGAAGTTGTACTTCTTTCCGTTACAATTTATTCCTTGTTTCATCAAACTTTCTTTCTAGATTCTCTGTCCTTCCTCCATTTTCACTAGAGCATGCGCCAACATTTCAAGTGCTGAGTGCCCTGTCTGATCTCAAAGCAAGAAGTGAAAAGGCTTCCTTGATTTACCTTCATTGATTTCTGCCAGAAGCCCTTTCATGATATTTATAAATTTTTGATTCTAAACAATGATATTCTCAACATTTTCAAGCTAACAGCACCGCATAGGGCCGAAAGTAGTGGATATAGCATAACTTCGCAGACACTTGAGTCTCACTTCCATACGACTAACCGCTCCAAAACCGAATGGAGACCTGACCAAAGCACTTCAATAGGCAAGCCTAAGTATCTATCTGTATACTCAGTTATTCGTCAGAGGAGATTCCAAATGAACGCTTGATTTGGGATCTGAACAAAGACCAAAATTTTTGGGGTAGAAATTTGATTCAAGAATCAATTCTCTCCAAAGCTATAAAGAAGATGGACACTTAGAAGGCAATGTGAGAATTCGTGGTCCGAGGGACTAGTCAGTATTTAAATGTTACCCTCCATAGTACTAAGAGAAATTCTCTTTCATTGCTCAAATTCAAGACTCCTTTTCCACGTAATCACATGATGAATTCTAGGTACTTGGTGACTCTATGTGACTGCATGCACCTTCACGACAAAAATGTAATATCTTAAAATACCTAATGTTTCTGACTATTCATTATCCTTCGTTGGTTAGATTTGATACGCATTTAGGGGATTTGTTGGGAATCGATGAAATAAGTGATGTCATATGACTCTGAATGTACTGCGGCATCGCATGATTTTTTTTTATTCTGAACTTGATGAGACAGCGCTTGCGCTGGCTCACGTATGATATTCCAAGCGAATCCTTTGATATAAGTAAATGACTATTCAAGTAGTCACGGATCTCCCTCTTTAAAGGTTCCCGGAGCTCGGTTAGTTGTGAAGACACGTAACGCGTCCCCAGGTGGTGGATGGGGAAATCGAACACGAACCAAAGGCGACCGTGTGCTTTCCGGAGACGCAGATGAATTCAGTGGATGAGCTCCCTGATTTTGCAGAGAAGACTTAAGAGAACTCTCTTCCTACAAGTTAAAATGGCCAAAAACATGTTACATGGGAGGCTTAGGATTGCCTCCAACAAACAATCTTTTCCTTCTCGCCCAAGAGAAACTGGCAAGCTATTTGTGAGAATTTAGCCTCCATTTTTAGAGCCTACTAAGCTATGCGTTGGATATCAAAGACGCCTAAAACAGCTATAAAAATGGCACTCTTTCCTTTGACCGCGGAAGAGCACCCGGTGCCGCAGCTTCAGATAAGACGAGTACGGAGGGGCTGCTGAAATCTCAGTTTCACATTAGCGCTAAGAAAGCCAATAGTCCTAAAGTCAAAAAAAGACGCTTGTCTTCTCACGCACTCGAGCTCATACGTCAACGTGGAATCGCACGAGCAAGAGGCAACCGAAGCCCTCACGTCCGAACTGGCGAAGCGATGCAGGGCGATAGAACAAGACTCCGAAGAAAACGAGCAGCAGTTATGGCCGAAGCTGCAGATGTTAGGAAGATCATACGCAAATTTCACCAAAGATTTGTTGATTAAAAAGAGCAAGATGATGGCGCTCCGACTCCTTGACGGGACATCTGCGCTTCCAGAAAGACAATAGAGATCATCATGCACTATTACTACTCGGATCTCCTCAGTAGCCATGTCATCTTACATGCGACATGCCGTATAGTTGCTGAAGCATAAAACAAGACCTGGTCTAAACAGAGTAAAATCAGAACACCTGGAGAACCCATCACCAGTTCTCATCAACCGGACACGCAGTGGGCTTTAACGACAACCGATGAACGAAAGCCGTTACCGACTGGCTCTCTCGGGAAGACATGTA
The DNA here is from genome assembly GCA_019055375.1 of Parelaphostrongylus tenuis. Taxonomy (NCBI): domain Eukaryota; kingdom Metazoa; phylum Nematoda; class Chromadorea; order Rhabditida; family Metastrongylidae; genus Parelaphostrongylus; species Parelaphostrongylus tenuis. Next base: position 73,742 of record JAHQIW010007042.1, on the reverse strand, counting down.
CTTCACAAGAAGGCCGTTGCCTAATGGTCCGATTTCTTGACGAAAAGCTTAGAGAGAAGATACGATGCTCAAAGAATTCCTAGAGCGAGAAGGACTCAGCGGGCTACTGTTGCACGTGATAGGAAAAAATGGTAGTATTGCTGGTTCCCGCTCGAGTTACTGGACAAGCAACATGGAGACAGGTCATGGGTGATAAATGTGAATATATAAACATTTAGTTATTTATTTATCTATACTATATATATATATATATATATATTTATATATGTATATTACGGATTTTCTTCAGAGGACTGGAACAATGGAACGTCTGAACGTCATACTGGCAATTAGGGACTAGGATGTACGGTTATCCGACCCTTTTCATGATTTTTACAGTCTCCATAAAAAATGTTGTATGTATGTCTACTTCAATATATTTTGTGGTAGATCTCAAAGATATGTAGAGATAAATTTGTTGGTGATGTCCCATTCACTCTGTAAGGAACAAATATAACGAATATCACCGCTGTTTGTGTCTGAGTAGAAAACTTGAGTTAGTCAATGAATTAGTCTTCCAATTAGACACGAAAAAGTCAGCGTCTTCGATACCTTTCAAGAGCATCTATGATGCGGTGAAGAGCACAATGAAGATCTTACCTTGTGCTCAGCTTTTCAATTCACAACTATTTCTGTCTTTTCGCACTCGTCAAGTATCTGGACATTACTTAAGAAAGAGGGAACGTCTCCAAGAGCATCGCGCACGTCGTAGATGAGAGATTGAAGCCGATTATCTCTCCTACACCAGCGACCAATCATCAGTAAGGACCGCTGTCCACGTGAAGAGAGTCAAATAGCAAGAACTGGGCAAGTGATTGTTGTCAAGAACAACCAAAGCACTAGAGACTTCAGCGAGTGGGCTCTGTGTGAGCTATATCGTGCAATAGGAAAACCACCAATCAATGGAGTTTTTCACGAAGCTTTTCTATGAAAGAAATATTGTTCAGTAAATTCCCTGAGGAAAGTAGAGCGCTGTGAGCTGCCGTTGCAAGCGAGAAATATTTTATTGGCGCTCGCTCAGTTCGCTCGATTATCAAAGGAATCACGTGATGCAGGTGATACATTTGGTCAAGGAAGTAGTCAAAGTTGATATAACGCGTTTATGTGCTTCTAATATTACTTTTCAAGAGTTATTTTGTCTTGTAGTAAAGATAAATCACACCCGTTTGGCTGCTTGTAAACTATACTCGCCACCTTCCTGTCTCATCAACAAATCAATCCAGCACAAATCGCTTCAACATCTAAAGCTTTTTTAAGCTCTGTTTTGATTTCGGTCTAATAATTTTCTGATGTTCTGAGCAATAAGGGATACGTCGTTGAATTCCTTATATTTACCAAGCATTCGACACCACTAAGCATCGCAATGTTAATTAAGACACGCTTTGACCAGATTTTTTTGGATGCCTACTCACCGATACATCAGTTCATTGTTTCTTATCTTCATATAGAATTCTGCGACCAGTTTGCTAGCACCGGAGAGCAAAAGTAAGCTGTGATGCGAAAGATCGAAATCATGATTGATTCATATTGGAAATATGATTATGTAAAATATTGCAAAATATTGGTTTAGTTTTGCCCAGTGCGCTTCAATTCATAATGAGCATGATCTTTGCTAATTTGTGTCAAACTTCCAAGCAAGCAGTCATTATTGTTCGCTGACAATCACGTCCTAAGGATCTGGTCAATCCGCGATATGAAATCGTCGAGGGTGATGAAGAATTTACAGAAAACTGAATTTTCAATAACTGGAAGAAGATGAAAATTAAAGTGTTTAAGATTACTTAAAAGATGGGCTCATTATCCTCGATTTACTATAATATCAGCCAATTTGCAGCATATATTAGCAGACGCTTATGCCCGTCAATGAATTCAATATAACGCACAACACATGATTTTCGACCACAACCGTGCAGAAGCGGGTCGTCTTACGGCGTTCCCACTCTGACAGATGATGCGCGGTGCACATCATCTGTCAGAGTGGGAACGCCGTAATCTATTCTATCTTCTTATTGAGTCCTGCAAAAACTTTTACCATGCTGGAGCGACAATAAGTCAATGATCAGCGATCACCCACGCATCTTAGCATATCACAGAGATAAGTGGTGACCAGCATATGTTTGTTACCGATGGTTGATCAATCATAGAACTTAACCGATGTATTAAGGTTGGTCGCTACGAGGGTTCAGTTGTTGTGAACGAATTGTCATCGTCAGTACAAGAGTGTCGTCTCCGATTTCTGTGTGGTTTGAAGCTTCTGTATTGACTGTTCAATGAAGAGTGCTGAGTTTCGAGTTAATGTTTAGCACACAATAATTAGTACCTCGAAGGAGAATACTCGACTTCAACTAACTTGCCCGCTGGTCTTTTCACATGAGCACGGAAACAACTTACGTCTGTACTATAACTGTTTATAGCAATAATAATAATGCAATAGCAGTCTGACGATATGTGGTTAGGTGAATAGGTATGAATGAAGTGGGCGAATATTCGGAACACGGGAACACTGGAGCTGTGAAATTCAGAGACTGCTTCGTGATGGCGAGGTTTTACGCTTATGTGGGGAACGAAGGCGAAGGTTTAATGCGAACGGTCACAGGCGCACAATCGATGGGAAATAAAGTTTAGAGCATAAAAAGCTACAAATGCTCGCTTTGACGTGGAAGGAATAAAATGTCTTGCATGGAATGATATGCTATCACACTAAGGGAAAGGTTGTGGGAGCAGCTTGTACTCAAAGTTCATGTAAAAGAGAAGATAACTGTTCAAGGAAAAAGTTACGGATGCAATGGAGTACTTTGTAAGAAAGGTCATGTGAAAGTAAATTATATATTGAGTCAAAGGTTCAAGCAAATCTGATTAATCTAGGAAGTTTAGACAATATAGAATTAGGGAGCTAATCGTGGAATAGCTTCTACTGTTTGAGTCACCGACTATGGAGCGACAAATAGCGGTATACTGAATTCGTGCAAGTACATTGTCATGGTAGTTGTTGACAGTGGCGACCGAAGTGCTGCTAGGGCCAGTAACTTGTTGTAAGTGGCCCGAATCCAACAGCTTTTTTACCTCCTTCTCTTCCTATGTTGTAGCCCTCAACATTTATTTTGTATAGGGTTATTCTTTGACGGAAATGTTCCACATTGCACTCAGATATAATGCACTGAAAAGCTGTTTGAGAGAAATAGTTCGGCGTGCTGTTACTAATCCTTACTCGCAATTGTCATATAAGATAATAAAGAGTAAGAAAAGCGCTTACAAGGTTATTTCCCTATTGCGAAAATACAGCGGACGGAATCCAGTTTGTGATGTTCAGCGTTGACGAATCTCTGACGAATTTGTCATGATTTCAACCACATTCCCAGCACAAGATAGGTAGAGTGAATGCATAAAATGATTTGTGACGGCCTACCAATATACCAATTTAGTGCTTTTGATCTTCAAGAGTGTCTGGTTTACTTCTTCGAATTGAGCTAGAGATTATTTGGCTACTGAAAATCAAGACTAACAGATAAAGGAACAGACATAGATAAAGACACATGGCAATAAAAATAAAAGCGGTTCTTCTTGATTAGGAAAGAACAAACGAAAAACCGATCTCATTTGCTAGAGGGGAATTGTCGATAAGAGTGTTAGCAGCAATTCGATAGCTGAGACTTGAGTCTATATAGCCCCATGTCACCAGTTTCTCCAAAACACCGCTTCATAACGTTATGTCATCCGGTTCAAAAAGTATGTTTCACACTCCTGCCTTCATTTTTATCACGCGCATAATTCGCTAGAAGTCGAAAAGCATATCCTAGTATCTTAGTCAACCGTTTTCTGGAGTCCCTCTCAAAGCAGGGGAAAAATTCCCATTTGAATAACAAAATATCGATCGCCCCGTTTCGCTTTGCCTCTTGCCACGTCCCCTGCCACGGCCTGCCAAAAATGTAGAATTCGACCTTATTTCTCCTACTAAACCGTGTTTTTAGAAAATAAACACATCTCTAGAATCCGAAAACATACGCTAACAAACGATTACTAGTGATCTGGAGATGAGTTCTGTCCGGCCAGGTTCAAGCACAGATCATAAGACCGGTGGAAATCAAAAAAACCGAAAGTGCTTTCTAAAAAGCAAACGCATTTTAGAGTTTTTTGAGGCTTTTACTATAGCTTGAGTGCTAGCAATCTATGGAATGAGTTCTGTCCAGCGGAATATAAGCGAGATAGAGGAAAAAAACACGCTGTTTTATCAAACATGATTTTATTTCGATTGCTACAATGTTGAAAAGGGTGCTTTGAAAAACCAGCGACGTGGGGCTGTCGCCTCAAGTCTCAGCTTTCGAATTGTTACTAACACTCCTATGAAAATTTTTTTCTCCAGCGAAAGAGATCAGTTGTTTCCTCCTAATCAGAAGGAAACAAAGAAACGTAGAAATTCAAACTGAAAATATCCTAAAATCAGATGAAGTTAAGGGTACTTTCACGTTAGATGGCGACAAATGAATATTCGACCTCAATCGTTGGAGAAGAAAATTCCATAAGACTGTTAGCAATCATTCGAAATGACTAGCGCGATACGCAGCCGTTTTTGATAGAAACCAATCATCACGCTCCGGCAAAAAAAAGTTGTATTTCACACATGCGATTTTACTCGCAAGACAGTGCTCTTTCTTTGGAGTATTAGTAATTATTCTGTAGAGTACTATTAGGATGGAAAGAAAGCTTTCATCGGTTGATAAAACAATCAAAATTTAAAAATTTAAAAGTTCGACTTTCTATAAACCTCGGCATAATCAATTGATATATGAAAATGGAGAAAACTTATCTTGATTAGCTGACGCGAGGTTGGTAAAGCAGTTGTAGAAATTCGGCTGACGTTTCGGCGACCCGCCTTCTTCAGAGCCCTTTTTGCCATCGGTCCACCGGGTTTTGGATCTGATCGAAGTACGGTTGTATAAGAAAACGCCTAGTTCTGCTGCCAACTCATGAGAACTTGATGACGGCTCATTTTCCAAACCAGAAACAAAGTATTCATTCTCGAGTTCGGTTGGTCGTCCGGATCTCGGTCTGTCAGTCAACTCTTCATTTCCGGCCTTGAACTCATAAAATCGCTCAAGGACTGTTGATTCTCCAATCGTACGGTGCGTCCTAAGTTTTGTTGACTCGGCGAGCAGCATCAGCTGCATTTGAATCAGATTTGTGCTTGTAAAGCACCAACAAAGGCTTATGTTTTCTGGTCAGTTTGATTCTGCAGCACATATAGATGAAATATATATCAATAGATGCGCAAGAAGTAAACCTTTCAAATGATATGAAAATCACACACGATTCATTCGAGAAAACATTCGCATCAACAAAAACATGTGATTCTCATCCAAACGACGGAAATTTTCTTTCTAAAATAATATTTGAAGATTTCAACGCAGCATTCATTTTGCGGAGGACACCGCTCCACTGTAGTGTTACATGGAAAAGAAGATCGAGTTACACAAATTTGGCGTGTTTGTTTGGCGGCTAATCTATAGTCTGGGGGAAGGGGGAGGGGAAGCCTGGTGGCCGCAGATTTGATGCGGCGGCCTGCTGTCGATCGAGCGATGGGCTTCATCGAGTCACAGTGAAGTACAATTTTTTGTTATTTGATCAGGAATTCCTTTTAATCCTTGATAGAAACTCCAGATAAAGCGTTTGACTTAATACTGAATAATTTTCTCTACATGTTTATGTGAATTTCGTGCTTCCAGCGAAATAATCGTTGAATCGAGCGGCCGATGTAAAACATATTTTTAGTGGAAATTTACAACTTTACAAAAGGGTCTTTTCATGAATCGGCTACGTAACGCGCTAGCCAGAGATTTGAGCTTCAAGCGAATGATTCCTTACATTCTCATAAAAAGTCCTCGCCCAGAGAAATGAACTGTTTCTTTACTAGCTGCCGTCTAGCGGAAAAGATCTAATCAAGATCATTATCCCTTAGTCATTACATTGGAAAACCAACAAATATGCGAACTGTACAACTCAAGTCTGGGTAATTGAATCTTTATGATTAATAACTCCAACACAAATAACAATACGAGGTGATAATGTATGTACAGACTAAAGTTATAAGCAAAACCATGCTTGGTGTATAAAGTTTGTAGTGTAGGACCACTCCACCAGATTGTACGAATTTCACAACTGGAAGTAATGATGTCACACGAGTTCAAGTTCGTTTGCTTTTACTACGTGATTGGAAAGTTTAGAAGAACATGAATAGGCGGCTCACATCTAAGTGATCATGGAGATAAGAACGATCAGTTAGCAGTTGAATTCTACTCATCAAATGATTGTAGAAAAGATAAACCATGACACTGAGATTGATAAGGTTTTAATGGAAACTTGCTAAACTACTGTGGTGCGATGTTACTCAAAACATAAACAAGGGCAAATAAATTAACTCATGTATGGTAAATTGAAAATAAGGAAGCGAAAGTATCAACTCTGTTAGCGCTAGGTGGTCGAATGTGGCTATTTGCCTCGGTCGGTTGGTCAGATCGCATGTCACTTGTAATCATTATTTGAGCCACGCATGTAAGTGGACTATCAAAGAGGGCTGACTTATAGAGCCCGATACACGGGTTTCGATTTTGCGATCTCGTCAGTTTGGCCGTTACTCTTTGTCGTCTTTTGCTAATCTCTGTCGGTGCTGTAGTCCCCACACTAATAGTTAGCGACGACGAACGTTTTACACTCGAAACGAAAGATATGATATATTGTTTCATGCTAGCCAAGAGCAGTCGAGTGTGCATCACTCTGTGTTCGGTGAGAATCTCGCTGGACATAGAGTATAAGACGTTCGTCATCGCTAACTCTTAGTGGGGGGACTGGAGCCCCCACAGAGTTTAGCAAAAGACGAGAAAGAGTAACTGCCCGACTGACGAGATCGCAAAATCGAAACACGTGTATCGGGCTATATAAGTCAGCCCTCTTTGATAGACCATTGACATGAGTGGCTCAAATAATGATTATCAGGCATATTGAAATTTAAGCAGTGGTCTTAAGAAAACACTCGAAACGAAAGAGAAGACGATGTTCTTAAGCAGTTCGAAACAACCCGCGAGGTAATCGAAGTTCTTTGTGGAGGTTAAATGTGATGTGAGGAAACGAGTCGAATGCAAAAGTTATTGGTATCCGTTCAACACGCTGCGCTAATGGTCGCTTTAACTTTTAAAAAAGGGAGTTCTTGTGCGCAAACAGCACACAAACTTAATTTCACTTTGTCAAATGTCACTAAGTAGAAGATCAGAGAAAAAGTGGGAGCGTTTCAGCTCTTGATTTAGTTCTTGAGTGATGCCATAGAATAAAAGACGAGCAAAGGGTAACTCAGATACTCTAATACTGACCACTTTCACCTCAGAAGGGGTCGTACTTCTAGTATGTGACAAAAGAAAACTCGCTGAATGTGTTACACAAGGATTCAGCAATCTACAACTCTTGAATTGTGATAGAAAATACTTCTCAGTCACTTAAACATAAAAGTGTGCTAGAAAAGCACAAATTTCAAAAAGTTGAGAGAAAATAGCGAAGCGAGAAATACTTCAAAGACATGTCGATTAACAGGAACATTTTGCCTTTGATCAAGAGATATCAGAGCGACACATTGAGTAATCTGACGAACATTCCAGCTATCCGGTTAAGCATGGCACTTAAGAAAATCCGTAATGACAAGATCACCTTTGATCCGACGCTTCTAATAGTGAAAAAAAATTCTTGAATCTCTTTATTTGTAGGACGATGCAAGTGATCAATTCATAAGGTTTTGTTCTTAGTGAGCACTTCTACTGCTTGGCTAAACACATTCTCAACACAAAATGTATCGCAAATTAATATAAGTCAAAGGCGAAAATCATGAATTGTCTAGTAGCGGTTTTGATCATGAGAGGTATTACTTTGAATCTCTATCAGAACAGTGTGTTGAGGTAAGAAAAGGAGAGCTGTCATGACCGTTATTCGAAACGATTGGAAAGAGCAATGTATACTTTAAAAATACCAATTCTCCTCAGTTTCGAGAAATTGGGAGCACTCAGAGCAGCGGTTAGAGGTGCTTTGTAATACAAAGTGTTCGTCGATTCAGAACAGTACATAGACCCCACCAAAGCTTCTATCCCTTCGTGGCAATAAACTGATACCAGAGTTTGAGTGGCTAACAGCATTGACTTGATACTCAGTAGGCTACAGCGAGTAGTTGTGCAAGCCTTTTGCATTTGCAAATTCACAGATGCATTTGATTACCTTTAAGTATGCTTGATGAATTGAATGCTTGCCGCATCCTTCAGAAACTTGGCAATGCCGAGAGCTTTATATCTCACCACATCCTAACTAACAACGAATTCTCAACTTCTTCAAACAAGCCGCTCCACCATGATACATTCCTCGTCCCATATGATTTATCACAGGTAGCTGTTTTTCAATGTACACTCCATGCACCTATACATAAAGTCACTTAAGCTGCCTATGTTGTGATCTTGAGGTCTAGCGTAGTGTGAACTAGTAATGGAGAGTCACCGATCGGATTGTGAAGAGGTTCATTGGCAGTAGACAACATGTCCACGACACCACGTGGAGCCTCCTCGTACTCTACATCTACAACTAAGGCAGTAAATTTTGGTTGGCACTGCCGCATGCTCATACTTTAAGCCAGATCAGCCTGATCTCCTATTAGATCATTCCCCTCTCCAAACTCGATTTCTCAAGAAGACAAACATGATCAATTAATATACTATCAAATACATGCATACGCATTTGATAAGATGGGTTTTGGCGTTTCAACAGTTCGAAGAAGTGATCTGCCACGACTAGCGCCAGATTTTCCCCGAAGTATATCACATCGCCACAAAGCGAAGATAATGACTCTTTGCCATCATTCAGCACCATATTTCATGCTTCACTTGTGTGTAGCTTTCTTGCAGAGAGACAATTTACCAAAAAATATAGAAAGGCGCTGTCACTGCACGAGACTCAGCAGACAACTCATGCATGAATAGAAAATTTTAATCGGGGCTTTCTTTCTCTTCCTTGTCAAACAAAGAATGCTTTGACATTTTCACAAAGTATATAAAGTTCCGACAAGTTATTTTGAGATATGAATTTGATCTCTCACGTGTTTCGGCCTCTAGAGCTTATCATTTGCATGGTGCATATTGGTACAATCAGTTCCTTAGAATCTTCTTCTACACGGAGTTTTCGACAACGAACGTTATACACGCGCCAATTGATGGTAAAAACACCGCATAGACAGCGTTGTACACTTGACTGCTCTTGGCTGGTAGTCGTAAAATATCATACCTTGGGTTGCGAGAGTTTTTTTAGATCGCGATGGAGTTTCACCATATTTGATTAAATTCAAAAGTTTACGTGTATTGCACTTACAAGTGCCCATAAGAGATCAGATGAATGACTAAAAAATAAGTGGCAGGCACGAAATTTGAGCGTGGGCTCAAGAAACACTCGGAACGAAAGGTAAGAAATCCATAAGTTTTTCGAGAAGGTAAAGTAGTCAGAACGCCTAAAATTATCTAAGGGCAGAAGACATATTACTAAGGGATTCCAGGAGAAAAAAGTTTAGTTCATAGATTTGATTGGGCAAAAGGTTTTTGAATCTAGGGTATCTCAGATTCAAAACAGATCACATAGGAATTTGTAGAAGCTCTTCGCAATTCCTTCGTACCATCGGTCTTGTGTTTCATATCTGTTTTCAACTTCAACAGACAAATGATCTTAGCTTGATTCCAAAACTTAATTTAGACACTGTGGGACATTAAACACTGACATAGCGCTTTGGTATACTTTTTTTCTACAGACTTACTATGCATTAACTCTATCTATGTGTTGTTAGGAATGGAATTGAAATTATGGCAAATCTTCTAGAGACTGGTCAACGCTGATCCTCAACGTTCTTTATGTACGTCAAATTTTCGGGAAAAGAAAATAAACACATAAAAGTTCTCCTCACTCTTGATTATCTCAAATGGCAACTGCTGAGTGACAGTTAACATCAACACCCTGAACTTTTTTCTCACAAGCCGCGTTTTGGCGTAGCATGTTTAGACGCGATGTGAAACGTTTTGGCTAAAGATTAACCTCATACAAAACAAATACTGTAGAGTATAAGGAATGAAAAGATTGACATAAGGAAACATTGAATTCAGGTCACCAACTACAAGTACGTGATCCACAGCTACACAGTGCTCGCCGTAGTTAACGGCGTCCATGTGAAGCTTCCAAAAATCCAACGTGCCATTTATTCATCGCTAGACAATCGGTGGCTCAGGCTTTAGATTATATAGAAGTCGAATTCGGAACTCTTGTATTGGCAATGACAAACTGGTTACACCAACTGAACTCTTGTGGTAACCAAGCATAAATCAACAGTTGACTTCTATGATTGATCAACTATCGGTAACAAGCATATGCTGGTTATCAGTTACTGCTGAGATATGACCAAAGATGCCTATATGCCAATCAGTCGCTTAATCATTCTTACTCCACCAGAGTGAAATTGTTGTAGTCTTTATTAGCAGGATAGAATAGTTGACTAGCTGGATGTCCACTGCACATCATCTGTCAGAGAGAGAACAGCTATCAGTCAAAACCGCCGCGTTTGAAAACCATGTGATGATGCGATATATGGCTGAATTTAAATGGTAAGCATGCGTCTGCAAAGGTTAGTTTTAAGTGTTGGTCGATGTTGTGGTGAACTGGGGCAGATAAGTCCATTCTTTTACAGTGACCTTCAACACGCTAATCTTATCTCTCGAGCTCTGAAGAGCCACTTTATGGCAAACAGTTGTACAGCTTCGACGAGATGAAAACGCGGAGGGATCAGATATCAATGCTGTGAATCTCAACACTCAGCATTAAGTGCTTGCTTAGGAGTTTGACATAAATTAGCCAAAACATTCTCATTATGGATTGTGGCGCATTGACCAGAACTGCTCTGCAGTATAAATACACTCATCAGTTGGACCTTTCGCCTCATAGTTCGCCTTCTCTCCCCGGTGCTGGCAAGCTAATCGTAGAATTGTTTCATGAGGATAAAAAAACAATGAAGTGATGCATATGTAGGCAGGCAAACATAAAATTCTGATCCAGTCAATGTACATTGAAAAGGTGGCTAATTCAGGAAAAACAAATTTTTTCCATGCAATCTGCTCATTGGGCTCAGCGACACTATTTATCACCAGCACAGATATTGACATAATGAGAAGCTTTAACTGAAGAGACAAAAAAAAATTTTCCACTCACCTTATATTTTATGTGAAACACACTTTCAAACTGTTCCTCGTTGAATTCGAGATATGGGAAGTTTGCGTATGTTTTTCACATTGATTTCCAGCATTCTTGAACTCTCCAGTATCCATCGGCGTTCTAAAGAGGCGAATCTCAGTGATAGATATCTGCTCTCCCCTCGAATATAACCTAAGATCGTTCGATCTTATCTACATCTGATGAAGCGTAACTGTTTTCGGTACAGCACCGTTATCGGGAAAGGCTTTTAAAAAGGATGCTTTTTTTGGAGGAAGAAATTCTATTGAACTGTTGGTAATAATTCAAAAGCTAAATCACTGTGATTTCAAAATGTATTTGTAACTTAGAAAAGCCTTTCTTCAAAGCAGTATCACTCAAGATGAAATAATATTTCACACGAGTGTACTTTCATTATTGACGCGTTCATGCTTCGCCAGAAGGACGAAAAGCAGATGAGCGTGAAGAGGAAATCTTATAGTATCAGAGTCCCATATTTCATCTATATTCCTGTCAAAGCCGACAAAAATCTCAGATTCAATAACAAAACCGAGCTACACATAGGAGTTGCGCCTAAGCAATGGATCCACAGCCACGTGCACAATTGAACCAGCAAGCAGATGGGCGGCGTAAGTGAAACTCAATCTCATTTCTCTACTTCAATGGAATGGAATGGAAAAATGTAACGTAAAGCATAGCGTTGGAACTGTTGAAACTTACGCTATCCAATGGTTATGCATGATTTGAGGACAGACCTCTATCCTACGAGAAATGCGCATATGTGCAAAGAAAACTTTTCTTTTCCCTACAACACTAGCAAAGAATTGTTTTTAAAGTAAGCACATTTTGCATTTTTAGAGATCTGAGGTATCGAAAGATTACTAGCAGTCTAATGACAGTGTTTTTCAGTAAAGTATAAGCACAATAATGATGGAAGTGTACGCTGTGTGTGAAACATAATTACATTTTGAATGTATAGCGCTATCAAAAGCCCATTAAAGAAAGCGGGCATCCCCAGCAGTCCCACGAGATCTGAGCTTTTGAACAGTACTAACATTTTTATGAAGAATTCTTGTCCAGCGGAAAGGGACCTTTTCTTCAATCTCCGCCAGATAACCAGAAGGAAATGGTTGGAATTATTTTTGGCAATCCAGGCTTGTGAGAATGACCTCGTATAGGGAGTATTAAAGGCGCTGTGGCTGAATTAAGTCAAGAGAATTTGTTGTCGGAATGTTGTTATTCGTCGAGCAAATGAAAGCTGCGAGAGTCTTGAAAAATCCTGCTTCATGAACGAATCGATGTAACTGCTTATGTCCTTCAATTTAGTTACGGATGTATCGTGTTAACACCAACTATCCCACAGTAGAACCTTTCATCAAACTATCATGTTACAAATACACCCATTGATGTAGAGTTTGTTTGTTAGTAGTTCGGCCCATGTTGCCGCCATCGACATTGAGTCGAGTCACGCCAACAGATAATGGGTATTAGACCATCAGAGAGATCTCCTTTTTATTTGACCGATTCTAGTGAAGATATGATGTCACACACTTACCCACTGATGTAGAGTGATGTGCAAAACATTTGCGTCAGGCGGATTTTGCGTCAGGTGGTGCACGACATAGAGTACGCTTCCCGGATTGGGCAAACTGCGGGTTCAAGCCCTGTCCGACGCAAATTTGCACATATTCTGCTTCACTGGGTTTATTTGTAACACTATACCACCGCTAGAAACTGTCAAATGAAAGAATTTGTTTGATCATTCAATAACCAATATCTGTCAGCGGGACTGGGTTAAATGTCAATAGCGGCTACTTTGGCCAAACCGTCGACGGCTGATTGCTCACAGATAGATGCGTTACACTGTAGAAAGGTGGTATTAAAACAGGCGTCGGTGGTGCAAGGGATAGAGCACGCACCTCATGATAAGATGAAATGAGGGTTCAAGTATCGGCTGACGCAAATCTGCACATCACTCTGCATCAATGAGTATGTCCCACAATAATTAAAGAAGAACGTCCAGCTGTAATGATTCCTATAGAGGTACATGTCTAAACTAAATTGATTGTTATCTAAAACATGCTAAAATATTTAGCAAATGGTGAACCTGGAAGTATTTTCGAAGTTCCTGAGAGGAGTCGACATCAGCATTTTCCCAGTTTGCTCCGACGAATCTCCATTAGATGAAATTAGTTGTTCTAGGCAATAAAGAATAGCGTCAATAACTCCGTCTCTGAGCTCACCAATGCCTTGCCAACTAAAAAGACCACTGTCAAACTCAATTCAAATTCCGTTAGCGATTGTCCAAAAAAGCCTAGGTACAAAAAAAAAACATAGTGAAATGAGTGGCCTTTCAATAGGACAGGCCTCAAATTCAACTGGTAGAAGAGACTTTCAAAAAATTCATTTCAAACCCATGCATACGGGAAAAAAATGGAAGTTATGAGCATTAACTTTGGAAAATAGTACTTATTAGAACTCTTAATTTGTAAAGGGCAGTTCATGCTACCCTGAAATCACATTTATAAGAGTGGCTTTATTTTTTCAAAAGAAGGACACACACGCGCTTTTTGATGCTGAAGATTTTTCAAACTTTTATTTTTCTGGGATAAGAATCACTAAAAACTATCAAATAAATTCATTAAAAAATACTAGGATTATCATTAAGTATACTTTTCAAATCAGACCGCTCCCACCTGTGAAACTTTGAGGTAGTTAAGTGATACTTAAGGTGATATATCCATTCCCAACAAATTTGCTTTTTTCTCGAGAAATCAACCGTGTTTTTGGCTGAGGTTCATGACATTTAGTTTCCCACATTGGAAGAAAATCAAAAAAAGCACCACCTTAGATGAGCGGTCAACAAGGAACTATTATGTTCAAAACATCACAAGTGAGACGTGGTCATGTAGTTTCCCTTTCCAATTCTTTCAACCTATTTCGGTTATCAAGAAATTTCGACATCACAAGAAACGACTGCTGGAATAATTTGAGTAAATGGAGCGAAGAAAGGGTAATTCGATGCTGAAACAACGTTAGCACAACATAAACTTGGTTAATACTTAATGTAGGTTTACCAATATCGTGACATACAAGCCTGTTGCAGTGATTGTGATGCTTCAAAAAACACTTGATTGCCTTTTTACGCACTACTTTCCACAGCATCTGAATCATCTATGGTTCATATTGCATGACTCGCGCAAATAGCATGGACGAAAAAGGTAAGTCAGGAGACCACAACGAATTGCTGCCAACTGAGCTAAATACAGCGCTGCAAACTTCTCTAGATGCATCTATCTATCAAAAACCATCATACCAAAGAGCATCTAGTGAGTAGTCTACTGCAAATTTGAATTGGTACGAATACTAGCAGAAATGGATGTTGGCTTCTCAGGCATTGATTAACACGTTGGCAACGACGTTTGAATCCTGCTCGTCTCGCCGCCGTGCCGCGCCGCCACATACGCGGCAGCAGCAATGACGTTGGATAGTTTTCTTATGACATATGTATATTTATCGCTACTGAAGGAAATTTCGTTCGCAGTAAGTGATTAGCATGATAGAAGAGACATCCATGAAACTTACTGTGGTAGGAACAATCGTAATATTTCCTCCTAAAGCTTTGAATCTTGAGGGAAAAGGCAGGAAAGTGGTATAATATGATCTCTCGAACTGTTACTGAACATCGTTATGTTATCCTTATATATATATATATATATATATAATATTCATTTATATTTTGGTCATATTCACCAACAGCAAGTCATCTTCACATATAACCACAGTTATATTTCAAATAAGTAAAAGAAAATGAATAAATGAACATAAAACTTCTTATGCGCTTGGAACAAAGTGACTCATGACCCTAAGAGCACTAATTCCTGTACCATACGTATTTATTTTCAGTTAAGTTCTTTCAAGAAAATTTTCTGCTTCCTCCAGTTCCCATTACCGCTATTCACCTCAACAAGACCACGCAGGTGGTTTGCGAAGTTCATCAACACATGAGAGACATGGGCCGCCCGTCCTTTCGATATCGGACTAGCTGCATGAGAAATTTACATTTTTCTTTTGCATATATGTATGTCTACTCCAAAATATGTGATATATTGCTGTGGAAGTTGCTATACATTCCATACAAGATACCCTAATATGTAGAGAATTTCGTTTATTTGTTGCTTGACTTCAATCTGGCAGCATTATCTCGGAAATTCAACTTTTGGTGATGTCGAATCTGAAGTGGAAGAACTGTGAACCGGCGTGGAAAGCTTGCTTGGATATAGCCACGAGAAGGATTTACATGAAGAATGACAGCGGGGAAGAGGACTTGGTCCTCGCAAATATTACTAGTGAAGACAGTGACACAGATGGTGAAGAGGAAAATACACCGTCTAATGCAAGAATAGCCACTGACTGGTCATGAAATGTAGTCTCATCCACGAAGGAACTTTTTGATTGGGGTCACAGTAAAGGATCTAATGAAGGATCTTCTAAATAAAACAAGGCACCTCTTTGCCGATAACTGGTATCCAGCATCGCTCGAGCCGAGAGTCTTCTGCAGAGCATATCCATTATTGGAACATGCAGAAAGAGCAGCAAAGGTTTGCCCAAGGGGGTCATGGAAGGAAAAGTGCGCAAGGGCGAGTGAAAAGCCATGCAGAATCAAAATGGCGTTATGGTTTTGCGGTTCAAGGACAGAAGAGACGTCACAGTGCTTCCAACAGCTCACGGCACTGCTAGCCAAAAATCCCTGCACGGACAAGTTTGAGGTCACCGAGATGTACAACAGGAGAAAGTCGCTGGTGGACCAGATTGACCAGATAACTGCCATATCACCATTCCTCAAGAGGGCTAATAAATGGTGGAGAGCATTTCGCTTGCTCTTAGCTTCGTAATTTGGTCAGAGAAGATTTTAGATAACTAAGCGCTGTTTCTACTAAAAGCACTCTTATAGAAATCTCTTTGACAATGACTTATCTTTCCTATCAATGAACTTTGCATACAATCAAAGTGTACTGCTAGGAAAGATAGTAAAAAAATTCATTGTGAAGTTGAAACAACGCATCGTGAAAGCGAAACGTCAATCTTCTCCTTCAATATAATGTTACACGGAATTAGAAAAAAATGCTTTTCCTTGTAGGAAGCGGTCTTTTCGTTGAAACATAGATTTTTTAAATGCATGCGCATTCTCTTTACTATAAACCATTTACAGAAGCCTTTTCTATAACATTTCTTTATTTTGCTCGACAGTTATTATTCTGTATCAATAGTCATCTTGGAATCAGAATTCTAAATTGTAATGCCAAGAAATACCTTGTAAAGTTGATAAAAAATGAAATCTGACTGTAAAACGTGCCCTTTTCGTTGTTGAACGGGCTACAGAAGTCTTTTGACAAAGCAGACATAGTGGAAGATAGAAAAGCATGGGTGAAAAAGACAGAATTGAAGTTATATAACAACTGGAAATAAGTTCCTTTTCACAATAATTGCTTTCGATGGTTCAATTGTCGATCGTCAATTTTTACTCCCTGTCCCATTCTAATGTTCGCATGACGTTTTGGAGGATGGCAGTGCATAGCTTTGGCGATATTCTATCGCTTGTTGGACCCCTGCTCTTACGCAGATGTTGAGATTGTTGTAGAAATATCCTTGTTGTGAAATCTTTACATAGCTCGTGGAGGATCGTTAGGTACCGACTAGGAAAGCGCTGGTTGCCCACAGTCTCCATAATCGCTTCTGCCTCCTCTGAATCAAGGGCTTTCTTCGAATGGATGAAAGTGAGATAGAGCGGCATTTTATACTCTCGTGAAACTGCAGTGAGTCTTGTGATTGTGTGGATGTGGTCCATAACACAAAGTGTTTTTCAGAGTCCTGCTTGTTCGCATGAGTGTCCTTCGTCCAGTGTTCTGTCAATCTTTTTTAGGACGAAAGAGTTTACAGACAACGATTGGGAGATTGGGCGATAGCTGAATATGTCATTAAGGTCTCCCTTTTTGAACAACAACACGGTCTTACTGGTTTCCCATTGACAGGGAGCCTTGCATTCTGACAGGTAGTGAGTGAAGAGCCGAGCTAGGCAATTGATGAGAACTGGCGGTAGGTTCTTCAGGTGTTTTGGTCTAATCCTAGCTGAACAATGTGTTGTTCTATTCTTCACCGACGGCAATGCATGTCGGATTTCGGATAGGAGAACCGGTGAAACAACAAATCCATCCTCTTTCAAATTATATGACAGCAAGAGAACATGGCTATTCAAGAGATCCGAGTAGCAATCGTTGAAGATTATCTCCATTGCCCTTCTGGAGGCTTTAAGTGTCTTGTCAGAGCATCGTAGTGCAATAATCTTAATCTCATAATTGGCAAACTCTCGCTGGGCTTTGCTAGTGGTCTTCCCAGCTTCTGCACCTTATGCCATAACTGATTCTCGTCTCTCTTTTAGATTTTCTTTTACTGCTTTTCTGCAGAGTTTTGCAAGGTCTGAGGTGAGAGTTCGGTTGCCTGTAGCTCGTGCGACTCCACGCTGACGTATCAGCGCTAGTGTTTGTTGAGACATCTGTCTCCTCGTGACTTCAGAACTCTTGGCATTGATAGCGCTAACGTGAAGATGTTTGATGAGCCGATCGTATTCGTCGATGTTGTGGACAACGATATCTTCGCAAGAACCACTAGTGACTTGAATGCATCCACTTTATGGTGTTCCGGAACCTCTTTGTTTGGATTTATCGGCTTTCCCTCCTTTCCGTGAAGAATGGAACGTTGCGAGGAGGAGACGATTGTCTGATCAGCGTAGAATTTAGGAACAGCGACATCGGATAGGCAAAATCTTCAGTTTACTAAGATATGGTCTATTTCGTTATGCTATTCTCCATAGAGAGGTTCCCACGTCCACCGCTAAAAGTAAGTTTGGAATTGTGATTTACCATAATTGTTTTTGGTCCTCATGATAAACTCAGATGACCTTTCACACTTTTCAATTCATTCTAGCCCGTGAATTCCAATGTTCTTCTTCAGGCATTCTTCAGATGTTCTCCTAGATCCAATTTTTGCGTTAAAGTCTCCAACAATGGGCTTGAAGAGTGAATGGTCTTCTCTGAAGAATTTTTCGAAACCAATATAGAATGCTTTGACTTTCTCTTCGCCATAGCTTGATATTGGTGCGTAAGCAACGAAATGGTCAAAGCCAGCATTGATCCACATCGCTACAACCGTAATCGTTCAATACGGGTTTTTAGTTGCGCGAATGACGATGTTCACTATCAAATTCGATTTGACGAGAACGCCAACGCCGTCGACACCTCTAAGATCGCATGTTCCAAGAAGCAATTTTTCTCTGCTGTCATAAGCCGCGTCATCTTCTCAGCAAATCCTTTTCAGTTTCAAAAAAAAATGGTCACGCTTGAAGCAGCGGTTGCAGGTACCTTGTAACACAAAAGTGATCGTCGACTCAGAGCAGCACATTCATCCCACCAAGCTTTACATACGTTCAGGGCAACAAATTTAAACCAAACCTGTTTTATAGCACAACAGCACTAATTGGTACTCAGAGGACTACTGTGACTGGCTTTGTGAGCCAGATCTGCTTTCAGTCACCCCTAAGTATGCTTAGAAAACCAAGTGGCGAGGGCGGTACCTAGCTGCCACCAATTTGAACACTCAGTTCGATCGCGGGGCATCACCCTAACGGCCGTCTGACATCACCCGGACCACCTCATTTCGAATCGTAATTGATCCATTATTGCTCTCTCCGCACAATCTCGTTATCGTGTAACTAATTGTTTTCATATGATTGCGTTCATACAACTGTCAGATGAACTCATTTGAATTGTGAGCGGAACATATCACCCACGTGGCGGAGCAAACTCATTTAGGCTATGCTCGGCCCACCACTGCGGTTAAGGGATTCTGCCCATATCTAATCACTAGTGACCGCACTACTAAAAACAATATACTCACCTACTGGATCCCGCCACCGGTGATTCAACTTCAGGGCGAGCATAACAACCCAAACGGGCTCCGCCACTTAGTCATGTTCCGTCAGTCACAATAACATCGTCACTCACAATAACATTGCCACTTACATTAACATCATCACTTACAGTAACATCATCACTTACAATAACAGCATCAACTACAATAACGCCACCTACCATAACACTGTCGCTTACGATACACTCATATTGACTTAGGCATATGTTCGATTAACGATATGTCGTAAAATCATGTATATATTAACATTATAGTAATGTATGTGTGTTACAGGTTGTTTGGTATAACCCATATAAGGGATCTGAACATTGCGCTCTTGTCCGTTGCGGCACACGAGCTGGTAGCAGGCAGATCACAACAACAAAACCACTGAACCTTCACCACACCCAGCCTAGGTGAAAACATAGTTTATAACTTCTTCAAACAAACTGCATCACTTTGATATATTTCTCGTCCCCCTACGGTTCACCATAGGTAGTTATTCCTGAGTGTTTACTTCATAGTAAAATCACTCAAATTCTACATTCACATTTTGAGGTCCAGCTTAGTGTGAACTAGTAATAGAAAGTTATCGATAGGCGAATAGGTTCACTGCCAGTATAAAAACGTCCACGACATCACGTGGATTTCTCGTACTTTACATCTACAACTATGTCAAAAAGTTCTGGCTGGCTTTGCCGCGTGTTCATTCGTTACGCAACACGAGCAGAACCACCACATAACCCTACCAGATTACTCTCTCTCCCAAATTCGAAGTCAGAAGACAAGGATCATTCGATTTTGTTCACAAGCGCACGCAGTTGATAAGATAGATGTGCTCAGCCGTTCCGACAGTTTGAGGAACTGATGTGCCACGGCTATCGTCACACTTCCCTGGAAGTAAATCACATCATCACAAAGAGAGCTTGTGACAATTTGGCATCATGCAGCACCATACTTCCGTGATAGGTGTATAGCTTAGTTGCAAAGAAACGACTCACCCAAAAGTTAGAAAAGCGCCGTTCCCGCACGAGACTCAGCAAGTAGCTCCTGCATGACCAGTGGCATTTCAACAGAGGTTTCGTGTCTCTTCCTTGCCAGTTGAATAAATAACGAACAAGGACTGTAACCAGCTCGTCAGTAGTCTTGAAAATATATTGAAGACATCTCAAGTATTCACTTAAATGAGCCGCATTTTCGCTGTTATCAATTAATTGATTGTTGGAAAGCAAAGAAGAAGTTGAACTAAGCCTCGTTACAGTGCACAAATTTTCTAATGAACGTCACCTCTGACAGATCTATATAAAAGAATTTACAACTCCAGGAGATCGAAAATGCTGTTATAGGCAGATCTAGAAATCTCGATCATTCAGAGAATGAGTTCTACCATGGGACCTGGTGAGCAAAAATGGGATTTTCATCACTTGACTTCTTAATATGAAGTTAAGATCGAGAGAATGGTATAACTACAATAAATTTGTCTAAAGTCAATAAATTCAAGTAATTTCTCAATACACACTTCTTGGTTTTCTTGCGTTTCTCAAAGCAGGTGTTCACCACAAACACAACACGCATTTTAACGAAGTCTCATTTGGTTTTGATGACGGAAGCTAAAACGCAAGTCAAATTCAAACTGTGTAATTAAAGAAGTTGTCAGAAACTCCTCTCATGCCTGTCCAAAGCTTTACGGACAAAATCAGGTCATTTAACTGCATCAATACGAATGCAGTTGTACCAGCTCTTATCGACTAAAGAGTGGATCTACAATAAATCCTTAATGACTGCTTTTGGATCCACGATGAAAACGCATCACAGTGAATAATCGAAATTGCTCAATTGGTCTGAGAAAAGCACATGAGCAGACAAAAAATATCAAACCTTCAGTTTATAGACAAAAATATGTGTTTGAAGTGATACTAGAATAGACCTCATTTATAGTAACATAACAAAGTAGGAAAAGGCAGTGGTATGCGAATGACTGAGCACAATAACTAACTTCGTAAGAAAACTATAGTGCGATGGAAAGCAAATTTTAGATGAACAGTCTTCTAACCATAAAGTTGAAAATTACGTGCACACACGATGTGCGACCAATATGGGAGAAGAAATGAAGGTATAGAGGTGTAGGAAACGGTGAGCAGCATCCGCAGTATTGGACTCATTCTAAACCTCTCACGACCATGGATGTAATCATCCACGTGTCTAACCGGCAAGGCTGGACGGTGTGCTCTACTTCTGCAACCTTAGCCCCAGCGTGGGAATACCGGACGGTCTGCTGCACCCCTGTGTGACTCTGATCCTAGCGTGGGAGTCACTGTATGTCTTACTCCCTCTGCCGTTTGGCACAAAGGCACGCAATGAGCAGTCCGCAAGGAAGGTTGCTGGCTCGATCTCCTACCACAAAGCTTCACTGTAGGCTTTTCATTGTAACCTTTTTGATGACAATAAGTACTGAAGGTTTTCCTATAACGTAATTATTACACCGAAAATCGATAACTTGTCTAACATTTCACTACTTTTTAACAGAACGTAAGGCGGTTTTATTTGTTATTTTTTGTTTTCGCTACAATATGCTGGAATCATGAACACACCATAATATCTCATATAGTAACACCGTAAAACAAGCGATGAATGCATATAGTTTACTTATCACCCTTACCGAACTGAAAACAAATAAGTGGACGATACAGATTTGAATTCTCATCCCTAGCCAAATTACGTTGAAAACCACCACATTGTCTTTCACAGCGAAAAAAGTTGGACATACTTGTTACCCCATGAATGACGTGTTGAAGAAAAAGTAGTGAAGTGCTAGACAACTGAGCCCTTTTTTACGGTAATAATTACGATATAGAAGAACTTTCAGTACTAGTCGACATTATAAAGACAACAACAAAAAGTCCTACAGTAAAGCGCTGTGCCAGGGTCGATCGAAACAGTAACCTTCACTGCATACTGCCCGTCGCGTGCCATTGTGCCGTGTGGCAGAGAGGAACGAGACAGATAGTGATTTTCACGCTCATATAAAAGTCGCAGAGGAAATGGGGAGACCGTCCAGACTTGCCAGTTAGGCACACACAGGGTGGGGTCTATAGTCCCAAAAGGGCTAAGATATTTTTGCAGTTGGTTTCTTCAAGTAAGAAAAAACGAGAATGCGATCAAGCCTCGACTTGAAAAATTAATGGGATCACAACTCCAAAAAATTGATGGAATCACAACTATCCTCCAGCCTGATGATAGATATCGACAAACACTTCTCATTATACGAATACTTTTGTGCAGCAACAGTTCACATAAAATGGAAGCTTTCGTCTATTGCCACTGACTTTGGCTGACTGGTAGAGGAAACGTCCTTTCTGACATGACAACCCAAAAACCTTGAACTAAACTGGATGGCTCCATAGTTTGAACAAACATAGTCTTTAGAAGATAAATAGCACTTTGGGGGAGCACCGTGACCAATTGGTTGTGCTGCTCGTCGCGGTGAGCGCGAGGCCGATCCTCACTCTCAAGACAATACGGAAGTCAACAGCGGACGTCCTGTGAAGCACCACAGTCAGGCTGGCCTCGCGATTGCAAAGACGGGCGTTCAATCAATATTGTACGATGTTTAGGAAAGAGACGAGAAAACGACTAAATGCTAGAAGTACTGGGATCCGCACATAGACATATGAACACTGTTAAGGGATATTGAACCAAAAAAGAAATAAAGCATAGTGATAGAATCACAAAGTGACCTCGTATAGAACTTCTGCGCGTGCAGTTGCATAGTTGTAAGCCACCCACGATTAACTAAAATTGCCGTCAAAAAACAAAAAATGCAGTAAAAGCTGGTCTTGCTCCCCTGTTTACATCCATTTTCAGCTCCTTGGAAAAAACACTCTTTTGCTTTTTTAACCAGAGTCTTGGTAATCATTCAATAGCTCAAATCGCGAAAATTCCAACAGCGTACTTTATTTCTGAGGTGAACTGCGAGGGTGAAAATAAAATTGCGTTGCGCACTTGAGCGTTTTTTCTAGGCAAAACTTTTTTATTACACTTATAATAATCATTCGGTAGCATAAATCTCGACGATTTTAGTGGAACACTCCAGGGCATAAAAAGATTGTTCTTCACTGTAATATTGAAAACACAACTGCGTTTCACACGAGGTGCAGAATCATTGCTACGGTATGTGATTAGGATTTTACAATATTGCCATCAAGCCATCATGTTGTCGGAACAACACGCACTCCTTAGTCGACGAACAGTGGGCGCTAAGTACGAAATTCAATTCATTTTTCTTTTAGCTGCAACAGCGCACTAGGAGGCTTTTTTTTTTGAAAACAAAGCTTACCCTTTTAATCATCGAGATTTATGTTGCCTAATGATTATCAATGATCCAAAGGAAAAG
This sequence comes from Parelaphostrongylus tenuis, assembly GCA_019055375.1. Lineage (NCBI taxonomy): Eukaryota > Metazoa > Nematoda > Chromadorea > Rhabditida > Metastrongylidae > Parelaphostrongylus > Parelaphostrongylus tenuis. The sequence continues at coordinate 50,086 of JAHQIW010007042.1, read as the reverse complement.
CTGTGTACACTGAACTGTCCAAGTGTGAAACATGAATTAATTTTTTCTGTTGAAGAGAGAAAATAGTTTTTTTTTTGAGAAAACAAGCATGCCGTTGTAATTCTTATTATGAATTATGCACAGAATGACTGTAAAGCTCCCCAAAAAATCAAAAAACGCGCTTTTTCAAGGGACTGGGAAAGTTATACCTTTGATTCGAGTGCTTTATTAAGACCACGCTCAAATTCAAAGAGATCCTTTGATTATTATTTGAGCCAACTTTTCATCTGGTTTGGTTAGGGTTTTTGTGCAACCCGATACACGTGTTTCGTCTTTACAGACTCGTCACTCGGGCAGAACCCGTCGTCTTTCGATATTTCTAAAGTCAGTTCTCTCGGGAGCTCTACTTCCTTACAGAGAGTCATCGAAGACTAACGTTTCACACTATATGTCAAATAAAATTTCCATCTAGCACAGAGTGTTTGTGCACTCGATTGCTCGTTATCTAGTATTTTTATCATATTATACATTTATTTCGAGTGCTTTATTAAGACCACGTCAAATTTCAATAGACTCTTTCATTATTATTTGAGCCAACTTGTCATGTGGTCTGGTGAGAGCTCTTGTACAGCCCGATACATATACACGTGACATAGAGTGTAAAACGTTTGTCTTCGATGACTCTCTGTAAGGGAGTAGAGCTCCCGAGAGATCTGACTATAGAAATATCGGAAGACGACGGGTTTTGCCCGACTGACGAGTTTGTAAGGACGAAACACGTGTGTCGGGCTGTACACGAACCTTTACCAGACCACATGACAAGTTGTCTCAAATAGTAATGAAAGGATTTATTGAAATTTGAGCGTGGTCTAAGCAAAGCACTCGAAATAAAGGTATAGTTATGATAAAAGTACCAGCCAAAAAGTAATCGAGTGCGCAACACTTTGCGTTAGGTGAAGGTTTCACTTGACATAGAATGTAAAGCGTTCGTCTTCGATGACTCTCTATATGGAGTGTAAGGCTACCGAGAGAACTGACTACAGAAATATCAAAAGACGACGGTTTCTGCCCGGCTGACGAGTCTGTAAGGACGAAGCACGTTATCGCGCTGTGCAAGAGACTATACCAGACCACATGACAAGTTGGCTCAAATAACAATGAAATGATCTAGTGAAAATTGAGCGTGGTCTTAATAAAGGACTCGATATAAAGGTATAATTTTGCATATCACTCAACTTTCTTCGAAGTGTATAATGGTAAAACAGTTCTAATCGTATATATCCATCATTCATTGAGAACATCAGAAAATTTGTAAACATTTTAATCAAAAATACGTAAATCAGCTTGTGCTTAAAGCGTATTGAAAGATTGGTGTACCAATGGTCAGCTATTGATTTCTGCCTACCTATTCACTCCTCCATTTCTTCTAGCCTCTATCAAGCTAATCAGGCCTAACTGTCCCTTATTATTAGATTTGTTCTGATCGTCTTCTTCTGATTGAACGATGCCTCCGTTTCCTTCGTTTGTACTTCTATTCACCAGTCCTGTAAATGGAGCTTCTCCTCGCGTTGTGCACGTCGGCGTGTACGGGTGTTCAGTCAACTCCCAGAATCTCTTCCGCTGAAATTTTTATGCATTCCCTTCTACATTTGTAAACGTATTTCTATAAGAAAACCATACCAAATGAGATATCTTGTTTTGGGTTGGTCGAACGATAGTGCTGAATGATTCGCTCCCTAGAGCTGTGTACAGTGAACATCGTTCAAGCATGAAACATGATTTTATTTTTTCTGTTGAAGAGAGAAAATAGTTCTTTCTGAGAAAAGAAGTATGCCGTTGTAATTCTTATGAATTATGTCATAGAATTACTATAAGACTCCTCAAAAAAGCAAAAAACGCGTTTTTCTGAGGGACCGGAAATGGTTGCGGATAGGGGAAGAGGTACTATGAAATTGACGGAAAGCTCAATAAGAAGCCCATCAACACCAAAAAAGTTTGAAATGAACGAAAACTTACGTTTTACATTGACGACGACAACTTCGCTGTTGGGCGCAGTTTAGGCGGCATCCTAAGATGAGCTACCAGCCTCGGCTGAAGCGATGGGCGAAGTGATTTCGCCAACAATAGCGTACCTTGAGTGGTCGCTCGGCCGTTACGTAAGGACGTCAGCTATTACAATGAATCATACCTCTTCCATCGGTCCCTTTTTATATACCCAGTCAAAATTATATAATCTGATAGAGATATAACATGTTTTGAGGTGTTAGTTCTAGTGTTAGACCTAACATCACAAAACATGTTATGTTCCTGTGTAACTTCAGCGACAATTCACCTTTATATATTGCCAAAAATAGGTAATTCTCATCTAATCTAGTATATGTTTATTCTGCACTTCTGAGCTCCAAGATTTCGACTTGAAATTGTCAATTTGGGACTTCTGACTCAGTACAATGAATACAATGGCCAATAATTGTCACAGCTCTTTTGAATTAGGAAATAATGCATGATTTGTGAAGACGTTCACTACATGCGGAGGCACCTCATGTCGCGTGTTTATTCCAAATACTTCATGATGAAAATGAAAATTTTCACGGCAACTTGGCATTCTGCTCACTGAAAGGACTTTTATATATTTCTCCAATACTTATTCCATTCACGGCTACTAAGTTTGTTTAAAATCAAATTTCACGATATAATACCAAGAGAATCCGTTGTGAAGTTAAAACTACGCATTCTAAGTGCAAAACGTTACCACTTTTTCCCTTAATTAAATGTGGAATCAAGGCCGCTCAACAACTCAAACATATTGTCAAGATAGGCGTTATTTACTGAAAAAAATAGGCCAAAATATGAAGGGATAAATATCAAATAGCAGTTGGAAATATGCTTGTCTTCAAAGGATGCCAAAGTCGGTAGGAGCATAATCTGGACTGTGGAATGGATACGGCAGAAACTTGACTCCGTTCAATTCATCAAACTCGTCTTTGGTCTTTTCAGTGTGCGGTCTGGCATTGTCCTGCTGCATCAAAAAGCACTTTTGGTCAATCAAAGCCGGGTACCTTTCCTTAGGCCTGTAACAAGGTGAAAATAAAGACGAATAATATCAAGACTTTCAGTGGGAAAATCCTATATAAGAAACTGTAAGATTCCCGTGATATACATGGGAGTTATCTCATGCCAATTAAAGTGCCCCAGAACTTTCCTTCCAACCTTAGTATATATGAGAAGTTACAACTCTATGGCATTGAAAATCTTGTTAAAGGCAGAATCCTATCACAAAATTCCGATTATCTAGGGAGTGAGGAGGTTCACTGTAGCTCCGCTGAGCAAGGATGTGATTTACATCACCTAGCTTCGTGATATCAAATGAGGTAAAAAAAAGTTACCTGGAAAAACCTCGTCCACAGTAATCAAATTCACTTGTCAGTTTCATTGATTTTATTTGATTTGCATGAAACTCATGGAAATATCTCAGTACTTAACTCCATTCTAAAGCAGGTGGTCACGAAGACCACAATAATACGCATTTCGACAAGCCCCATCAAATTTTCGATGAGGGAAGCTAAAACACAAAACAAATTTAGTTGTATAATTGGAGAAATCTGCCAGAATTTTCTCACGAATGTAGTTGTATCAGCGTTTGTCGGTCTAGGAGTAGACCCTCAAGAAGCTCTTGGTGACTGCTGTCGACGCTTACCATGAAGCAGCATTTCTATCGACAATTTGCTATCTCCATAGGGCAAAAAAAAATTTGGTGGATGGAGACCAACGAAAGGATTCTGTTTAGTTTTGCAGTGAAAAGAATAAACATAATCGCTCAGCCGACTGATGAAGGCACATGCGTTGATAAAAATTCTCACAAAATTTTTACTTCGCTGGCGAGACTGTATCTTTTAAGTATCAGTAAACTGTAGCTTCTTTTTTGTTCAAACTAAGAGAGGGAAAAAATTAGTGCTATGTGAATAACTGGAAATACAAACTCATTTCTTGAGAAAACTACTGCACCAGGCAAAGCAAATTTCAGTTGAAGCGTCCTCTATCTACAAAATGAGAAATTGTGTGCACTCATAATGTGAAACCAGTATGAGAGAAGAAAGGATATTTATGTCGTTCTATAAGTTTCGGCATTACAGCAGTAAACAGCGGATTTATCAGTCAGAAGTAGTTATAATTGCATTATTATGGTATCGCTTGATTGCACATTTTCTAGCGAACACCTTGATGTACTAGTTGCTTATACTTGCTCAGAGATGAAATTGTCTTGGGAATAAATTTGCTTGCTACTCATGCATCAGTGGCTTGTAGGGGAAAATTGAAATGAAGCGGTGCGCGAGGCTAATAGAGCTTGCAACGATGCTACGTTCGCACAGACGCCGACTTGGTAAGCCGCTCGCGAACTACAAAGTTGGAGAGATCAGTTCTGGAGTTGCGCACGAGCCGTCCACAGAATGCTGCATCAGTCTTGCTTGCCGCTTCACTAGCATTTTCCCCAACAAGTCATTCGTGCAGAAGTAGCAAGTGAATTTGTTCTCACGTCAGCTCCATCTTGAAGCGAATGTAGGCAGGTTGCGCACAAAAATATTCGCGAGAAAATGCGTAATTGAATGATACCAAAACCATACTAATTTAATTTTGTTTAATAAATTTGGTGTTACTTTTCCAAACGGAGGACGATTTATCCTAACGCTATGTCCGTCACCATTCTCGAAATAGGCAGTCACCATGACCGATGTTCACGATAAAAGTAAAAAAGAATACGCTAAGGGCCGGTACAAGGCAGGTTATCCAGAATATGCAAATTGTAACAACACCTTCACTTATGTGTAACCAATTTGCTTTATTACATTGAGCTTTCTCAGATATAATGGATTTCAAAGGCACATCTACATCGCTATTATATCATCGCAGTGATTTAGCTGAGAGTTCGCTTCGGATGCAGCAGATCTTGCGCAATTTTTCAGCCATCTATCATTGTGTTAATAAATACATAATTCTCCATATATCTCTGTCACGTATACTAGGCGAAGATGAAATCCCTTAACGGAAAGGGTTTTTCAAAGGACTCTTTTTAGCCTGACGAAATATATCCATCAGTTTGTTGGCAATCATTTGAGAGCAGAAATCAATGTTCATCCGAAAATTTATTCATGTTTTAAAAAGGGTTTTCTATATCGCTGTAGCATTCAAATTAAATTATATTACACAGGCGTCGCTCGCTTTTATTATTATCGTGCTTATGCTTCGTTGGAAGCACGAAAAGCATATGGTCGAGTAAAGGAATTCCGAAGTACTGGAGTTATAAGGTTTGTCTGGAGTTTCCTCAAGAGTGTAGAAAAATTTTAATTACACTATGAAGAATCGCGTGCTTGCTTGTTCTGTGAAAAATGCGTCTGCGTGAAACCCATTTTCATTTTATATAGCTACAGCGCTGTGCGGCCGTCTTTTATGGGATGAAATAAACATGTTAAATGATCGCATACAATGGCTAGTGATTTTTTGAGTAAAGAGCTTTTTCGAGCGATACATAAACGCGATAACGCGAGTCGCGTATGAAACAAAATTTTTTTTTCCATTGCTACATCGTTGCAGGAATGCCTTCTGGAGAAGCAAGTACAATTTCATATTCTCAGTTATTTGAGCTTTCGAATGGCATCTCTCGAAACACCTCTTTCTGATATAGGATTTGCACCTAAGACGATAATTATGTGCCGTAGCGTAGAAAGAATGGTGTGCAAAATGGGCGTCAGTAGTATAACGGGCAGAGCACGCGCTCCCGGATAGAGGAGGTGCGGGTTCCTGTCCCGCCTGACGTGGAAGTTCTGCGCATCATTTTAGATCAATGGATAATTATGTGGTTGGGCTGAATGGCCATAGATAGTGATTACTGATAACAATTAACAACGAAGATAACTGTAGTAGTCACTACTAGTAGAAGCAAAATATTCAAGAGGCATTTTTTTCTTCCGCCATTTTGACGAACTTTTAACTTTAAGTTCATATAATAATCTATTTTGAGCCGCAGATTCATGAATTTTGTGTTAACGTATATCAATCAAAGTTAATAAAATATGAGCCGAAAAGTCAAGAGAGCATAATTCCAGTTAAGCTTAAGCATAAACATTGAAATTATAATTTCATCACCCATGAACCAAACCAATACGGGCAATCACGCAGTTCTGCATTGAATATCTCGCAGCATCCATTGGGTTAGCGGGAAATTTTTCGGAGTTTTTCGTTTTTGTTGGCTATCTTTCATGCATTTGCGCTTTTGTTTCATAACATCGTTTAGAGCAGCTTCTTTCGGTTTTATTTTAAGATGGAGCTGCCCCGAAAGCAAAAACGATTGTTGATGATGCACGTGTAGGTTTTGGTTTCAAGTGCTGCTGCAACTTTCTGCCAATTATGGATTAACGCGGCTTAGCGTGAGAGGGCAATTGTAAAAACTACACTTTTTGATCTTTTCAATGAAGTGAAGACTAGAAATGGAGATTTGACAGACACCTACGAGCCGACTGCTCTCAAAAGTTTGATCGGTAGGCTGTTCTAAATGCAACTGAGACGTCACCATCGCTCACGACTGGCATGCTGACCGACGATTTTGAATGTAGTCTAGCTCATTCAATCTCAAAACAGGTTGAAGTGATATGTATCAGAATAACCACAGGAAGCTGCTCTAAACGACAGTAAGAACAATACGTAAATGCAAGAAAAATAATCAACAGAAAAGAAGAAGCCTGGATAATTTTTTGCCAATCCATCAATCACGAAGCCCTATTGAAATCCGTCTTTATTCCTCACTCACTACTCAGTGAGAACTCGACGACTTGCCTTTTCGAGATCGCCGATCTATTCTTCGGATCACAAAATGTTGGGGGTCTTGAAATAGAATAGAAGCCTTTTAAAATTGGTTTGAGCTGCCACAATTACAGCCCACACGAGTGAACTGTGCTGAATTGCGAGCGGTTCAACAGACCAAAATTCCTAGAAAAACCGACTTTTCCAGATTTTCGTGAAGTGACTGCTTAAGCTGGTGCGAATCCTGATCAGCATTTCCTGTTTCAGAATTGCCTGACAACTTTGGAAACACTGATACGCGGAACCCTAACCTTACCTAAAGACAGCACTTACATGGTGTCACATGTCCAGCTATAGGTGAAAAGGAACACTTATTTTCATGGATGCACTGTCGAAACACAGGTGGTGGTTGCCAATTTGGATCGATGTCTCGCATCCTATCGATCACACAGCTAACGAAAAGTCTTAATATCATTTTTGGGCAAGATCTCCATGAAGCGCGTTCGCAGAGTTGCGATTGCGAGTCAGCACGACGATGGCATTCTTTCGGAATGTGTAATTTACTTGAAAACTGGTTATAATGTTCACATGTGTGAGAATTGAGTAATGCTTTAATGTTAGATCGCTCCATATGTCTTAGCATTAGAGCAATAAGCACCATATTTACTAATCAGAAGTAACTAATTTTCAATATTCTATCGTCGTTCATATGCACATTTTCTTGCGCATATTTCGATATACAACGTGCCTATACTTGCATCAAGACGCCTACGCGCCATTCGTGCGTGGGTAGCGAACGAATTTGTTCCTACGACAGCTCCATCTTAGAGCAAGTATAGGCATATTATATACCAAAATCTTGACAAGAAATGCGCGTTTGTACTATATTATAACGATGCAATTTTAACTACTTCTGGTTAGTAAATGTGGTGCTTATTGCTCTAGTGCCTAGCCTTATGGAGCGGTCTAATAGTAGATTTCTTACCTTGGGCTGTCAAAGGAAAACAGAGAAAATCAGCGTCTTCCGAGCTCTTGACTCACTTATATACAGGCCGATGACAATCAGTCTCTCTGACCGAAAACAGGAGCCGCGTCGTCCTTAACAAATGTAAGCACAAAGGATTATCAGAAAACAACCGATGGTAAGATGCATAGAAAGGCGCTAAACAGACACTACGATGAAAATACAGCAAATAAGTTTCTACCATGTTTAGTTGAAGGCAATATTATCGTGTCTTAGGAAAGCTTACAGTGTAACTTCAGCTTGCACCATGTAAACCATGTAAAAGCAATGTTATCCTGTCTATGGATAGACATACAGCATGACTTCATGTAAAATATTAAAATGAATGTTTGGAGAGAATCATTTAAATTGACAAGAACCACAGGTGAGTGTTAATATAGGAGATACAAAATAGTAAAGAAATAGTAACTATTCAAGAATATCTTTCGTTTCGAGTAATTCTTGAGCCCACAATCAGATTTCAACATATCTCATAAGTGTTTTTTGAGCCAGCATGTCATGTGGTCCGTTACAGGGCCGACTTACAGAACCCGATACGCGTGTCTTGACCTTGACGGTCTCTTCAGTCGGGCAACCCGTCGCCTTTTAGCTAATCCTCTGTGGGTGCTCCACTACCCACACTAAGAGGTAGCGTCGACAAACGATTCACATGCAAGTCAAGTGAGAATATCGCCGAACATACAGTGTTGTACAAAATTGCTCTTTGGCTGGTATTTTTGTATACCTTTACGTCTAGTGTTTTATTAAGGCCACAGAAGAGTAGCTAAAAGGACGGGCTTTGCGCGATTGATGAGACTGCAAGGTCGACACGTGTATCGAGCTATACAGGAGTCCATTAGCAGACCATATGATATGTCGGCTCAAATAATAATTGTGAGATATATTGAAATTTGAGCGTGGTCTTATCAAAACACTAGAAACAAAGGTAGTTCACAAAGTCATGAAAAAGATGAAAACATGGAAGGCAATGTGAAAGCTCGGGGTCAAAGGTGCTAGTCAGTATTTAAATTTTACCATATACAGTATTTACGAGAAACTCTTTCCTATTGTTCAGATGTAGGACTCTTCTTCAACGTAATCACGTAATGAATTCTAGATACTTAATTACGCTATGTGACTACTCGCATGTTCACTACGAAAGTACAATCTCTTAGGATCAATATTTCTAATTAATCTTCATTCGTCATTGGTTAAATTTGATCCGCCTTTGGGAGATTTGTTGGGGATCGGTGAAATAGATTATGTCATACGACTCTGAATGCACTGTGGCATCGCCAATTTTTTCTCATTGTCCACTTGATGAGGCAGTACGTGCGATGTCCATTGTATGAAATTTCAAGCAAATTCATTGATAGTAGCGGATGAGTTAATTAATAATTTATAAGGGCTCAGAAAATGACATAACTGTGTATCGTAAAATACCTTTCCTTCGAGTGCTTTTTTTAAGACCACGCTCAAATTTCAATAGATCCTTTCATTTTTATTTGAGCCAACATGTCATGTGGTCTGGTAAGGGCTCTTGTACAGCCCGAGACACGTGTATTCACGGGCTGTACAAGAGCCCTTACCAGACCACATGACATGTTGGCTCAAATAAAAATGAAAGGATCTATCGTAAAATATCTAAGAAGTCACAGATCTCCCTCTTTGAGGGATCGCGGTGCCTGGTTAATAGTAAAAACGTGTAACGCGCCTCCAGGTGGTGGATACGGAAATCAAACGCGAACCACAGGCTGAGCTCCATGTTTCTGCAGCGCCTACTTGGGCAGAACTCTATTCCAACAAGTAGTGTTACAGGGGAAAGAAGATCGAGCTCCACATATCTGACGTGTTTGTTTGCGGGCTAATCTATAGTTCTGTTGGCCGCAGATTCGATGCGGCAGCCCGCTATCGATCTAGCGATGGGCTTCGGCGAGTCACAGTGAAGTGCGATTTTCTGGCATTTGATCAGAAATTCCTTCTAATCTTCAACAGAAACTCCAAATGAAGCGTTTGACTTTGATATAGATAATTTTCTCCACACGTTCATGTGATTCTTGCTTCCAGCGAAGTAATAGTTGAAGGGAGCGACCGATGTAAAACATCATTTTATTGTGAAATCTTCAGCCTGACAAAAGGGTCTTTTCCTAAATCGGCTACGTGACGCGCTTGTTGAAGATTTAACCTTTGAGTTGCTAACATTCTTATAAAAAGTCCTCGTCCAGAGAAATGGATCGTCTCTTCATTAGCTGCCGTCTAGCGGAATCTAATCTTCATTATATCTCAGTATTGCAATAGAAAACCGACAAATGTGCAAACTGCACAACTCAAGCCTGGGTGATCAAACCTTTATGATTAGTAACTCCAACACAAATAACAACACCGAGGTGATAATGTATGTACAGACTGAAGTTATAAACAAAACCATGTTCATTGTATAAAATCTGTAGTGTAGAATCACTCCACCAGCTTGCACGAACTTTACAACTGGAAGTAATGATGTCACACGAGTTCATAGTCCAACGTTTCCTTTTACTATGTGAATAGGAAGTTTAGAGGAACATGATTAGGCGGCTCACATCTAAGTAATAGTGGACATAAGAGCGATCAGTCAGCAGTTGGATACTACTCATTAAATGATTATAGAAAAGATAAACCATGACACTGAGATTGATAGGGATTTGGTGAAAACTTGCTAAACTACTGTGGGAGCGATGGTGCTTAAGTCATGAACAAAGGCAAATAATATTAAGTCATCTATGCTAAATTGGAAATAAAGAATCAAAAGTATCAACTCTGTGAGCGTTAGGTGGTCGAATATGGCTATTTGTCTCGGTCGATTGGTCAGATCGCATGTCAGTTGCTTCTGCTTCTGGCATATCGATAGGTACGCATCAGATTGCTTGGTTCACATGTTGGTGGACGTATATGCAGTAAACACGTGACTAAATATTGGATTATAAAACCAAAAGTAGCATGATATGATCATGTAGAGACTATTCCATTGAAAAACTAACAAACAAAGGAAAATGAGACAGAAAACAAGGAACGGTAATCAGCAGTCATAATGTGTTCGCCTTTTGAAGATCATATGAATTCGACAAATGTCAGTCATCGATCAGTACGCTTTTGTCTACCTCTTTCTTCTCTTTCGGAGCACTTATTGAAAGAGATAAGTCCAGAAAAAATAACAAACCAGCAAAACGCGCATTTACATGCAATTCCTAGGTTTTCGAGTTGGTCCGACGGCTGCCGTCCGTAACAAGATAATTTAAAGTGAAAGAAAAATAGTAGACATAAATAAGTATGAGTTTTAACCGGGTTGGAGCAACGAATAGTTGAGCTAAATTTTGCTGCTTGCTTTGTAAGCTCGAACGACATCCTACAACGTCTTCTAACGATGCAACAGCGGAATTGACACAATATTAGCATATGATAATTTGATAATAATTAATAATAACAATAATAATAATAATAATAATTTGATAATAGTTAATAATAACAATAATAATAATAATAATAATTTAAAAATAATAATAACAATAATAAACAGAATTGAAACTAATGAAGAAAACACCTACGAGAAAATGTTCGAAAATTCCCACAGAACTGCATATGCTCGAAGTTTGTGCCGGTTTTTCTGCATGGCGCCACAACTCTCCAAGTTCTGAGCGAGTCATTCGATTGGCTCTGCAACACGCATGGGACAATGAATGTGGTGATGGACGTTAAACATTTTAGTGTAGAAAAAAGAATGTGCACTACAATGCGCTTATATCCTATGTCAATGGGCATCCAGCGATGCCGTGGATCTAAAGTCACAATGGAGGTAGTATAGCCAGTAGCTTGCAGTGTGGCGTAGCAGAAAGTGAGGTAATAAGCAAGGCATTAGTCCGATTCCTTCTCCTGACAATCTCTTCCAATCAGTCCGTTGGACACTTCAGCTCGTTCAAGATCAAGACAGCGAAGAGATTTTCCTGGACTAGCATTCCACGATAATGATAAGTAAGACGATATTCTCAAGCAGTTCGAAACAACCCACGATGTAATCCAGAACCTTTGTGGAGGATAAATGTGATGTGAGGAAATGAGTCGAATGCGGGAATTATTGGTATCCGTCCAAAACGATGCGCTAATAGTCGTTTGAAATTTGAAAAATGAGCGTTCTGGTGCCCAAACAGCACATGAACCTAATTTTACTTTGTGAAATCTCACTAAATAGAAGATCAGAGAAGAAGTGAAAGCGTTTCAGTTCTCCAGTGATATCATAAAATAAAAGACGAGCAAAGGGTTACTCAGATACTCTAATACTAACCATTTTCACCTCAAAAGGGGTCGTACTTTAGTATGTGATAAATGAAAACTCACTGATTGTGTCACACAAGGATTTGACAATCTATAGCTCTTGAGTTGCCGTAGAAAAAATACTTCTCAGCTAACTAGACATAGAAACTGTGCTAGAAAAGCCACTGCTTTTGAAAAGTTGAGAGAAGAATAACGAAACGAGAAATACTTTAAAGACATGTCGATTGACTGGAACATTTTGCATTTGGTCAAGAGACATCAGAGCGACACATTAAGTGATCTGAAAGAACACTCCAGCTATCCGATTGAAACATAGCACTCGAGAAAATCCGCAATAACAAGATCACCTTTGATCCGACGCTTCTAATAGTGGGAAAAAATTCTTGAATTTCTCTATACGGAGGACGTTGCAAGTCATCAATGCATAAGGTTTTGTTATTAGTGAGCACTTCTACTGCCTGGCTAAACACAATCTTAACACAAAATGTACCGCAAATTAATATAAATCATAGGCAAAAATCATAAACTGTCTAATAGCGGTTTTCATCATAAGGGGCATTACTTCGAATCTCTATTAAACTAATGTGTTGAGGTGAGGAAAGCAAAGCTGTCATGACCGTTCTTCGAAACGACTGGAAATGAGCTATGTATACTTTGAAAATGCCAATCCTTCTTAGTTTTGAGAAATTGGGCGCGCTCAGAGCATCGGTTAGAGGTGCTTTGTAATACAAAGTGTTCGTCGATTCAAAACGGCACATAGACCCCACCAAAGCTTCTATCCCTTCGTGGCGACAAATTGATACCAGAATTTGAGAGGCTAACAGCATTGATTTGATACTCAGTAGGCTACAGCGAGTAGTCGTGTAAGCCAGAAATGCATTTGATTACCTTTAAGTATGCTTGACGAAATAAATGCTTGGCGCATGCTTCAGGATCTTAGCACCGAGAGCTTCATAACTCATCACATCCTAGGTGAAAACGAGTTCTCAACTTCTTCAAATAAGCTGCTCCACTATGATACATTTCTCCCCACCGTACGGTTTGTAGTTGTTTTTGTATGTATGTACACTCCATACACTTATCCATATAGTTACTTAAGATGTCTATGTTTCGATCTTGAGGTCTAGCATAGTTTAAACTAGTAATGGAGAGTCACCGTTCGGATTGCTGAGAGGTTCATTGGCAGTGGACAACATGTCTACGACTCAACGTGGAGTCTCCTCGTACTCAATATCTACAACTATGGCAATAAATTTTGGTTGGCACTGCCGCATGCTCATTTGTTAACAACCTGATGCCCTATGAGATTAATTTCCTCTCCAAACTCGAGGTCACCAGAAGACACGCATTATCAATTACTATACTATCGAATAGAAGCCATGGTTCATTCGTGTGTAGCTTTCTTGAGAGAGACGATCCACCCAAAAATATAGAAAGGCACTGTCAGTGCACGAGACTCAGCAGACAACTCATGTATGACCAGAAATTTCAATCGCAATTTTCTTTCTCTTTCTTATCAAACAAAGAACGCATTGACATTTCCACAAACTATATTAAAGGTCCGATAAGTTGTTTTTGAGGCATGAATTTGATCTGTTATGGGTAAGTATACAGTACAATACACGTGTTTCGGCCTTTAAAGCTTATCATTTGCATGTTGCATATTCGTTCAATCAGTTCCTTGGGGATCTTCTTCTACACAGATTATTCATCAACAAACGTTATACACGCGCCAATAAGTGATAATAACACCGCACAGACAGCGTTGTACACTTGACTGCTTTTGACTAGTAATAGTAAAATACCATACCTTGGGTTCAGAGTGTTTCTTTAGACCACGCTGAAATTTCAACATGTTTGATAATTACAAAAATTTCACGTGCATTGCACTTATAAGTTCTCATAAGAGACCTCATACATGACTCAAAAATAAGTGTCAGGCACGAATTTTGAGCGTGGGCTCGAAAAATACTCGAAACGAAAGATCCAACATTTTCGAGAAGGCAAAGTCGTCAAAACGCCAAAAATTATAAAAAGGGCAGAAGAATATTATTATAGGATTTCAGGAGAATAAAGTTTACTTCGTAGATTTGATTAGGCACAAGTTTTTTGAATCTAGGATATCTCAGATTCAAAACAGAACACATAGGAATTTGTAGAAGCTCTTCGCAATTCCTTTGAACCACCGGCCTTGTGTTTCATATCTGTTAACCAAAATATGGTAAAATTGATTGTACGCCTTGTATAGAATTACCTTTGTACGACCTAATCAATGCACATGAAGAAATGAGGTGATTTATGAAGAACGAATTTTTTTTTGGCAAATTGCTCATTGAACTGTGCGGCACTGCACAAAATTTGACAAAATAAGAAGCATAAACTAAACGACAAAAAAATTCAACTGACCTCATATTTTATGTGAACCATACTTTCAAGCTGTTCCTCGCTAAATGTTGCACATAGGAAGAGTCTAGGTATGTATTTCACACTCATCTTCATCGATTTTTGAATAATCCATTGCCTATCGACCATCTAAACAAGCGAATCTCAGTGATAGATTTCTACAAATTCCTCAAATATGATCTAAGCTCATTAGATATGGATTAGATCTGATAACTCGTGATTATTTTCGGTTTACTTCGGCTATCGGAAGGGGTTTCTTGAAAGGACGCTGTGTTGGAAAAGATAATTGAATTGAACTGGCTGTGGTCATTTGAAGGCTTGATCATTGCGAATCCGAAAATGTGCTTATTAATTAGAAAGGCCTTTCCATGGCGCTGTAGCATTTAGAATGAAATTATGTTTCACATGCGTCGCGTGCTTTATCATGAACGCGCTTTTGCTGCGCTGGAAGCATGAAAACAGATGAATGTAAAGAGGAAATTTTGTAGTACCAGAGTCACATATTTTATCTATATTCCTTGTCAAAGCGGAAAACAATCTCAGACTCAATAACAAAACCGCGCTACACACGTGAGTTGTGCCTAAGAGATCGACAGGTCGCGCATCGATCCACAGCCACGTACACAATTGAGCCACCAAGCAGATGCGCGGCGTAAATGAAACTCAATCGCATTTCTCTACTACAGTGGAATGGAATGGAAAAATGTAATAGTAAGAGTAGCGTTGGAATTGTTGAAACTTACGCTATCGAATGTTTACGCATGTTTTGAGGACAGACCTCTATCCTACGAGAAATGCGCATATGTGCATGTCGATAGCGACTACTTGGGTCAAACCGTCGATGGCTGATTGCTGACAGATAGATGCGTTACAGTGTAGAAAGCTGGTATCAAAACAGGCGTTGACGGTGCAAGGGATAGAGCGCGCCCCCTAGGATAAGGTCAAACGCGAGTTCGAGTCCGGTCTGACGCAAATGCTTTGCACATCACTTTACATCATTGGGTTATTCCACAATAATTCAAGAGAAACGTCCATTTAGAATGATTCCTATAGAGGACTAAAGATTGTTATCAAAAACATGCTAAAGTATGTAGTAAATTTAGGTGAACCTGAAAGTACTTTCGAAGTTTCTGAGAGGCGTCGACATCAACACCTTCAGAGCTTGCTACGAGACACCTCCATTGGATGAAATTAGTTGTTTTAGGCAATGAAGAATACCGTCAATAACTCCGTCTTTGCGCTCACCAATTTTGCGAGTTAAAAAAGACTACCGGCAAACTCAATACTAATTCTGTTAGATTCGAATGTCCAAAAAAACCTAGGTACGAGGAAAACATAGTGAAATGAATGGCCTTCCAATAGGACAGACCTCAAATTTGAATGCGAAGAAGAGACTTTCAAAAATTTTTTTCAAACCCAAGCATACTAGAAAAAATGAAAGTGCTATGAGCAACAACTCTAATAAATAGTATTTACTAGAACTCTTAAAGTTGTTGAGGACAATTCATGCTAACCTGAAATTACATAAATAAGAGTGGCTTATTTTTGCAAAGAAAGGACACACTCGTGCTTTTGATTCTGAAGATTTTTTTCAAACTTTTATTTTTCTAGAATAAATCACTAAAAACTATTAAATAAAATCATTGAAAATACTAGGATTATCATTAAGTATACTTTTCAAATGAGACCGCTCCCACCTATGAAACTTTGAGGTAAGTGTTACTTAAGGTGATATACCCACTCCTAACAAGTCTGCTTTTTTTCTCGAGAGATCAACCGTGCTTTTTTGGCTGGGTTTTTGACAGTTAGTTTCCTACATTGGGAGAAAGTCAAAAAGGAAAACACCACCTTAAATGAGCAATCAACGAGGAACTATTATGCACAAAACGTCACAAGTGAGACGCGGTCATGTAATTTTCCTTTATAATCATTTCAACCTATTTCAACCCAATTCGGTTATCAAGAAAGTTCGACATCACAAGAAACGACTGCTGTACATATTTGAGTAAATAAAGTCTTGAAAAAGAGTAATTCGATGTTGAAGCAACGTTAGCACAACATAAACTTGGTAATCACTGTGACATATAAGCCTGCTCCAGTGATTGCGATGCTTCAATAAATACTTGATTGCCTTTTACGCACTACTTTCCACAACATTTGAATCATCCATGGTTCATATTGTCTGACCCGCGCAAATAGCATGGACAAAAAAGGTAGGACAGAAGACCACAAACAAAATGCTGCCAACTGGGCTAAATACAGCAGTGTAAACTTCTCTAGATGCATCTATCTATCAAAAACCATCATACCAAAGAGAATCTAGTGAACTTACTTCGAAAACACATAAGTTGGTATGCGCTGATGATGTAATGTCTAACGATCCATCTATATTCAAGTTAGACCCTTCATCAGTTGTGTAGGCGGACCAACGGATAGGATAGCATGGTTCTTAACTTTAATAACATCCCAGTTGCTAGGACAAATTCCAGCCCATCTGACGAACACTCAGATGCTCGTGGATCGTCTACGTAGCGCGAACCCGAACAACGCGTACGTAATGGAGTCATTCGACGTCACTGCTCTATACACCAACGTGTCGAATCACTCCGCATTGCAAGCCACACATGAGCTTCTGATACAGCACCAGAGAGCTGCGAACATGTATGGCTTGTCGATTGAGCAGTTCATGGTCCTACTAAAAGAATGCCTGAACTGCTCAATCTCCAGATGGTCCGGGAAATATTATGCTTATATGAGAGCGCTGGCAATGGGGCAGCGACTGACACCTAGCCTGGCGATTGCCTTTATGTCTAAAGTGGAAGCACCAGTAATGGATCTCCGGCCATTACTCTACTGTAGGTATATCGATGATTGTTTGGTTATCTGTCCCACTCAAGAGGAGCTAGATAATTGTTTTAGATTGTTGAATGAACAGTCGGAGTATACAAAATTCACCAGTGAAATTGCAAAAGACGATTGGCCTCCATTCTTGAACGTACACATAAACTTAACTGAGAGCGGCTACATAACAAAGTGGTACAGAAAGCCAAGTAAAAGAATATCCTGGTTCACTATCTCTCTGCTCATCCCTCACATACGAAAAAGGCGCTAGTAAAAAACATGTTTCGAACAGCAGCCACTGTATGTAACGGGGAGGAGCAAGGAGTAGAATCCGTGAAACTGGCTCGGGAAATAGTCGCTTCTAATGGATACGAATCTGTAACTTCTCAGCTTAGGTTTGGAGGAAAGAGTACGTCCTCAAACAAAAACTCGAATGAAAGGAAAGTCCCGTTCATTTTCCCGTTCTTTTCAAATGAGATTAGTACAGCTATAAAACGATGTTTGAAAAGAGCAGGTTTAGAGCAATCGGTGGCCATTATAGAAATACCACCGAATACTCTAAAACGCCAACTGATTTGAAACCGCTTATATGACCGTCTCTGCATAACGAAAGATTGTAAAATATGCCCTAACGGCAGGGACGGTGATTGCATGAGCGTAGGTACAGTCTACCGAATCTCTTGCAAAGCGTGTAGCGATAAATATATTAGCGAAACGGGTGGGCCGCTCTATGCCCGCATAGAAGAACACCTGACTGACAAGCATCTGAACAGACGGAACAACCCGCTAGGAATGCATAGAGAACAGAAACATGACGGAGGTGATTTTAGGATCGAAGCCACCATCCCTGTGCAGGAACAAAAAACATCAGCGCGAAAAAATTCTATTAACACCACCAGTCCAAGTACAGACCGCAGGGAGGAATGCCTCGTTATCACTCGTGATTTGAGTCAGTATGAAGGACTGTTGTTTTGATGGGTAGGGTGCATTACGAGCCCATATGATCTCATTCCGGTTGTCTCCACTTGAATCATTCAGTGGAACACATATAAAATGCGCTGAGTATGTTGAGAGTTGATTTTGTGCTTGATGCGATTGAAATCTAGGTATGGTGATTTTTCCTGAAGGAGTAATGGAGGTGTTAGACTGATTGGATTGCGGACAATTCGACCTTTCCAGGCTCTGAAGAAGGCGGGCTGCCGGAACGTCAGCTGTCAAATAAAAATTAATGTAACACCTCGTGTATGGTTCAAAGAAGAAAATCAGGAATTATATTCAATATAGTTGTTTAATTTAACAAAAAAATAATGATGTTTACAACTTAGTTTTGCTATCCTCCTATGCCATAGCATATATAAAACAGACCATAAAGATATAATATATATAAATATACAAAATTAAAATACATAAAAAGCTTCTAGCATCGATCAGTCTCAAATTTAGAATTCGTCGACCTCTAAGGGATGGAAGACTCAGTGAGTTTTGAGCACAGGATCAATCCACTGAACAACTATGTGTCACAATACAGCTCCAACTACTGCGTTTGAAATTGCCATGGGGCGCCGTGTTTGAGTGGCTGTGATGTTGGTCAGGGCACGCGTGAAGCCGGGCTCCACCCCCACTTCCCCCCCGCCCCCACTCCTCTCCGGCAGTCAACAACAACGTCGCATGGAACGCCACAACATGGCTACCCGCGATATTGCAGGTAGACCCGCTCGAGCGCTATTCTAACGCCGTTCAAGAAGAAGACGAAAAACGAATTGAATGCCAGAAGTACTGGGATCCACACAAAAAAAAACACTGTGAAGACGGATCAAATAAAAAATAAAAAAATCATTAAAAAGGATAAAAAAGGATAAAGCTCTCGGCGTTGATCAATCCCTGAGGGATGCGCCATGCATTCGACTTCAATTTTAACTTCGTTTGAGGTGATTGAATGCACATCTGGCCTTTACAATGACTCGCGGTGGCCTCCCGCTGAACCGAGTCAGTGCTGCTTATCCTCCCAGACAAGTCTGAGACCTGTCTGGTACCAATTTACCGACCCCGGACGGATGGATGGCTTGGTGAGCCATGAGCGCGAGATCGAACCATTGACCTCGTGTGCGACGCAGGGCACCTCTAACCACTGCGCCACATGCGCTCTCAAAAAAAAAATTTTTTTTTAATTATTATACAATTTGAAATTGATAACCAACGAACAGCTAGCCAAACTTGGTGTTGCACTCGAAATACCGATGCCAGGTCATGGAAGAGAAGGCTTTTCTCCACTTCACTGACTATACTCTGCCGCATATTTCTCTCTAGAGCAATACTTTCTTATTGAAAATGAGAGATTAGGTGAGAAATTACTGATGAAATATCTTTTTACAGACAAAGCCTGCCGCCTCATCTGCGTTGGATAAACTACTGAGTGATTACTACAAATCCGAGAAAAGATTGTGCATCAAGATGAACCATCAGAAGGGAAATAAGATTTACAGGAGCTATGTTCACCACTCCACAACAACATTATGAAACCTAGAGGCTTCATTCGTCTCAAGTCTATTATTGAGACGCTTTCACAAAAGAGTAACGAGAACACTATTAGAGTGGACACTTAAAGATTGCTTAGCATAGCATCCTTCCACCTCAAAGCTTCTAAGTGAGAAGTACATTTACATATGTGATTATTGAGCAGCTGCCACTATGTCCCACAATGAAGAAAAACGAATGGAAGGCGTGCTGAGATTCGCCTAACTAATGTGGACTCATAAGTGCAGAAGTTCCGAGTATTTTGAACAAATTACAATACTGAAAAGTAGAAGACATCGTAGAGAGCTTCATGAAGAGAATACGGAAATTTCGTCATGTGGTATTTGTGTGAATCTGACTGTGGAGAATCTTGATATTTCATCTCTCTTCAGTTGTTGAAAAGGACATTGTTATAGTTCAAAATACTTTCTGTCTACAAACACAATAAAATCAAACAAAACCCTTTGTGTCATACAAAAAAAAAACACTTGGATCTGCGCTGATTAAGCTCCCTGCCCAGTTTACGGAGTATCAAAAGGTGCGAGAAGTACTTTGCGAGTAATTCAGTAGTGGTTTTTTTTTCGGAATTTAACAGTGTCTATAAAAACTTCCTTCATCAAAGAATAATGAAATTACTGCATTAAAACAAACAAAAAGACCGCATTGATGTTTGATTTTTCTGAGAACAACCGACATCATTTAGCAAAACCCCCCAACTCAATAAAAGCGTTAATCGATCATGTTCAGCCCACAATCTGTTCACCAATAAGGTTCGTAAAAAAAACAATGGCAGTGGATGGAACTACTTAGTCGACGATGTACAAAATGTACGTGTAAATGAATCTTTAACACAATGACGTTGGAAAATTCTCACGAAAGCACTGCAGGGAAAACACAAAGAATTTCTATTCGAAGATTACTTTACCATTTCACCCATCATTTTTCAATCTCACACATAAACAGTAAAATCTTCAATGTGACCGATAAAAAGAGAAAATATAGCAACAATCGAGTTTTCTAATTGACAAAGAAATCATTCACAGAAAGGGATAGGAGTTACGTAGATGAGTTCAAAGAAAAAAAATTCATGAGTTTTCGTTGATATAAGCTCAGTTATAAGGAAAACAATACTCGTATTCACAAGAAAATTTGTACTCACAAGAAAAGGATTTGTTCACCGATCCTAAAAAGACAATCCTAACTACCAAATCCTGCCTATTCGGAAAAAACGCCTTAACTATATGATTAGTGTTCCAATGCTATACAAAAACCGCGTAAAAAAACTCAAAATCAACTGAAAAGACTTCGTCTATTTCTGAACTAATGCATCTACACACTGACTTCACCCAATGTGCTAGTAAGATGACGTTATTCTAATAAAGCAACCCGGTAAGCATTACATTTAGAAACCTGAATTATTATTAACATATGCTTCATGAATGAATTTCCACGGATCTGTTGATGCTCGTGGGGGAACTAATGATATGCTCAGATGAAAGAACAAAACGATGAAGTATGTAGAGATGGAATGATAAGAAGAAGTTTATACAAGTAGCACACTAATGAAGAGGAAAGATGGGATAAGCGTGAAAATTGTTTTGGAAAATCAATTCGTTGAAGGTAATCACTTAATGTAACCATTTGAGAGGAGATAATTTGTGCAGAGATGGATGATTACTTTAGTTTATATGGTAGCGAAATATCACATAACACAGCAACAAAGACTCCAAAATAGGAGCAACATTCACTTGTGCTAATCAGCTTGAATAATCCAAACGTATTCGACGTCCTTCTGCCTCTATGCGACACCAATGCCTTTTGAAACTGTGTGCTGAACAACGCACTCTAACAAAGTACTTCGATAACTGAAAAACGTAGAACATCTCAGGTTAGGAACAATAATTTTCTCTTCAGCAAACATCAACCAACACCTTTCTCATCGATTTAGCATAAAGATTTAGAAAAGGACGAGATATAGAGCAGAATTCTCACCACTTTCGCGAAGTAGTCAGGATTTCCAGCTGTCGAAACGATGCTAATCTTCCATAAACTACCGAGATTTGCAGAGTTCGTGAAAAATCGTACCACTAGATTATTTACAGGTACAGAGCAATGGAACGCCTTCAACTCATGAAGAAGCAAAAGCGACTAAAAGATCCAATAGTCGACCAATGAATACGAATAAACCTGTTTACCTCAACAGATTCACCTAGCATTGGATATGATGCTAAATTAGCCAATGACACGCAAACCTTTTTACAAACTACAAAGGCCGCAACTGCCGCTAATGATATTTTGGGAACACGTCGTAGTTTAGGACCATGGAGGGTAAAAATCTACCCAATCATATGTTATATAACACCTACGAAAACCAATTCGTGCCTACCTTGAAAATTCCACTTGACGATATCCTTGGAAGTTTGCTCAAACTCAAGTACCGAAGTGAATGAAATTTCTGAAAAAAAAATAATTTATAGTTTTTTCAAGGAACAAACACTAAGTTGTTTACAACAAGATTACTTCATTCAAAATTGGCTATTTCATAAGTTTTATCTTTGTCATCACACGTACACTATAGTGTACATGGTTAAGGCAATTATGGCCCTTTAGTAACATTTTCAAACTCCTCGAATTCATTTCGAAATTTGTCGTAAGAACTGTCCAAAATGGATTGATTATCGATTCAGCGGCACTTAGCCGCCTTATCAAGCGACACATGGATTGGCCAAAGACCCCATAGGTCGCATATGCGACTTCAACGTATTCTACCTAAGTTGCAGAGAACCGGTCTTTTCAGCATACAAGCATAGCGCTGCAATCGGTAACGATAAAGCTATCGAATGATTACTAACAGTCCACATAATAAAGCTCTGTCCGTCGTGAAATATGCGCGTCTGAGGCTAGTTTTGCCTTGGATTTTACAGCTTATGATAAGGTGTTTTGAAAAACCGGCGACTTAGGGCTTAGCCAGAAACCTTGGCATTCGAATGGTTACTAACACTTCTATGGACAGTTTCTATATATAGAATGAGGTCGGCTTTTCATTTGTCCCCTTATAACCACAAAGTACTCGAAACTTTTCCCATTTTTGAGCCAAAGAACAGAACAAGATCTCGTAAAACCAGATTGCTGAATTCTCACGACTGATTTCAAAGGACCGCTATGACTGGGTGAGCGAGTTGTGTGATGAAGTACAGTACGGTGAGTGTCTAGGATAAGCTGGCTGTTTGATATGTGAGCAGAAACTTTGTGTATATTTTTTCGCCAGGGTGATGAGAGTGTAGGATTGAGTAGATCGCTGAATTTTTTACAAATTCCAGGCTTCAGAAAAGTTGGAACTGCAAAGGCAATCGTCAACATTTTATTAGCAACTTGGTGTATACTCGACAATGAACCGGTGAATTGTTTCAATTAATGTCCAAGTTAATTTTTACGCGACGGCAGTTGACCTATCGCACAACGCGATTCGGAAGGCCGAGCGATTATTGTCATCTGATTGGATTTTTTTCCTCAGTTTCTAATGGAAACTTTAGGCCTTCAGTGTTACTCTTACAACCTACAGTTCTCCTAATTGGTCATTTTCTGCTTGTGCAGATATCACTTTTACGTACAAGGAAACTTTGAGAACAAAGAGTAATCTTCTTTTTGCTCTTGCGCATTCTATGAAAATCTTTATGAAAAAACCAATTTTAGCATCAGAATCGTTGAGATTTAAGCCATTAAATTACTACTAGAGGCCCGGCAAAAAGTCACCCACTAACCTTAGAACGCGATCCACAGCTTTTAGCTGAGCAAAAAGGCAAACCTAGTCCGAAACATATCATTTTCGCTGCTATAACGTATAAAAGTTTTTTTTTTGAGCCAAACATAATTGAAATCTTTGAGATTTGAACTTCTGATTAGTTACCGAAAGTCTTAGGAAAAAGGTTTTTCAGCAAAAAAAGTCTTCAGGAAATCGCGCTTCTTTATGATACATGCAGCGACGGAGTGGTTAATAGGAGGCTCGTCTTAAGAGTCGCTTTTCAAAGCCTTGCTCTTGAACAACTACACTCTGCCGCCTATCTATCAAGTTCCTTGACGATCACGAAATTTTTTGTGAATCTGAAACGACAAGATAACTACTCAAAAAGCAAAACGATATGTTCTTTTCGCTAGCAGAACGAGATGTCCTTTTCAGAAACCACGCTTAGTATTGAGATGTGCGTCGAATGATTATTAAAACCCAAAAAGTTGAGGGAAAAGTTTAACAACTAATAGAAATATGCGCCCTATTGAGGCATGTGGCTTTCTCGTTCAGACGCGAGGAACTTTTCAGCATGTTCGCATGACATTCGAAAGCGACAGTGTTTCCAGAAGAAAAATAGAGGATGAATACAAAAGTATCCCATAAAAAAGTGATAACCGAGAAGACCATAAGATATTCAACGAATGGAGTGATATTGCTAGTAACTTACCTTGGAAAGATCAACAATTTCCGAATCAGTGACAGCGATAGCTTCGAGCTGCAAGGAGTCGATAACAGTCGGAATGCCACACAAAATAGTGGCCATTTCTCCACGGAAGCTCGTAAAAATGTTCCTTCAATGTATTTGACAATAGATCATTCAAAGATTTTTTATTGAGCATGATTCTTATATTTCCATAAATCACGATAACCACGGAAAAGAAAAGAATTGAAATTGGAATACTCACCTGATCACTAACTCCTCCAGAAAATAACATCGCGAAAGTCCAGCAGAAAATGCTACGGACATATTATAATTCTTCCAACCACCGCACACAAGTTTTCGAAGGGATGAGATCGCACCGAGATCTCAAACACCACAGTGGTAGATATGCGTTTGTGGACTTCTTAATTCTACTTCAAAAAGTGGATTCAAACTCACTGTGTAAAAGGTATATAACGTCCTCGGTTTCTTTTTCGTTAGCTGGGTTCACCAGAAGTTGTAATTCTGTGATCTGGAACACAATGAACTCGCTATGACGATACCGTCACTGATCAAATATTTGAGAAAAAAAGCTACATTTTTCATTGAAAGAAGACTACGAACGGCGAACAGAAAACATCCTGCATTGCTCCGCCAAGGACATGAAACACCAATGTGCAGGTTTCGTGTCACAGAGCACAAATCCATCAAAAAGCTACGAATTGATGCCATAGTCATGCCACTGGAAAAGTTGAAAAGCAACATATGCAAGGAACTAGTCAAGGGGAACTTTAGCCAAAGCATCATATTGATCATGAATTGAACAGTTTACGTATATGCAGTCGGTTCTACTTGTAGCGCTTGTGTAAAAGGTTTTTTTCCGTTGTCTGGAAACAGATGAAGAAGCGACCCCTCTCGAAAATCAAGAAGTTTTCATGAAGAGTGTTAGTAATCAATCGCAAGCTTGAATCTCTGGCGAGAGTAGTACATGGTCGCCTTCTCAGAAATCCTTTGATAAAGCTGTCAAATCGGAAATGATTATATTTCACACTAACACGCTTTCTTTTCTTTTATCTCTTTTAGTGCCAGACAAAACTTTTTACTTAGACTGCTAGTACTATTTCAAAAGCACAAGCAAAATGTGTTTGTTTTTTTTTTTTTGAAAAAGCTCTTTGATAACGGCGATGTAGGAGGCAGAAAACATTTGTGTTTTACACTTTACCAGACAGAGCTCTTTCCTTAGACTATTTGTAATCAGTCATTCGATAGCGTAAGACAGACTTCTAAGATTTTGTTAGTTTTCTGGGAACACCGTTTCTCTGCAGTGTAGCATAGGAGAAAAGATTGTCTCACATAGGCGGACCATGTGCTCTTTGGCCAATTCACGGGCAGCGGGGTGAGGAGGCGATGCAATGAACGATCGACTTTCTCCCATGAAAGTGCAATGTTTGCTATTCAATTAGGAAATGCTTCTTTGCTTTGAAAGATACCCCAAATTAAACGACTGACTCTGATACTACAACATTTTCCCTACACGTTCATGTGCCTTTCGGCTTCCAGCGAAGTGATAGTTGAATTGCGTAACGAATGAGAAACATAATTTTAATTTGAATTTTACACCGTTGTAAAAAGATCTTTTCAAAAAATCGGCCATTGGCTCAAGCCAGAGATTTAAGCATGCAAATGATTAATGATACTCTTGTGAAAAGCTCATGTCCAGCGAATGGAGCCGAATATACACTTGTTCCCATACAACGGAAAAGAACCGTGTAATACTATCTGCAATGATGCAGTGGTTAACACGGGCCTCCGAGAATGGTGAGAAGCAGGTTTAACTCTCAAATGAGGTCAAAACCATAACATATCATTTAACATAAGCTCGAGTATCACCTGTCATCCCATTGATCGTCGAGTGACTCGAGTGGGTACCAGCAATACTTCCATTTTACTCTATCGCGTGTAAGAGTAGCCCAGTGGGTCCTCCTCGCTCTAAGGATTCGCTGAGCATCATATCTTTCTTCTATAGTTCGTGAAGAAATCGGACCAACGGATCGGTAATCGTCCTGCAGATCGCTTGATTTCCCGAGGAATCCAGTCGGTGACGGCTCTCTTCCATCGGTTGTCGTTGAAGCGCACCTTATTTTCGATATCCTGGCGTGTAGAACGGCGTCTCTGATTTCCGAGACGTAGGTCGCAACTTCGGATCCTTTCTCTCACTTGCGAGATAAGGGATACTCCTAGCATCGACCTTTCGGCTACGCATTCGAAAACGCCAAGTGATCTTTCATTCTCCTTACGTAGCGACCAGATTTCTGCTGCATACGCAAGTCGAATCGTCGAGTTGAAAAGGTGGGCACGGAGTCGGATGTTCTTTGTCCTCTTCACTACATCTTCGATGCTCTTAAACGTTCCCCAAGCCGCTCGTTTCATGCTCAACTCTGAAGCTAGGTCGTTCATCATGTCGATTTCACGATCTAGATGGATGTAACTGGAGCATTCGGAGATTGTCATACATTCTTCTTCAGTTTTTAACTTTGTTTGAGGTGATATAATACGTATCTGGCCTTTACAATGACTCGCGGTGGCCTTTCGCTGCAACAAATCAGTGCTGTTTATCATCTCAGACAAGGTGAGACCAGCGTAGTATCAATGTAGCGACCCCGGACAAATGGATCGCTTGGTGAGCCATGAGCGCGAGATCAGAATATCAACCTTGTGTGCGACGCAGAGCATTTCTAACCACTACGTCAAATGCGCACTACACATTAGAAATAATTCTATATTGATTTTCCATAAATTCTCGTTGCAGATGTATACTTCTTTCCACGTTTCTATGAGGATCTAGGAAAACAAGAGCGCCTATGTAGTTCAACGTTTTCGCTTGCGCTTTATTAGATTGGAAAGAAAGTTCTGGGGTACCTATAAAAAATAGAAATTTTATGCATGAATTCAAAATAAAAACATTAATAACTATTCTTCAAAAGAAAGGTCATCGTTTCCTAGGACTTTTTGTCATCGGTCCGCCAAGTCTCGGATCTGGTCGAATTACCATCGTCCTTTGACTTCGATTAAGGAACAGTTTACATGCTTCTTCAACTTCAACCATATTCAAATCGGCGACGCTTCAAAGTGTTGCACTGATCGGAAAAAGTCAAAGTCGGATGAAGCGCGATTTGGACTCTAGAGGGAATGCGGCAGAACCTCGACTCTACCCAATTCATCGTCAAACTTGTCTTTGGTCTTTTTGGCAGTGTGCGATCTGGCAATGTCTTGCTGCATCAAAACGCGCTTTAGGTTGACCAAATCCGGGTACTTCTCCTTTGGCTTGTCGTTGACTCGGCCTAACTGTTGACAACAGACGAATAATATCTGGACCATCAGTAAGAAAATCCCACATAAAAAACTATAATACTCCCTAATATGCATAGGAGTTCCCCTATGCTCAGTGAAATGCCCCAAAGTTTCTTTGGAGTAGTAACTTATAGAGAACGATCATAGTGTGGGCGAAAACAAGTATGACCTTGACTATTCAATTTGCACACCCTGACTAGAAAGTGAAAACGTGAATAAGATATCTTTAGCAAGACATCAGAACTAGCTTCTGAATCGAATAACTGCCTGTATTAACTCCTTGCTGTGACCCAATTGCCCATAAATGAAATTCCCATTGGTTTTTTTTTCAAAAATTTCTTTGTTCAAGAATTACTAGCTCGAAATAAAAAAGAGTATCACACGTTTGATTATATGGCAACCTTTCTCCATGGTAAACCGCCATGGTAGACGTGTTTCTGTATGTTAGACGTGGAAATATGTATGGCTGTTGTAAGGTTCATTAAGAAGCACTAGCGTTGTTCCTACTACCAATAGCCTTATTTAAGTCCTTCAGTCACGTGTATCTTTTGCTGTTCACAAAACCTTCTTTAGTGACGATAAGTTTCTTAACTGCCTCGGTTCCACGTTAATTTTTTGCGCGGCAGGCGGCGAGCCAGCGCAGCGGCGCGGCGAGCGGAGGCCGTCTCAGTGAAAAGGTGGTAGTTTCTCATCAAAATTTGGCTCATATTGTCACTAAAGTGGGTTTAGTCGTCATTAAAAAACAAAAAGTTTTAGAAGAAACTTCAATAAGGCTATTTTCGGTCTAAACATGCCAAGAAAAATCATAAAACAACGAACTGCTCGTCAAAAATGATAATGCACATTGCAATGCGACGCCAGTTCAGCGATATTTCGAAAGAGCTTTTCAATATTAGAGGACCTCAGGAGTTAAAACTTCTATAGAGTTGTAGAGGAAACCTTGTTCTATTGTCTTAGAGGTGAAAACTTTCTACAAATCCACTTATACTCTGCATGAATATCGCTTCATTCTGCAACCCGGAATTGATGCCAATGCTTTTTCTAGAGCGCCATATTTTTGACGGGAGACCAGACGCTTACAAAAAGGTCATAGTTCGCACACTTACTGAACAACTTTATGCTTTCTTATTTACGTTCATCCATATTTCACTCATGTTTATGATTCATCTCGCTAATCTGTCGTTATACGAACCTTGTTCCGACCCTCATGAGAGAAACGCGTTTTCTGATTCTTTCAAGAGCTTTATTAGCTTTTCGATAGCTCAAATCACGAGAATTTTGGTGTAATTCATTACTTTGGAAGCTTTTTCAACTCGCGATACGCGATGGATCCCATCTGTATACCGGAGCAAAGAATGCGCAACGAGTGCGAAACCCAGTACTTTTTTTGACTGCTACAACGCAGTAAGCAGTTTTTTTAGAAAACCAATTATATGGTCATAATTATAAAAATTAAGCTATTGAAGGATTAGTGAAAATCTAGGAAAAGTTTTGTTTAGCTAGAAACGCTTGACCGTAAAGCATACTTTTACTTAGGCTGTTGCAACGCAATGAAAGGCCATTTCAAAAATTAATTAGCTTTTCAAGATGTGCGAAATCTAAGCTATGAAATGGCTGTTAAAACTGAAGAAAAATCAGAGAACGCGTTTTATTCACAAGCTCTGATCAGGGTGTAGAAAATGAGAATTACCGAGATTTGCGAAACCCAATGCACTTTTGGCTACCACAGCGCAATGACAAGTTCTTTTGAAAAACAAAATACATTATTGAAATTTCAGTAGTTTGAGCTATCGAATGTATATTTCAATTCTTAGGTAAAAGTTCTGTCAAGAGAATAGTGCTCGAGAGTGAAACACAATTTTACTTTTGCTATAACAACGCAATAAGCAGATTATTTCAAAAATAATATACACCATTGAGATTTCCGTGATCTGGGCTATCGAGCTATTTCTTTCAAGGAGTCGAAACACAATACGGATTTAGAAATGATCCTCCAATTTCTATACAAGAGCAAATCACGCAGGTGATCAAACGACATGCTCACATGCAAGGAGCCAGGCAACTTATATTCTCAACTTCGCAAATATCCAGCTTTGTGGGAAGTACAAATGTTTCGAACATGGGCTTTCCTTCAAACGAAACTCCACTTTAGAAACTCATCCAGTAATATTTAATCTTTCTGTGAACGTGGAGTTGAAACAACGTACTTTTATAGCAAGAAAAATGATAAGAATAAAACTCTTGGCGACGAAGAAACTTTGAGGGTTGCACCATGCAATGGTCTTCAAATTATACTCTCTTGAGGTGATTGCATGCTTATCTGTTCTTTACAATCAGTCACGGTGGCCCACCAGCCAGTGCTGCTTATGCTGTCAGACAAGTCTGACACAAAGTTACCAATCCGAAGTGATGGAAAGACTGGTGAGCCATGAGTATGAGATCAAACCAACGACCTCGTGAGCGTTGCAAAATACTTCCAACCACTGCGCCACGTGCGCTCATGAGCACAAAGCCATCCTTTTTTATTGCTAGTAAAGCTGTCTATGGAAGGATCCTCATAAATTAAGTTCAGTACTAAATTTTCCAGTTTTCGAGTAATGATTGCTAATAGTCTAATGAAATAGCTTTGCTGAGTGAAAAAGAAAAAAAAAATACAAACATATTTCACACGATGTGACTGCATTTCACTCAATTCGTAGAGAATAGTGGACTTTTTCAAGAAATCTAGGCAGTCTTCCCATTAAAAATACGTCTTCATCTGTCCCTCCAGCAAAATTCAATTTGATCTAGAATATCATTATATAACATCGAAACTTCCACTATGAAGTCCAAAAATGGACTCAGATTGCAAAACCTCCCATTTTATTGGTTAGGAAAACGTGGTGTGAAGGTCGAACCACAAACCAAGCATAGTTTCAAAATCGGCATTTCTCAAGCTTTCGAACGACTATAAAAACATAGACCAAAAAAGAATCAAATGTTGAATAACAGTTGGAAAAATGGTCGTTTTTGGAATGGTAAGATTTCTCTTGTTGACAAATAATTTATTTCTGGACAAATGGCGTTATTTCAATTAAAAAATGCTTAAAACTTTCACAGGAATCTCTTTAGTGATATTTCATTATTAAATTGTGATAATGTTCTCTTGGAACCCTAGTTTACTTGGTAACATCCCCTGATTTCCTCTTCCTATGCGCGCGCCGTAGAAAACTCTGGTGCGCGAAATGCCCCCTGCGTCGATATGACCCAAATGGTTCCCAAAAGTTTAATCTCATTACGAAACCGCAACATGGTGATGACAACGCGCCCCGAATGCAAGACAGCCGCGTCGCGTATTAGGCGTGAAATCAACAATGTGCCGGGAGAGCTGACAGTTGAACATATAAATTACTGAACTCACTGAACAGAGTAAGAATTTAAAGCGACATGAAGGTCATCCAATACTACTCCTAACTTCTTCATTCTATCGAACAGATTTACGCCGAACTTTGATACTGTGAAGTTCCTCAGCTTCATTGCTTGCAAAGACGAAGTAATCAAGGTCTAGAAAAAAATGTTGCGAGATGTTCTTAGATGGATCTAAAAGACTTATTGTGGAAAAAGTAACAAATACAGAAGTGTCATGCAAACCAAGAGTAAAAAAGAAGCTGGAATCTCAAAAACAGAAGATCTAAGTACATCGAAAAAACATACCGTAAAATGAGGAATTAAAGAGTCATTGTCGAACCAAACACTGTCAATTTTGAGCTCACGGATGCGCTTGGGTAGGGAAAATTCGTCAGAGATTACTGTAAATTGAGAACATTAGAAAACAGCAGATAAATTCGAAGAAGCAAATCATTCAGAGTTGTAGTGGGGGATTTTCGAATCAACATGAACAGTAAAATATTGTGATTCTTTCTTCAATTACATACCACCTATCATCAAACTTCGCTGTATGGATCCTAGCATGCTTGCATTCGAGTCGTATCCTCGCATTTCTCCTCCAAAAGAGATCCCCGAAGATTTCATGCATTGCTCAAGCTGCTGCTTGAGAATTCCTTTTTTTATAATTGTGGTAGAACGCTCATCGAGATAATTCGCAAGAGAAATACGAAGGTAACCGATAACGCGGTCCTGGGTGTTCACTTGATTGTTCGCAAGTGTTGAGGGAGGGGATCGAACTACCACCTTGTTTATCACTTTGATTTCTGATACACCGTATCACTTGATCATTGCACAACCGCTCCTTCATTGTGATTATAAGTCAGCCAAAAATATAATTGATCATATACTACACACATTATAGTTTGCCGTTTTACCACACCAAGAATGTCAAAAGTCATTAGACAATGAGAAAGTGCAAAAGCCTGTACCGCGAAAGAAAGCTGAACCTCTATTTGAACTAACATCAACATTATACATGCGAAAGTCGTGACAAAAACCTAGTTCTGTCGCAAGACGACAACCAGAAAATTTCGTTTCTGAGCCTCAGCAATTTTACGACGACATAGATCACATGTGACTAATGAAACTTAACAAATGAGTCTATTGAGATCTGTGTTCCCTTAGATCGCTAAACTTTTCACAGCTTTTTTTTATTACTTGAATATTTGGATACTAGGACTGCACATCTTCACAAACTGTGCAGACCGCAGCACATTTTCCATTTGTTCCTTCTTCTCGCGATAGTCCAGAGTAATGGTTTGATTCAAGCATGAGGCCTGGGGCGTG
Organism: Parelaphostrongylus tenuis; assembly: GCA_019055375.1. Lineage (NCBI taxonomy): Eukaryota > Metazoa > Nematoda > Chromadorea > Rhabditida > Metastrongylidae > Parelaphostrongylus > Parelaphostrongylus tenuis. The sequence continues at coordinate 17,755 of JAHQIW010007042.1, read as the reverse complement.
TTTCATACCATGACCTGCAAAATATGCAGCTGCGAGTACAGCTGATTGATTTTTCTTACAAACACGTCCGCCAAACGAGTGGATGGTCGTCCTCGAGGTCGGGTGCAAACTCGTGGAGCTCACTCTACTGTTCATTTCGCCCATCTTCGTCTAATCGTCTCACTATGGCCCAATTGTGACTCGCAATCGACTGTGTGACTATGTGACTGGCCCATTTGTGCTTCGCAATCGACATAAATTCTTCTAGATTACGAGGATGACTTCGCATATCTAAGCTGCACAATCCAGCTGGATGTTGTGAGTGCCGACTAGATCTCAAAAGACTTCGTTTGAGCGCTCTGTGAGTTTTTCGTAGTAGTTTTGACGTGGTCAAGGTATCAGCCCACATCTTTGCCGAATAACAGAGCGTTGAGACGACTGCCGAATCAAAAAGGTGAGCGCGGAATTGGGGTCCAATATCTTATTGGTGGCTTCTTTGAGAGGTCCGAATGCGGCCCATGGTGCCCACTTTCTTATGTCTAATTCCTCTTTCATTGGTTTGCCATGTTCATTGAACGCCCAAGGTACATGTACTAGGTGGTCTCCTTGATAAGAGACCAAACAAATCGATTTGCTTAGCTTCGCACCATGGATTCTTCACGACAACTTGTACGTCATTCAGCATAGATGATAAACTGTGGATCTTCCGGAAAAAAGCCCATACTGCTCTTAATAGTTCACAAGAGAAGTTTCTCAAACAACTTTGTTAACGTGGTTTCAATCCTACGAAGAGAGCTGATCCTTGTACTTGCATGTAGAGATTCGAGACACTGTAAAAGTAGTGCAATGAAGTTAGTAAGTTACTAAAGAAACACGTATAACTATGCTTGTAGTATGCGAGAGGACTAGGCGTGTATGCAGTTCTCGTACATTTGATGTTTTTGCAACGTCTTTGATCTTTACGTCGATTTTCATAGTCATTCTCTGGTGCGGCGAAATTTTTTCTCAAAAACACCAATTTCACTATTGTCAGTAGATCTCTTGACATTCCGAGGAATCCAGTCAGTAACAACTCTCGTCCATCGGTAGTCGTTGAAGCGCAACACGTATGCGACCCCTTCTATCTTCGATAGTTTAACACGTAGAACAGCATCCTTAATTCCAATCACTGACGTAGGTCAGAATTCTAAATCCCTTCGGCATGTGCGAGACACAGGATACTCTTAGCAACGACCTTTCAACTGTCCGTTAGATGACGCTACGTGGTCTTTCGGCCTGCTCATGAAGCGATCTTGAAGCATCTCTTTAGGAAGAAATGCCCGCTGAGTCAAAAAGGTGGACATGGACGCCGGCGTTCTTTGTCTCTACACTACTTCGATGCTCTTGAACCACCCCGCACCTCAAGTCGTTCGCTTACACCTGCATCATTCTTCACAAAGAATTTGATGCTCTCTAAATTCGACAAATAGCCCTTTCTGAAGCGATTATTGGAATGATCAATTCTGTGGCAATTACTGGAGCAATCCCAACAGAGGTAATTGTTAGACTGACTTCATACAGTTCTCACCTGCTTGACGTGTATTCCAAGAGATTCGTGGCATCGTACTTAAGTCTCTTCTTGGAAGAGCCAACACGTCTCCATTTCATAGACTGTCAACCGCCATCTTCCAGAACGTGGGTAGTTGAATGTAAAGACACTTGTTCTCTGTCCAATGAAAATAATCTTCATCAGATTGAGCCTTGAACTCATGCATCCGCCTTTCGTACACATTGCCACAGTAAATCCCATACAGTTGTATTGCCTGTTTTCATCTTAATATGCTGCATCATCCGGAAAATGAAGCTTACTCAACGCTTCTGTCTCTTGCTACGAGCTGGAGCTGAGAGAGTGGCAATTGCAACATTGCAGCGAGATGGCTTCGAGCCCGCGATTACCTCAGACATTACCTCTTACACCATCGAGGATCTCGCTCTGTTTTTTCTCAGCCATACTCCAACCATATCGCTGCTAGCCAGGTTTGCGAACAGGATTGATCTAGTGAGCATAAACTGGCATTGAACTCAGATAAGTTAAACTATATTCAAATTCACAACGTTCAACTTTTACATAATTATTGTCCATTCGTTTTTCGTAACAGGGTACGATGTGAAATACAACCACATAATACTGCTGAGATACTAGAAAAACTAAGAGGATCCTTGTTTTAAGTCCCTCTCTAGCCGAGCGAGGGCCTCGATGGTGCATTAGGTAACACGTGAGCTCCGCGAAAGCGTAATCGCCGGTTCGAAGCCACCTCAGCTTCAGAGTTTCAATAGTATCTCAGCATTCATAGGGTTCTATTTCACCGTACTCTGCCATAAAAAAGCAGCAAATAAAAGCTAAGCATTGTGACCAGAATTTTAGCTTCACCGTAACTGGGTTAGACCGAGTTCTACTCGCCAGATCAAACTCGTTGACGAGTGCTTTCTAATAGCACCAGTACGGTTAAAACACAGCCACGAGAAAAATAAGAGTGCTTCTGAGCCGATATAGCTACAAGTATGAGGCACATAAGAATGCAAACGATGTCGAGCATGACCATTGGAAAAAACATATGGAAAAAGCTATCACAAATGTTCCTGTCAAGCGTAGATGATACCAGCTGCCATCCATGATGCTCTGATCCTCCCAGCCATCCACGAGTTCAAGTCGGTAATTGTAATCTACCATCGCGGTCGTCAAGAAGTCGCATCGTAAATCGCAGTTCAACGCATCGGACCTACTCCATGATGAAGCAATGAACTACTGGTAGAGAAAAAAAGGGTTACAGGCATTCTCGGAATATAGAATTCCTCATTAGAATACACTTACGGTATTTAATTGCACCTTCATCAAAGCCACACTGACGTAATGAGATTGAGCGCGTGCTCATAAAGCAATCGTTTAACAAACGTAGAAGATCAGCCGTTATTATTAGCTGAAAGCCAGAATAATCATTCGTCTGATAGGCGACTGATTTTACAGAGAATAGGCATATTTCTATTGCCTTACCTGATGATTCTGAACTCCTTTATTCTGGTATTCAAAATCAGTGCCACCCACTATCACATTCTCAATTCTCTTGGTGAATCTTTCAGCCATACCATACAGAATCCTCACTAAACACTCTCCATAGCTTCTTTGACATAAAGCTGTAAGCGTATAGTACAGCAAAAAAAACAAACAATGAACGAACTCAATTCTACCGGTTGAGTGCTCACACGTGTCAATCCTTCTCTTCTCGTATACAAGGTCGTACAAGGTAATGCGAACCACACATCACCAACTTCTACCGATACGTGAGCATTCAAAGTCTAGAAAGAGCACATCTTAAACACATTTTGAAGCATTGAATATTGACACTAGCGTACGAGAGAAAAAAAAAACAAACTTGAAGAATTATTTGTTCAGATCAGTAGTATTATTCGTACCTTAAAGGTGAGAGAAAGGGTATCGCCACCTGACTTGAACCTCCAAGCGGACGTCCTGCTAATATAGTGTAACCTCCAAGAGCTCAGTTCTATTTTAACTCTGGCCTAAAACATTTATTCCCACTAAGCCTGATCAATCTTCAGAAAATTGACCAGAGAGAAGTGAATACTGAGATTTTTGAGGCGAAAATTGTTGCATTCCTAAACACTTACATTGATGTCTGTAATGAAGCTCACAATGTTACGCATAACCACGTCATTATTGTAAACTTTAGCGATTGCCAATTCATTATCCGATAAACCACTTTTCTTTGAAAGCTTCCTTCGATCACAATATTTACCTAAAAAACTCCGATTGTTTCTTTTGAAAAAGTCATGTACACTCTTTCACTCCAAATAAAAAATTTAAATAGTTATGTTGCCTGTTTCTAGGAGAGTAGCAGAAACGATGACATATGAATAGTGACAGGAATTCGTTGAGGTCCTCAATTAGTCTACTAGACTATATTACATCGGTTCACAGTTAAAGCATTTTACGAAATCTGTTTTGAATAACTTCGAAAAATTTTACTTTAGGTCCTACCCACAACCGCAAACTACAGTACAAACCACCCAAGGAAATCAAACTATTTCTAACTCTTATTTTCCTTTCAACAATTTTCAAATTAGAGAGGAAGATATATCAACACATTTGTGTGTGCAAATTTCAACTTTTAGTTCAAGAATGTCTTTTATCAGCTCAAAATCTGACTGCGGATGTCAAATAGATAAAAAGGCGGTGATGGGAACCCATAATACTTGCAGAGATTAGAAATAGTAACTAGATCTTGTTCTGAGATAACTCTTTGCAATATCGCGAATAAAAGGTAGACTTTTTTTGGGTTCAGAACAATGGAATGTTGTGACGAGAACCTGATTTGGGAGAGAGGTGATTCATCTGCGTTTGGAGGAATCACGTATTACAATGAACAAGGCAGGTTGTTGTGATTTTCAGTCCATGTTCAGTCCAAGCAAACTTCACTTGTGTGAAAATTATAATGGGTGAATGTGTGTCTAATTACCCCTTCTCTTCTTTTTCTGCTGGAAAACTTCCTTGTACATCCTTTTCTGCCATTCCATCATATGGCCCCTAGCGAGTCTCTGGTGTTCTGGATCTTACTAATTACATGGGGTGTGAACATTATGCTTCATTTCGCTCATACGCGTCATCACCACCTATGCCTTTACATTATGGCAAATATTTAGATGACCTATCCTCACATTTCTTGTGTTTCATCACGTCTTCCATTGGTCACACTGACTTACAACTTCGATTCATACAGTTTGTAGCAGTCACAATCGGTGGCGGTTCAAAGATTTGGACGCTGAATCCAATCTTGAATGTTGTCGGCTTAAGCTTGTACCAAAACAGCTGGAAAACTCTTCTTACAGTTCGTCTTGATGTCGTATTACTCCTTCGAAATTTATAGTTCAAGCAATTTTATTTTTTGATCCACTAATATTACCAGCCATCAATGCGCTGTTTACAACATACACTTTCATTCAGTAAGTAGCGCCTCATTTAGCGTGAAAAGATTGCTTATTCTCTATTAGTGAATATAGAGATGATTTGACGAGATACGATCTCACCGTCAAATCGGATGTTCCAAACACAATTCGTTGAGAAGCAACATGTATTCGAATCGCCTGATTTCCAACATCTTGTCGCGTACAGCTTGGCCTATCACCTTTGTTCAACGTCGGAATTCTTAATTCGTTCCCTCACTCACGTGGTGGAGCACTCCTAGCATAATGCTCTCGAAAGTTCATTCGATGGAGTTACCTACTTCTTCACCGTGCGCACAGTAACCCATTGACAAAAATGATTTAACTCGTTTTCCACCGCACTGATTTCCAACCTTCATGAACTTGTTAATTATCTGACAATAGGCAATAATTCTAGATAACTAAAGACTTACATAGCACGATTCTAGAAAAAGACACCTATGTAATATGAGTGGTATACATGAATTCTTCTACTACGTATTAAGGTGTTGGGAAAGTAAAGGTGGTTTCGGTTCTTTAATTTTGAATACTGATGAAAAAAACTCATTAACATCTCTATTAATCAAAATAAAAACCATCACAATCAATACATCTATGCCAAGGGAAAATGAAATTGTTAATTCCTGTTCAATGAAAATTGATTTCTCCGGACTTGATGAACTCTTGGAAAGCATTTTGCGCACTTTGTTGATTGTGGAAGCGTTTTGTCCGCAAGAAGTTGTCGAAATGCTTGAAGAAGTGCAAGTCGTTGGCGCGGTCTCGACGAATATGAAGTATGAGGCAAAACTACATAGCCCAGTTCGTCCAACTCTTGAAGCGTTCGTTGCGCCACGTGTTACTGTCGGCTGGGTGTAGTTAAAGCGTCACTACTTTTGCACCAACCTTTTTCACCCTCTCAATTTGTTTTAGATAGCGAACGACCGCAGATTGTCGATTATGATCTTCTCTGCAACACCCTGTGTAGTCTTGAGAGATGCAGCTTCAATTATTGCTTTCAATTGGTCGTTGTCAATTTCCCATGACCGGCCACTATGTTCCACATTTCCAAAGCTCTCGTCTCCTTTACAAAACTTCTTGAACCACTGCTGAATGCATGCCCATTGATAGTTCATGGATAAAATGCACTATTGACGCAGCGAGTTGTTTTCGCCGCCTTACGACTCATTTCGAACTCACGGCCTGAAACCGCCATCACTTTTGCACCAACCAATGTCTTTTCCATAGTCTATAATAAGTAGTAAAATATGAAGCAAGTAAAAAGTCATTAGCAACAAAATATATAGCGAGAAATGTAGGTTGGAATTATATACAACATTGAATTTATTCTAATATAAAGTGATATCATTGAAGCAGGTACAAAGACTCCGTTTGAAATTCTAAATTGCATATTCAGAAAGAAGACAAAACGAGAAGAACTCCATGATAATCTAAAATGACGACAGCGACTTCAGCCGCTAGAAACGCAAATTATGTCAAACTCATTCATACAACTCTGCCTTGATTCCTACATATTCGACAAATAACGCCACTATATTGTGGTATTCGAAAGATCAGAGTAGTGGAAGTGATGCTACTGAGTAGACGCAAAATCATGGTTCGCCCATTCCGGTCCAACCAATCTAACTTTCCAGGATCACAAATTGGTACCAAACCTGCCTAGGTACCCTTTTGCTTCAAAGGATGGTGATAGTAACTAACTATGATTAATATCTGGGAACGCTCTAGCAGACCATCACATTATATTCCGGAGAATCGACTCGACCATCATTCAACGACATTAATAGCGAGGACGAGAAATTCTTCAGTACTAGGCAAAGATTTAAATCCAAAAAACGTTCGTGTTATGAGAGCAAGAAATTGGACTGAATGTAAGATGTAATGAAACTCACAAGGTATGTAATTCTGAGTCTGTGAAATAAAACAAAGCAGAATATGAACTCTTACGCATCCTCATTTTACGCGCAAAATCACACGCCCGATGAAGCGAATGATATCGCCGTAACGCACGTAAGTGTCACTGTTATATATACCGTGAAAGGTTCAAAACATTCTTTCAGTCTATAGTAAATGCCTGTAATGAGTTTTAAACAGACCCAATTAGATGGAAATGTTTATATGCCTGACAACAGCAGTAAACTCTCGACTAAAGATAGTTGAGACCACATTCACGTTGTCTCTTGACCTAACATCATTTCTATCTCTTAACTCACTAGGAGTGATTAGTGAGGCATGTGGCTCTGATGGGGAGAGCGATACCACTGAAAACTACGTGGACCACTGACGCATCAACCTCGAGAAGGCTCAAAACTTCTCTCAGTCATGTTCAGATTTGTTATATCACGACGTCTAGTCACCCATGTCGTGCGAATTCAATATCATAATAACATCACCTGTCGCCCCGTTGATAGTTACGTTACTCGAGCGGGCACTAATAAAAGATTCATTTTTCCCATTGCGTGCAAGAGTAGCCTACTAAGACCTCTTCACTGTACAGATTTGTTAAGTATCATTTCGTACTTCTAGGTTTTTCGTGAAGAAATCGGGTCATCGGGTCAATGGTCGTTCCGCGGTGGGCTTGACATCCCGAGAAATGCAATGGTGACGGTTCTTGCCCATCGGCCGTCAATGGAACGCTTATGTGTGCGACCTGGCTTATCTTCGAAAGCCTGTTATGTAGGACGTCAACCTTGGTTCTTTATAGTTGACACATGTTACGATTTCGGATCCTTGTATTTACGAGATATTTTTGCCCTCAAAAATAGACTGCGTGTTCAATAATGCCAAGAAGTCTATCATTCTCCTTACTATTATTATTACTATTATTATTATTATTTAATAGCAATATGCACATATACAGAGTGCATGTCGTGTAGTGGTTAGAGGTGCTCTGTTACAGGTACGATTGATCAATCAGTGGTTGATGGTTTGGTTCCGTATTTCGTCCCACCGAAATCGGTGAACTGGCACCAAACTTGTCCGGGAAGGTAGCAGCACTGATGGATACCGCGGTAAGCCATTGCGAGTCATTCAACGTAAAGGTCTCATAGTAATCTAATAACCTTAAACGAAGCTTAAGTTTGAAGTAAAATGCATGGCGCATTCATCAAAGGTTGAATCAACGCCCAGAACTTCTTTCTTTTGTCCTATCTAGAGTTGTGCTGACCCACACTAACATCTGCAATATCTCAATCATATATGCCATTCCCGAGCTTCTCATCAAACATGAGCGCAAAATAAACATTTGCTTTCATTTCTTAGATTTCCCAGCACATGTCTCGCCTAGAAGAGCGTCTTTATCGTCAATCTTCAATTTATTGAGAAGACATCTTGCATGAACCAGAAGCTTAGCAAGATAGTGATTGAAACCTAGTTTTGCCATTACCTTCATGTCTCAATTTAAAACTTTGGTTTTTAATTGCCAGTATTTGAACTACTTACGATGCATAAACTGTTTCATTATTGGCTTCATACATGGCAAAATCCTTCGGATTACTAAGTGAACAGTAGGAGAGCGTACAGTTTGCACAAAAAGTACAGACTTTGACTCTTTCCCATGCCTCACAAGAAAAAAAGCACTTGAGCGAAACAACGAACAGTTACAAGTGTTTGCATGGGAGGAGAACAAGGAAAGGAGTGAAAAAGAAACACTTGGACGACAAGCAGCCATCTCAAGTGACTACGATAAAAAACCACTGACTTTAGGTCGAAAAGCAGGGAAAAGCCCTAGTAAGATAGTACTAAAATTGTTCTTCATAAAGAACAAAGTAACACTCGTTATTAGGAGATGCCAGAAAACAGTGGTCCAGGAAAGTCTGCAGGAATTGTAGAAATTCTACCCAATACGTTAAGTCGTCATTTGGGATTCGGAACCGCCTGCATGACTGCCGATGTAGATCAAAGTATTGCATATGTCCCAGCGTAGAGACTGAGACTGTCTACAGGGGCAAAGTCTGCAAAATGATATACACCATGTCATTTATTTGCTATGAGTCGCGTGCATGTATAATGGGAAACTGCTAGATTTGCCTTAACAGCAGAGATCGCGAAATCACATGATTTCACGTGCCTTACCTTTTCCAAGAGATGCGGTAACAAACACCCTGCGAAACGGGTACAGCACTTTCTGCTTGCTTATGAGAATTGGCTCCTTTTTGTTATACGGCATCAAATGAATATTCGATCTCATTTGCTAGGCAAGGATTTTTCATAGGAGCGCTAGTAATCATTCAAAAGCTTAAATTTCTAGCTAGAGATGTGTGTGATCGCCTTTTCAAAACACCTTTTTATAACGCTGCATAATTTAAAATAAAATATCATTTCAGACTCGCCGCGCATCTTTATTTTTACTACGCGTATAACTCGCTCAAAGCACATGTACGTAGAAAAAAATCCGCTGGAAAGCATATGTACGAGCAGAAAAAAATCCGCTATATCTGAGTCATTCGTTTTATTTGGAATTTTTTTCAAAGCGGAGAAAAATTCGCAATTGAATAACAAGTTGCATCCCACATGTGTAATATTTAGGCCATAGATCATTCGCCCCATGCCCCAACGTGTAGATTAGCCAATAAACAAACTCGCCAACTGTGTGGAACTCGATCTTATTTTCTCTGCTACACTGCAGTGAAACGGTCTATCCAGAATCTAAGCACAGCGTTGGAATCATTGACTCTTACGCTGAATGATTACTAATAATCCAGAGAAAAAGCTCTGTCCGGCAAAGTTCAGAGCACAGATCTTTTCTTCCTCCTACAGCGCTATTAAAAGAGCTTTTCTGAAAAGCAAACACGTTTTTGACTCCTTTGAGAGCTGTGATATCTAATGAATACTAGCAGTCTAAGGGAGGAGTTTTGTCCAGCGATATATAAGCGAGATAAGATGAAGAAATCGCGTGGTCGTGTGGAAAATAGTTACGCTTTGAATTTTACAAAGTTATAAAAGAGTGTTTTGAAGGACCGGTCAAGTATGGCTCGTCAGAGATTTAAGTTTTTGAACGATTACTAGTACTCCCTATGAAAAATTCTTGTCCAATGAATGGAGTCGAATATTTATTTGCCGCCGTCCGATATAAAAATACCAAAAAATCTTCTAGATGAAAAGCTTATAATCCGACACAGTGCTCCTAGGTACACGCTAGAAGCAAGACTCGGCGGTGATGACTCCATACACTTCACTACGATTCTAGCGCAGAAATCAGCAATATGAACGTGTAAAAGAGTCACCGCATGGCAGCTACATCTGCGTGATTTTACTCAATAGGAAAAATGGGGAATGCTTCTTAACAAACAAATATTACGTTTACTTTATGAACCAGAAAAAATAATATGACTGTAGAATGTTTAGAGAATAATTAAAGCACGGATTCAAACAAATTTCCTCAAGTCTCTGAAGGGTCAAATCACCAAAACGTTGGCCCGAGCATCCAAATATGCTTCAACAGTCTCGTCTCAACTCAAAAAAGGAAAGCTCGCAAAATGATACACAGTAATTGGTGTCGACCTCAACTGAAAGTCTCTCTCTGGAAGTCCCGATGGTTTTATTGCTTCGATGTTTAACCAATTGTGTACCGCCGTTGCTAGCACGCGGCGTCGCGTTGGTCGTTCGCGCGGCAATAGCAGGCAGGCAGCATTTGCAAATGTGATCGTGCGAAGATGCTGCCCGCTTGTCTTCTCCCAAGACACGCCGCTGCCATTACAGTAGCTGAGTGAGGTGTCATGTCGAGCGGCGCTTCGCATCACGTGGCCTCCAAAAGGATTTAAATATAAAAACTCAGTGAAAAAGGGGTAGAACCACGTTTAGGTCGAAAAGTTACAATTTCAACATAACAAGGTGAACAAAAACTTTTTTCCGGTTTTCCGTAACTTGTAAATCGTAATTGTTCTACTTAATTAGTTTAGTGAGGTTCACCATGATTTGAGATATGTTGGCTTGAAGCCATTCGTAGATATTTGCAGTGGAATACTATATTCAACCGCTTTTTAGCAATGGCAAGATGTTGTAAGTACAATCAATATTGAATGTAATATGCAATAACTTGAGCTTCGCGCGGAAGGTGAACCCGCATCTCATCCTTGCCGTAAACGAGTGCTAACCACTGCACTACCACGACTCCTGTTCTGCTGCCACTTTTCAACTATACAGAAATCGACTCCTTATTTAACTGCTCTACTCATGACTCTCTTCCTCTTATAAGTACAATAGCTGTCAGCTTAATTGGGTTCAATGTTCTTATGCGCTAACCAGAGCAATCCGGACAGTTGGTTGTTGAAAGAATCGAGACCTAGTATTGCAGAAAGAGTGATAGCAGAAAAAATCCCGGTAATGCAGTGGTAAGCACGCGCTCTCGGACAAGTTGAAACGCGGGATCAACTTCCGCCAGAGGCTCAAAGTTTTGCGTATCACTTATTCTTATTGAATAATTTCGCGCTACACAGACCACAAATGAGCCATGATTTGGCGAGGGTAAACCATACAAAACATCTGTACAAGGACCTGATTCGAAACAAAAACACCACTGAAAAACTATATGAGCAAACGAAACAACTGAAAATCATTGATGAATCATGCCTATCACATGGCAACTTCTTGTGAGAACAAAACCTGTTATGTGTGAATACGAAAACGAGAAAAAAGAACTGTCGAGAAAAAAAAATCAAAACATGAACGCACCATCTCCAGTTACTGAACTGACAAACAGGCACGTTCCTTGTATTACTTCACTTCTCCTTTCACAACTACCTTCGCTCATAAAACTGCAATTCACAAGTTTAGAAAGAAATCGTTCTTTCCCACTTTTGTTTGATAAGGAGACACGAGGCTGCTGACGAAAAATTAATTCATTACAGTATAGGCTGACCATAAAGCGGTTTCATCTTCTTCGAAACCTCAAACCTGGGTTTTAAAACCTTTCTAGGTCAAACTAACACTCATTCTACTCCACAAACATTTTCATAACCTTAACAAGAGAATCTTAGTACACAAATTCTCGTCCGCATGATAAACAGCTTCTTCCAAACTCACAGTTTTGGTCCCTTCGGGTCCTCCAGTTATCGTCTCCACCAATAACAGTAGGACTTATGACCCGTACCCATATAAACTATAGTGTACATATAAACCTAACAACATACTCTAAGCCTTTTATGAGGTCTGTTATGGCACTTTTACAGTGCCAGAACGTAGGTTTCAGCCTTTCAACCTCATCAGTGACACAGTGCCTTTCGTTTGAGGCAATCTTTTGTAAGGATTTATACCCCCTACATATCCCTTTAAAGACGGTGCCATTTTTCGCTGACGGGCAGTTCGGACCGCTACGAAGAGAGGCCGCCGACGCAAGCTGTGGTCCTGATGTGGCAATTTCCTAGTGAAGTTCATACTTTTTTCGTCAATTAATGGAAATCGTTGTGTCAGTGAATGGTTAAATATGATAGAACACACTCCGATAAGGTTCCTTTTATTACGAAATAAGACAACTGCTCCATTCAAAATCCACACTTTCGAAGGAAAAGACCAAGTCTTTAAAGAAAAGCGCATTCAAAACCTTTATTGAACATTTCCATGATATTTTATTTATACCTACCCACAACTCAATCAAATTTATCTCCTATTTTTTCCAGTTTTCATATACTTTATTGCATAAAGTACATAAGTTCACCGTACTGGGTGAAAACTGGACAGGTTTGAAAAAAAGGATGTGATTTTGTCCCTTGAGAAGGCAATAGTTTGACTAGCACTAGCGTTAATCTTTCCGAAATTATTCATACAGGAGTCTCATCAATGATATTATAACATTTTGTGATGTTGATGTTCCTCTGAGAACTCGAGTTCCTGTTGGAGCACTCATCACTCTTCGTAACCGTCCGAGCGGCACGCCCAGCTGAGGGTCTTGATGACCCTCAGCCTCAGCAAAGGGATATGTAAAGGAATCGACGACGGAATATATTACACTGTACGTGGATGAAAAGATCACTTCACTGCAGAAATAAGAAATCATTAGATGTCTAGTGACAAGATCATCCGTTATTGCAGTGATTAACAGCCGACTGGCTGATCAAAGGCATCAACCATGAGAACATTCAACTGCTAATCATCACACTGAAGGATGATCTCGTGGCTAGAGATGTAATGATTAAATATTTCTGCAATAAAGTGGTCTGTACATCCAAGTACACTGTAATATTTTCGTTGTCGAATTCCTTTATATAACGGGGTTACCCCGCTACACGAGATGACTCAAACGAAATGTACCGTGGTACTGATGAGGCTGAAAACAGACTTTCAATCATGAAGAGCCTAAAATATGTTATCAGATGTTATTTTAAGCGAGGTCTAAAAGATGTTGGACATAGGAGTGTACATAGGTACGACAACTATAGCTCTTTAGAAGTTATTTTCATGCCTATCGAGCTCATTCTGAACTGCCTTTCTCCATTTCTGAGCCAAAAAACAGAACGATAACCTCAAAAAAAAACCAGCTGGCCAAGCTTTTACTGATTAGTAACAAAGACTAATTACAAAGCACCGCTTAGACGATGAGTTACAGGATAAGCGCGCCGCCGTGATTGGATAGATCGCCGGATTGAGGATTTGTTCCCTCAAAAATGCTGTAGAAAACTGGCCAAGCACAAGCATTTGCAATCTCGAGGTTAACCAGGTTGGGGAATTTGTTATTGATTGCCGAAGAGCGATGAGAGATCAATGCCGCGTAGGGCCACTAGAGGAGTGCCAGTGGCCACTGCTCTGGTGGCCCCCAAGCCGTTTTACTACATTAAAAGAAATTTTGTATATCAAGCGTCTCCCGATGTGGTCACGAGGGTGTTTGACTGAGCAAATTGCCTGTCATTTAGACCTTTCCAGGGTTTTACGAAGGCGAAATCGCCTGCAACGTCAGCCGATATTTCATTAGGATCAATCTGCTGTTAACAACCTCGCGTCTATTCATCAAGAAAACAGTGAATTATTCAAGTAATGCCAAGACTAATAGAGAGCCGATCTCAAAGAAAATTCATCTTCTCTCATTGAACCCAGATTTTAGAAACGGATAACAGATCAATATCATTATTTGAGCCACGCATGTCAGTGGTCTGTCAATGAGAGCTGAATTATAGAGACCGATACACGTGTTTCAATCTTGCGATCTCGTCAGTGGGGCAGTTACCCTTACTCGTCTTTTGCTAATCTCTGTGGGAGCTCCAGTCCCCACACTAAGAGTTAGCGACGACGAACGTTCTACACTCTATGTCCAGTGAAAAACTCACCAAACATAGAGTGTTGTTCACTCGATTGCTCTTGGCTCGTATATTCAATGAATCACAACTTTCGTTTCGAGTGTTTTCTTGAGACCACTGCTCAAATTTCGAAAAACGTGTATCGGGCTCTTTAAGTCAGCCCTCATTGACAGACCACTGACATGCGTGGCTCAAATAATGATTAACAGGCATATTGAAATTTGAGCAGTGGTCTTAAGAAAACACTCGAAACGAAAGATAAATATCACTTATGAAATTGGTGCATAAAGTATTAAAACAAGAACATCTGCTTCAAGGAAAATTTGAGGACGAAACTAACAATCTTTATACACAGTTCTCATTGTCAATAAAGAGATATGTGAAGACTAAAATAACTCAGCTATATGAATCCAAAAAAAGTAAGGAAAAACATCCTCAAAAAGAAGTAAACTGGACTGGTCACGTGGAGTCTCGACGAAAAAAGAAAGCCTCACATAGAGAGTATTACGAGGAAAAACTCATAAAGTAGATGACTGATCTTCTCAAATGGTTTGCCGCCTCATCGTGGCTGACAGATGTTCCTGAGTGTCGGACTATGAAGTACTAGCAAGAGGTTCAACTCCCCAGCAGGGTCATCTAGGTTGAGAACGAGTTCGTCGTTTCCACACGGAAAGCCCAGCTAAGTGTAAACGGTACCATGAAGGACTGCCGTCTTGGTAGCTACTAGTCTCAGGGTGGTAATGCCCCCTCTGATCCACAAGGGCCGGCGACTGCTCTGATGTGGTGATGACATGAGAGAACCTCGGTTAGGCCGACCTCGAGACTCCAGGTAACACAACACCTAGATCAGCACGATTTTCCTGTGCCGAGGCCCACACTACCAGTGAAGACAGGCAGTCAAGTCAGTATTCAAGATGAGTAATCAGGTATAATATCCTACGAGTTTCGACCGACTATTTCGAAATCCGCGCTCAGAGTTAATACATTCCGACAGCATATTTTAAGCCTTTCATAAAGTCTGTTATGCACTGATAAAGTACAAGAGTACTGTTTGGGCCTTTCATCCTCTTCAGTAGCACGGTGCCTTTCGGTTCAGTAAGTTCCTTGTAAGGGGATATACCCCCTATACAGAGGAATCGACGTCGGATTAATTACACTCAGAGTACGGCTAAAAGATCACCGCGGCGTTCCTGCAAAATGATTGATTGTTGATTTTCGTTTGGTTCGCTTGCGGCTATTATGCCAGTACATCTGTACATGGTTCTTTTCGGTTATGAAAAACAAATGAATATTCGATCAAATTCGCTGTATATGAATATTCCATAGGAGTGTTAGTGATCATTCGAAAGCTTGAATCTCTGGCTAGAGCCGTACGTGTTCCGTTTTCAAAAAGACCTTTTCCTAACGTTGTAACGTTCAAAATAAAATCATGTTTCACATCGGCTCGCAATTCAACTACATTTTCGCTGGAAGAACGAAAAGCACATCAATGTTTTGAAAAAGTCTTTTCAGTACTAGAATAAGACGTTTGATTCAGAGTCTCGAGAATCAACTCTTGAATGAATGACAAGAATAGTAGTTTCCTACGGCTCGCGGAAGTGCCAATAGATTCTGTGCGTTGAAACGGCAACAACCACCTTGCCCCCACCCTCCACCCCATGGAAAGGCCAAAATCCCCTCGCCCGCATATGTGAATTTGATCTTACTTTCCCAGCTGCACTGCAGGGAAACGGTCTTTCCAAAAAATAAGCATGGCATCGAAATCCTCGAATTTTACGCTATATACTGATTACTAAGAGTCTAAAAAGAGCTCTGTCCGGCGAGAAATATGCGCGTGTGAATCATACTTTTATTTCGAACTTTACAGAGTTATAAAAGGGTATTCTCGGAAGTCGGCCAAGTGCGGCTCTAGTCAGAGATTCAGTCTTTCCGATGATCACTAACATTCATGGAGATTCGTGTATAGCGAATGAGGTCGAATTTTTACTTCTTCCCTTACGACGACCAAAAAAGAACCACATATATACATATATTGGCGTAATAGCCTCAAGTCAAGCATACAACAATCGACAATCAATCACTCTATAAAGATCCCACGGTGATCTTTACAGCGTGTGTTGAGTGTAGATATGTCGGCATCGATTGCTCTACATAGGGAGTATATCCCCTACAAGGAACTGACTGAAGCGAAAGGCAGGCGTGCTGCTGATGAGGCTGAAGGGCCGAAACACGTGTCTAGCACTTTATAATTGCCAATAACAGGCCTCATAATAGGGCTTAAACTATGTTGTAAAGGAGAATATTTTTCTTCATGATAATATCACGTCTAGAGAATCGATAAATTCACAAACGAAGGGAAAAAACGAAGAAATAACGAGAATGAGAATGAAAAGATGCGAGAAATCAATGTGGGGAGGCACTTCCTCTCTGCCGGTCTACACATGGATTATTTTTGGCGTGGGAATCACTCTGTTACGATCGAAATTCATCAACATCGATGAGAACACTCCACTAATAAAATCGTAGACGTCTCCAAGAGAGTAAATATCGAATGACTTAGCTTGAAATCCGGTCCAAAGTCCAGAATAAGCTCTACTCTCGCTCAAAAATTTACGAAATCTTATAAAGATTAGGTGCTCTAATGAGAAATTCTGCTCTGTTCCGTATGATCCTCTGAAAGAAAATGAATCGGTTGTCTCCACCCACTCACACTTCCCGTTAACTAAATCTTAGTGCGCATGTGTGGGTCAAACGAACGCATGTGGCGTAGTGGTTAGAGGTGCCCTGCGTCGCACACGAGGTCAATGGTTCGATCTCGCGCTCATGGCTCACCAAGCCATCCATCCCTCCAGGGTCGGTAAATTGGTACCAGGCTGGTCTCAGACTTGTCTGGGAGGATAAGCAGCACTGACTCGGCTTCGCGGGAGGCCACTGCGAGTCATTGTAAAGGCCAGATATGCAATCAATCACCTCAAACGAAGTTGAAAATTGAAGTCGAATGCATGGCGCATCCCTCAGGGATTGATGATCGCCGAGAGCTTTATCCTTTATCCTTTATGTGTGAGTCTTCTGCGAAACACCAATCGATGGTCGGCGGTTTAATCCCGCCCGACAGCTCAAAAGCCCTCCCCTTTCCTCCAGGGTCAGCGAACTGGTACGAGACTGGTCTAGGAGGACAGCAGCACTGACTCGATACATCGGGTAGACCACCGTGAATCCTTGTAAGGACCCGAATATGCATTAGATCACCTCAAACGGTGCCTCAGAAAGTCGGAGAGACGGACAAGCCGCGAACTACGATCAGAACTACCGCGCGCCAATCCCCTATGGAAGACAAGAACACCGCGCGAGATCAAAGGAAAGAAAGAGCCGAGGTACTATCAGAGAGAAGAGACAAAGGAGAAAACACAAAGAACAAAGAATGGCATCAGGTAGGCGAGTCAACTAAAACAATACAAAAGGCGCTCACAAACAAAGAAAGAGCAACCAGATCTCAAACGAAGACCAGCACCCGAAGCTGCGGAGCGCCGAAAATGGGATGACCGGTACCACCTCAT
>JAHQIW010007041.1:0-141391 GCA_019055375.1 Parelaphostrongylus tenuis | reverse complement strand
ATATTTCTTTCTGTGGGACAAATTGTCAAACTGAAAGGGTGTGGGAGAGGGGGGGGATCAATACCTCTTCTTCTGGATACGGATGCACTTCACTTGATCGTGGAAAGAAGCTCTATAGAGGAGTGTTGCATAATGGATTATCAACTGATACTAGGTTGGGGAAAAACCTCTTCAATACCCGCAAAAAATTCAAATTTTTTTTTCTTCACACATTATCGGTTATTGTAAATTCATGGGAATATCTCAGAAATATTTCCATAAGAAACCACCCGATGCTGCGAAGGAAAGGTGTTCTTATTGATTCGTTGAAAGCGCGCGCTGTTTCAGCAATACAATACCAAACCCTACACCGCAAAGAAGACTACGGAAAAGATTGATGAACTGTAGGGAGTCAGGGCATGGCCGCATCCTGCCTACAATACAGATGCGAGCGCCAACCTATTATGGTCCCATTTTCCTCTCAATGGTACATTTCTTTCGTGACGCCAATTTGAAGCATTTCATCAAGTTAAAAAGGCATTTCAGGATGTTTTTTGATTCAAAACCCAAGGAGTGGTATTTTGAGCAGATCCGCAGTTTGCACATTTTTAGCAGAAGATGGTGGATAACGATGGTCTTCATTTCTCAAGAACAGTTAATGTTTTCGAATGAAGATTTATGCATAGACTTTGAATTTTTAGCGCGTTTTAGGAAGCTTTTCCCTCAACCTAATAATTAAGCGGCAACAGTTACCCTTGATGATCCTGCTTTGGAATCTGGTGACTTGGCCGTTAGGGGTGATTTCTGTTCGCTAGATGATTCGATATTTTCTGTCCATGAAGCTGACATTCGCCTTCCTATCGTTTAGAAAAGTCCAATTCAGAAAGAAACTATCAAACTCATAACAGAAAAGGAAATACTAACTATTCTGATCAAATGCCATCTGCATCAATTTCTGTGGCTCTGATTGATCATCTTCAACAATACCGGCCATTACGAAGGAAGAGAGTACCTAAATCACCGTGTATAGCTTGCAAATTTTGGGAAAAATCTCGAAAAAGTGGACGAGAAGTCTACTCCCTGACAGAGGAACTTCATGCATTGAAGTTTTAGAGATTTCAGGGCTTTTGTTAAGAATAGTAAGGAGCTGGACATTTTTCACTATGGCAGCAAAAATGAGTATTCCTTAGCAATCATGAGGACATGACTGAGTTAAATCCTATTAAATCGCAGAAAATGTTGTAGTAAACAGAGAGTGTTAATAAAACTCAGTGTTTCCAGGAATAACGTTCCCACTAACTGGGGAATAAACGTATCACTATGGCAACGCGTTCGCCTCGTATAGCGGGTATTTACGCAGATAACCATGTAGCTATCAATTCTCTTCAATCTAAGGTCTGATAGAGCAGTTCACATAATTCCACTGAGGTTAACGAGGAAAAAAACCAGTTGTTTTGTTGAATGTAATTTGTTCAATAACTTTTAAGCTTTGATCACCTTATGAAGTCAGCGTTTTCATGGTCTGCCTGATTCTAATTTCAAAGGATGGTGATGTTTACTATAAGAGGTCGACCCAACGACCTGTGTGCACTTTAGAGTAGTCTTATCCGCCAGACTAGAAGTGCTTCAGAGATGGTACATCGAGACGAAGTGTGGAACAAGTAATACTAATAGTTCCACTATGATGTAGACGTATAGCAAAGGGCGGTTCCTTTATCTGTTTCGTCATCCTTACCTGTATCTCCTATATGCGCCTATTATATGCATACCTGCTGAATCCTCAAGAAACGTGTGTCACTTGGGGGTACACGATTGTTCAAAGGACTTTCTCGCTGGACAAAACTTTTCTCATAGATACTTAATAATCATTCGAAAGCTCAAATCTCTATGTTTTCAACAGTATGTTTGATTTTTGAAAAAGCCTTTTATTGTGTTGTAGCAGCGAAAATAAAATTATGTTCAATACTCTGTTTGCTTTATTTGTTCCTCTGGGGACTGTGTATGGCTCTTCGCTAAACTCTTACTAGTAATCCGATAGTAGAAATTTCGAGGATTTCGACGCTGTAATTTATTTTTTGAAAAGTAATCACAGAACGCTATAAGAGCAAAAAGAAGATTACGTTTCGCACTCAATGTGTTTTTATCATTCAGAAAAGTTATATATGCACGTAAAACATACTACCATGTAGAGCAAATCATGGAGTATCAGAGTAACACAAAAAATCTAAGATGTCTTCTTGGAAATGGAGGGAAAACCCTAATTGAATAAGTCTTATGGAACGCCATAGCCAGGCATTCTCGAGATAGCGAGGAAACGTGCTTCTCTACGACGTTCAGGAAGAAGAAAGAAGTGAATTGAATAGTAGAAGTATTAGAATCCGCACAGTGGAAAAAAAAACATTGTGAAGACGGGTTAATAGAGTGCCTAAATAAGCAGAAAAATACTAAATCTAAGTGTATAATACTTCGAAATTATAGTATTTCTACTGTTTATTTCGCAGCGTTATGATGGTACTTATGAAACTTAGAACATTGAGTGGTGAGCAAAAACACGGCCTCATGCGGGAATCGAACCCGCATTTTATCCTATCCGGGGACGCGTGCTCTAACACTACACCACAGAGGCACATTTGCCCGACCACTCATTCTTCTAAATGTATATGCACATGCATATGTATCTTCATAGGTAGAAATATGAATATAAATATCAGCCGTCAGCTTGATTGAGTTTAATGTCGATGTGTGCTTGCCAGACAAAATCCGTAAATGGTTAAGTTGCTACGATGCGTTAAATTGAAGGACGATGGCATCAATACGGTGGCCTCCGTGGTGGTAGTGTGATAGGAGGCGCTCCGGTGTGAGGGAAACACGTGTTCGACTTCCATTCAGAGTCAACAGTTCTGAGTAGCATTTATCATCTTTGGACTAATGATTTTGACATTATAAGACAGTTAAGAGACACATAGAGATGTTGAAGAATGAGTGGTCGGGCAAATGTGCCTCGGTGGTGTAGTGATTAGAGCACGCGCCCCCCGGATAGGATTAAGCGCGGGTTCGAATCCCGCCTGAGGCCGTGTTTTTGCTCACCACTCAATTCTCTAAGTTATATAAGTGACATCATAACACTGCGAAATAAGCAGTAGAATTACTAATTTCGACAGTTAAGAGGGTTTTAAAAACAGGAAAATCTCATAGAGTGAATTTCAAAATTCATTCGTTTTCATTCCAAACTCGGGACTCTTTCAGTTTTCATTTCTTCGCAACTAATCTATTCATAGAATACTTGCCACTCATTTGCAAATTGACAAAATACTAGGCGTTATTTATCACTTAACTAACTACCGATTGGATCTCCGTGTATATCACATGATACCAATCGACGGGTTCTGCGGTTCTAGGCACCCTGTGACCCACCGTGGCAAAGTGCTTCGATCCTGCCCAAGATTCACTGAGCCCTCCATCCCTCCTCTAGCGGCGAATCGCTAGCAGACTTCTGTAGGAGGATAGCAGCACTGATTTTCTACATCAGTGGATCACTGCGAGTCATTTAAAAAGCCAGATATGCATTCATTCATCTCTAACGATGCATGATGTAATCACATATACATGGCCCGTCCCTCGGTGATGCCGAACAGCTTTATCCTTTTTTTTTCAACTATCGACGGCAATCCGTATCGCTCCAAATTATTCCACGTTTAATCTCACCACCATCGATATCGTGATTTTGAAAATGTTTTGTCAACATAGGAACACACGAGCCAGTGTGAACACACTTTGAAGAACTCTCAGCTAAAGGTTAAGGATAAAGCCCTTGGCGCTGATCAATCCTTGAAGTATACGCCATGCATTCTTCTTCAACTTTTCAACTTCGTTTGAGGTTTTGAATGCATATCTGGCCTTTACAACGATATAGCGGTGGCTTCGCGCTGTATCGAATCAGTGCTGCTTCTCCTCTCAGACAAGTCTGAGGCCAGTTGGGCACCACTCTAGCGATCTCTGAGGGGTGGATGACCTGGTGAGCCATGGGCGCGAGATCGAACCATCGACGCGGAGTACTACTGACCACTGCGCCACATGCGCTCTACTCTCACTTCCAATCATGCCGCAGTGATTTTTTTCTGTGTTAAATAGAGAGTCCTTCTTTTTGTAACGCCCTACTTCATACGTGTTCCCACATTCAGACATTTTCCATTGAGATTCTCCGTCAGATTATGCGCTCTATTGTCGAGCCGCCCCGCCTACGCAACAAAAACAACTGTCTTAGTTTCAAACGCCTCGTAACCAGGAAAACGGGCGTCGTCGTTGTTTCACGAGGAGAATCCGCTTGTCCGTTATAATCTTGGTGCTCTTTGTAGTCGGACTTGTATTTAGGCTTCATTTTTTAATTATTTCATAATGATCTGACATATTGTGAGCCGTTTGTGAGGTTTGTTGAGTGCTAGACAGACGCCAAAGTCTCGTCGGTAATACGTTCCTTTTGCTACAGCCGATCCCTTAGGCTCAAATTCCTCTATAAGGGAATCAACGAATCGATTATTCATTTGAATCTAATTGACATAAGCCCTATCCAGTTTCACTCATGTTTCCTTTATCGATCAAGCCAATAACGAGCGGTTGACAGGGAGATTCTTTTCTTTTTGCCTTTTCCCCTTCTTTTACTGCTCTCCTTCGAAGAGAGGAAATCGTTCATATCGATCTCGTTTTATTGGCTTATTCAACAAAGAATTTATTATTGATTGGTAATGGCGAGATGGAAGGAAAGTCGGCTCTTAAAGTTCTATCCAACTACATTTTTAGTCTCAGTCTTGTTATATGTAGTCTGTAGGAATGTTTGAAGCAATGCTCGAAATTTCTAGTGTTTTTCGTGATTTTTCACAGATTTATGCTGTTTCACAGAGCGCTGTGGCGCAGTGGCTAGAGGTACTCTGCGTCGCACACGAGGTCAATGGTTCGATCTCGCGCTCGTGGCTCACCAAGCCGTCCATCCCTCCGGGATCGGTAAATTGGTACCAGACAGGTCTCAGACTTGTCTGGGAGGATAAGCAGCACTGACTCGGTTCAGCGGGAGGCCACCGCGAGTTATTGTAAAGTCCAGATATGCATTCAATCACCTCAAACGAAGTTAAATTGAAGACGAATGCATAGCGCATCCCTCAGGGATTGATCAGCGCCGAGAGCTTTATCCTTTATTCTATGATATATCCATATACTTAAGAGAGGTGAGCGGTGAGCAAAAACACGACCTCAGGCGGGGGTCGAACCCGCGTTTCATCTATGCCGCAGACGCGTGCTACCACTACACCACAGAGGTACATTCGCACCACCAATTCTTCATCATCTCTATGTTAGCTCTCGGCTACCACCCATAACAAGTTTGGTCGTGTATGCGACTTCGCTTCTTAAACCAGTTGAGCTGACAACCATCGTAATAAGTGATACGCGGAATTTCTAGGGAGTTTAGCCTTCTACACGTGCTTCGGAGGTATAGGCCTCTTCGCTAATGCTTTAGAGATTCTCATAGACTATATCGAATGTTTATAGCGATATTAAAGAACAATCGATGAGGTGGATCAATTGTTGCATTTACTTTCTCGGCACTTTATCAATTCGTCTTCACAGTGTTTTTTTTCCATTGGGCGCCGATCCCAGCCTTGTTTTGTCTTCTTCTTGAAAGAAGTGAAATACGGGTTAAGCACGTTTCCTTGTAATCTCGAGGAAATGTGCCTGGCTATGGCGTTCCATTGGGCGTTCGTTGCTGACTGCTGGAGAATGTTGGAGGGGTGGGAGTGCTGCGACCAGCAGCACAACCACTCGGCCAAGACGACCGCCTTGTTGCTGCATTCAACGAGTAGTGTTTCAAAAGTCCAGTATCAGCCATTTGCAAGTCTCAATTATAGTAAAGGACAGTTTGTGAAACATTCCAACGAGCAGTGGTTCATCTTTCCCTCTTCCTCTATTCGAACTCATTGCTTCTAAATGTAAATTTTGAGAAAATCACTTGAAATATCAAATGAAATAATTTTTTTCAGAGGTGATATGTCAAGTGGAAAACGTCGAAATCCCCTTGGATTGAGCCTTCCGCCCACTGTCAACGAAATGAGAAGGAAGACGGCACAAAAGAGGTTCGTGAAGGTGTTTACGACTGCCCCCACACGTCTATTTTAAGTGCTACCATTTTTTCTTTTTTTCAAAATTTTTCGTTCCATAGTAGTTTTTACATACTGTGTTAGGTACTTTTCGGTTAGGCGGCACGGAATCAAAAACCGATCCCCTTCGATGGAGAAGTATTTTTCATAAGAGTGTTAGTAATCATTCGAAAGCGTAAATCTCTGGTTAGCACCATACTTGGCCGCTATTTGCAGAAGTCTTTTCATAACGGTTCAGCGAACAGGAAACATTTGTGTTTCACACGCGCATATTTCTTGCAGAACAGAACTCCTTTTTCAGACTATCACTAATCATTTGATAGCATAAGATTTAAACGATTCCATCGCTATGCTTATTTTCTGGAAGGACTGTTTCTCTGCGCTGCAGTAGGAAAAATAAGATCGATTCACATGCAAAGCATGTGTTTTTGGCCAATTCACAGGTCGGGGAGTGGGGGCTGTCGCGATCGTCGATCGACGACGCCTAGATGGGCCACATGCGAAGTGCGATTTTTGTTATTCACTTAGGAATTGTTTTCTCCGCTTCGAACGAAACTTGAAATAAAATGTATGACTCTGATACTAAAAGATTATCTCTATACGTTCATGTGCTTCATGTGCTTCTAGCAAAGTAATAGTTGAATTGTGCGGCCGATGTAAAACATAAGTTTATTCCTAATTTTACAGCGTTATGAAAAGGTTTTTTCCGGAAAATAGCCGCAGACATTGCTAGCCAGAGATTCAAGCTCTCGAATGATTACACTAACACTTCTAGGGGAAGTTCTTACTGAGCGAAGGGGATCGGTTTTTGATCCTGTGCCGTTTAATAGGTTAGTATCTATATTACATTTTAACTCGTGTATTGTTTTATCATATTCTAACCTTTTGCTCAACTCTTCGTAGCTGAGCGGTACACTGAACCACACCATTTTCAGGAAGAAATCAACGTACAGGTGAGCCTCGATGAACAGCTAAAACGTCTGGGATTGACGGAACCTCAAAAACAACGTATGTGTGAGTGGATACAAGTCAAAGAAGCTGTTAAGGTAATTTTACCATTCGGAAATCTTTTTTTTTGTTGTAGAATTTCCAGTGCCACTCTATGAATTGGTCGATTTGCTTTCATTTTAGGAACAAGAGCTCTCAGAGGATGTGCTTGAGAATGAAGGTGAACTTGGTCACGGTAATGGAGGCGTTGTGCATAAGGTTCCCTTAATATTTCTTCATTATCATTGATTCTTTATTTTATTTTATTTCACCTGCTCATTTGCCATTGACATGATCTACACGGCTATAATATGCAGTGCGAATACCGCCACTCGTGGAGCTCGATTCTTTTCTCTCATCCATTTTCCACGAAAGTCTTCGAATATTTCATGTTTAGCTTCAGTTGCCGCTTGATGTTTTTGAGGTAACTGAGCTAAGGCATTCGTTGCTGGAGAGTTGTGGTGAGGGAGAACCGAGACAGCGCTTTGCTTATAGCCTTGCTTTCTGATAAATTGCATCCTGAGATAGGGCGTTCGTTGCAAGAGAGTTGCGGGGATGATGGATCGAACCAGTGCATCTCTTATAACCGTGCTTCCTATCAAAGTTCATCACTTACCCCGACGCTACCCGCTTTGTCATTGATTTTTGTATACATCTAACTCAGTCATACGTACTGCTGTATCTATGTCTGAAATGATTCGTTCTGCACTCAGCCTGGTCGATTGCGACATTATTTAGGTCGTGCATAAGAAAAACGGCGTCACAATGGCCAGAAAGTTGGTGCATTTAGAAGTGAAACCTTCTGTACGACAGCAGATTGTGAAAGGTTAGTTTCCAAAATGGAAGTCACTTTCTTTGTCCTGTCTTAATGCTATGCTTAAAGCACTTGTGGGTGCAAAAAACTTTCTTGGGTATTTCTCTGATATAAAGGATAAAAGGAAAAGCTTTCGGCGTTGATCAATCTCTGAGGGATGGGCCATGCATTCGACTTCAATTTTTAACTTCGTTAAAGGTGATTGAATGCATATCTGGCCTTTACAATGACTCGCGGTGGCCTCCCGCTGAACCGAGAAAATGCTGCCTATCCTCTCAGACAAGTCTGAGACCTGTCTGGTACCACTTTACCGACCCCGGAGGGATGGATGGCTTGGTGAGCCATAAGCGCGAGATCGAACCATTGATCTCGTGTGCGACGCAGAGCACCTCTAACCACTGCGCCACATGCGCTCTCTAATCTTCCTTGATATAAGGCGATAAATGAAAATTGCATTCCTTTTTCTGAGCAGGAATTTTTCATTGAGTGTTAGCAATCGTTAGATTTTCAAATCTCTGGCTACTGCTAAACTATGTTTCATGACATAATTTCTGGCTATACTCGTTTCATGAAAAAGCTTGTTATAACGCTGTAGCAGAAAGTAAACATTAAAGTTAAACACTCGCATATTTCTCACAAGACGAAACTGTTCCCTGAAATTATGAGTTAACATTTGATAGCTTAAGTTTCAGCGATTCCAACGCCGTGCTTATTTTCAGAAAATACCGTTTGATTGCAATGTAGCAGGGGAAATAAGGTCGCGTTACACTTGTAGAGTGCAATTTTTGTTATTAAAACTCCAAATAAAATGTATGACCCTCATACTACGGGATTCCCTCTGCACCTTTATTTGCTTTTGTTGATCACAGCGAAGTAATAACAAAAGTACGAGGCCTCTCTATAACATGGTGTTATTTTGAATACTTCAGCGTTAAAAGACGGTTTTTTCAAATGAGGGGCACGTCGTTTAGTAGCCAAGTTTGAGCTTCGAGTGATTACAAACCCAATATGTGCTAGCGTGAGTTGGTTCAGTGTCGTCCGACTACCTGAGACAAACCGTTGATAATTGGTGCCCGACAGATAGATTCGTTATAGCGTAGAAAGAGTGGTGGCGCAACGGGTTAGAGCAAACACTCTCGAATAAATTGAGATGCAAGTTCGAGTCCCGCCTGGCGCAAAAGTTTTGCTCAGCACCGGGTATGTCTATAACATTATAATACCATCAGAAGTGCTCAATTGAAAAGAATTCTATTCAATTACTAGAACTCATGAAGGTTATTGTTCAGCGAAAGAGGGTACAACGGACAAGTACCCTCTCTTGTTTGGACCATTTCCGTTATGTCCTCCCTCTTTCAGCCTCTTAGGAAGAACGCGTTTTCCAACTTTTTGTAACGTTTCAGTAGTCGTTCCATAGCTTAAATCTCGAGAACTTCAGTGGAATTACTTCATTTCTGAAGTTGCTTTTTTAGTGTCTGTATCGCAAGTATCAAGTGTCAAGTAAGTGCGCTGTAACTGTAAAATAGGTTTATGTTTCACACTCGGCCATGTTTTGTTGGATGGAGCTTTTTGTCCTAGACTTCAGTAAGCAATCGATAGCTGAAATCTCGAAGATTTCAATGATATACTTAGTTCTTAGCAAGGACTTTTGATTGCGCTGTAGCCATCAGGAGAATATTCGGTTTTGCAAATTAGGGGCACTTCCACTACCCGGCCCTGTTTTGACCTTTTGGAAAGACGTGTTTTCAGACTTTTCTCCAGAGTTTCGGTGATCATCCGATCGCTCAAATTTCGAAGATCTTGAAGGTGTAGTTTATTTTTGAAACGGCTTTTTCATTGCGCTTCAAAAGTAAGAATAAAACCATATTTCACGCTCAAGCATCTCTCGCTGAATAAAGCTTTTCCCCTTGAAGCTTAGTAATATATCGGTAGCTTGAATCACTAAATCCAGCGGTAACTCATTTCCGAAAAAGACTTTTGAGTGAGCTGTAGCAGCCTAAGAGATTAAATATTGCAAATAACCGTTGAATTGCGAAATGCGCGGTGGTTTGGTGTCAATGTTGCGAAATCCCATCCACATACCGGAGCATAGAGTACGCGCCGACTGCAAACCCCACTTTTTTTTCGTCATTACAACGGACTAAGAAGTTCCTTTCAAAAACTAAGTGTACCATCAAAATCATCGAGATTTATGCTATCGAAAGATTACTGAAATTCTTGAAAGAAAAACGCTCTGTTCAGCGGAAAATGCTCTGTTCAGCGGAAAATGCTTGTCTGTGAATATAATTTTATCTTTACTGTCACAGCGCAATGAAGAAGCCATCCTAAAAAAATAAAATAAGCCATTGAAATTTAGAAAATGCATCTTTCCGAAGAAGCTGAAACGACGTAAAGTTGACGGAAAGTACCCTTATTTTTAGTTTTACGCTTCGTTTCACATTTGAAAATAGGAAATAAATTGCAACTTCGTTCTACCTGGTTTGAAGGATTCTATTGAGAAGAAATTGGTGATCAGGCTTCTTATGTGCATGTTTATTTAGCGGTGTAGAACTGCGTTTTTTGATTAGAAAACTCTGCTTCGTCCAATGTTCATAATTTTACCACCTTAGTTCAGAGCTGGCTGTTTTGCACAAATGTAACAGCCCTTATATTGTTGGGTTCTATGGTGCGTTCATTGATAACAATAACAGTGATCTTTCAATATGTATGGAATTCATGGATGGTCTTTCACTGGATATCGTTATGAGAAAGGTAGCCGTTCTCATTTTATGAACGAGAAGAGGTTCGGTTGAGACTTTTCTTTCTCAATCTATGCTATTTAGGTTGGCCGGATTCCGGAAAAGTTTGTCGGTAAAATTTCGGTAGCTGTTGTTCGAGGATTAGCCTATCTCAAAGATGAGATCAAAATACTTCATAGAGGTACGGGATGTCACTTATGTTTCCACGTAGAGTTTATATCCGTATTCTCCATGCCCACTGAATGCTCTCGTGCGGAAAAGTTTTTGTAAATTTGAAAAACTTCCTTCGTTTATTTCACTTTCACACTGTGAGCTATTGATGGACTAAGTTAATCTCCCTTTTTTTTTTTCTTTTAAACTATCACCCATCGCTCTCTTGTCGAATAAAGGATTGAGCTGATATTTTAACCAAATAGGAAGCTTTGCTGACTACTTGCATAGCGCTTTCGCAATGTCTTGTGAAATTTAAGCGGCACAATCAATATTAAGCTCGCATGCCTAGCAAAGTCTTCGAGAGTTGTCCCATCTTTAACGCTTGCGAGATACTTCAGCTTCAAAATATAGATGGGCCAAGTCATATAGTGAGAAGAGCAGATATTTAAATTGTATAGTAAACTGTAAGAGAAGGCAAGCATCCTCTAAAACGATTCCACCAATACGATTGGCCGACGTGTTGATGATTAATGTGTCTATCCTTGAATGCTGATAAAAGCGATACCGCGAGCCACGGAATACTTGTTAAGGTCTTCTTTATGTTAAAAACAAACCATCACTAAGAACAGTGATTACACGAGGATACGGTCATTTAAACACCAGAAGAAAATGGGTTTTAGTTTTTGTAGATTTTTGTGCTGTGTTGCAGTATATGATCGGTTTTGGGTTTGGATAGGTAAATTTGTGAGAAGCACAGTATTTTTGTCGAAATGAGATATGATGCTTGTAAATATTACGGACTGCGAAGTCTAATACAAAGGTGAAATGTAGACCAGAGTATTCGCATTTGCCTTTTCTGTTATTTTATCATTTTAAAAGTCGCTGAGTGATGTACTTGTGATTTTTTTACTTCGAATTTGCTCCACTTTACTTCCTTATGTGTGTAGCATGTGTCTATTAGAGGAATATAGGGATAAGTGAAATGGCAAAGGCGTTCCGGTACAAAAAGAGCATGTTAAGCTTTGCAAAACCCTTTCGCGATATTGCTTTGCCTTCTTGAAGAGCGATAAGTCTTCTAGAAGATCGGTGACTGGCGTTTTGGCGCATTCGCCTTTCTCAGAGGGACTAACTAGTCTTTCTGGACTACATGAGACAGCTTGAGGAAGGTGAACACGACGAAACGTTGACCACCCATCTTCAAGAAGACTCATTTATCATCAAAATGATACGCCAACCTCGTTATAGCTCTGGATAAAGAATAGTTCTTGCACTATTCTTTTCACAATCCCCCACACCGACTGTTTATTAACATCGGCATGCTTCAATGTATCCTAATTTCCTTTTTCAAGCCAAACACGAGGTGTTATATTAAACTTTATTTGACAGCTGACGTTTCGACAGTTCACCTTCTTCAGAGCTTGGAAAGGTCAAATTGTCCGCAATCCAATCAGTCAAACACCTCCATTACTCCTCTAGAAAATATCACTAGACCTAGATTTCAGTTGCATCAAGTACAAAATCAACTCTCAACATACTCACCGCCTTTTATGTATCTTCCACTGAATGAATCAAGGGGATCACCGGAACGAGATCACATAGGCTAGAATGCACCTTACCCATCAAAACAACAGTCTTATATACTGACTCAAATCACGTGTGATGACGAGACATTCCTCCCTGCGGTTTATAGTCGGATTGTTGGTGTTAATCCAAAGTGCTTCCGGAATTTTTCACGCAAATATTTTTGTTCTTGCGCAAGGATGGTGACTTCGGTCTCAAAATCATCTCCATCGTGTTTCTGTTCTCTATGCGTCTCTAGCGGGGTATTTCATCTATTAAGACGTTTGTCAGCTAGGTGTTCTTCTATGCGGGCATAGAGCGGCCTAACCTTACTATTCTTTTCTTTTTTTCAGTTCATTATTCATTTAATATGACAAAGTTTGAAGAAAATCAGACTTTTGAAATTCCTAAATCCGTTTAGTATCCCATTAAATATCTGTCATAACTTACTTACAAGGAATGGTACTTTGCGAGTTTATTCCAATTGATGATCTAACGTGGTGTCCAGTTTTACGTTACCTTGATCTTTCAGACGTAAAGCCATCAAATATGTTGGTGAATAGCAATGGAGAGATTAAACTCTGCGACTTTGGTGTTTCTGGTATGCTCATTGACAGTATGGCGAATTCGTTCGTTGGAACAAGGTCCTACATGGCGGTTCGTAATTTCTTGTAATTGACAAGGTGTTCGATTTCTCAATACAAAATCATGGAACCGTGAAGGCGAGAACCACATTAACCAACCCTTATTGTTTAGATCGCATTACTAGGCTTATGACATGTACCAAATTTTTTTTCTCCTACTGTTGAGCTGAAAATTTCGTTATAGCCAGAAAGACTGACTGGATCGCATTATTCTATACAGTCGGATATTTGGTCATTTGGATTGTCACTTGTTGAACTTCTAGTCGGTCGATATCCAGTACCGTCACCGTCAAAACACGAATATTCTGTCATGTTTGGCATACCAGAATCACAATTACAGTTAGCAGATGGACGAGCTGATGTGGGTTTCTACATTCCTCCTTTATCATATGATCTTTTTTTCAGCAGAATCTCAGTTATGATTTCTTCTATTGAGTTGGTAGGAAAATCCTCGGACTTCTTCGTTTTTCTTGATTCTTTCTTAGGCAATTAGGTTCTTCTTTTCACTGTTCAGAGCAGCTTCTTATTAGGTTCTTCTTTTTACTGTCGTTTACAGCAGCTTCTTGCGGTTAATTTGATATATAATACTTGAGCATTTGTTTTAGGGCGGAATTGTCCCGAGTGCAAAAACGGTTGGTAATGTTACAAGACTGCCGTTTAGGTTAAAGTGTGCTTTGCTACGCGACGATACTAGTGTAGCATCAACCATCGTTTCTGCTTTCGTGACTGTTCTATCTTGGAACAGATATATAAGTGATATGAATCGAAATCACTGCAAGAAGGTGCATGAGAAATAATCAAGAAGGACAGAATGTCCGGAAAGTGTCTTGCCAACCTAATTATAACAGTAATTTAATTCAGGTCCCACCGTACCAGGCTTCGAATAGTCCTGCTGCCATGGCGATTTTTGAAATGTTAGACTATATAGTCAATGAACCGCCTCCAACATTACCGAAAGGAGTTTTCAGGTGACTAGTATCGAGGGGTTGGTTGATTATTAACAAATACTACGTATGGCCTATGTGAAATATGGGGAAATTCTCAGTAAAAATTCAATTTCAATGAGTTGATAACTTGTTTCCTTTTTCTAACACTTTCTCTTAGTTGAATGGAGTTGTGTATGGTGCAGATACTCAAGACGAATTACATGTGTCGTATGTCATTTCTCAGCAGAATATTTTAGCGATGAAGCGATTAATTTTGTTTCCAAATGTTTGAAGAAACTGCCCGGTGAACGTGCAAATTTGAAGTCACTTTCTTCTGATCCATTCTTTCTGCGGTACGCTGATGTTGACGATAATGGAGAATTTGCGAATTTTGTCACTGAAACGATTTCGATCCAGCCTAGACAATAAAAAAGGAAATGTGATGAATAATTTAGGATGAAAATGATGGAGGTGAGTTTCATTCAAATAATCATATTGTTTGATCGGATACACTATAATTAAAGCTGAAATACTTCTTTAAAATGTTTTCTTTTGAGGTTTTTGAGTTTAACTGCATAATTTCAAGATCACCAGATCAGCATAAATACATATATTTTAGCTAATGTAATCGAAAAAAGGCTTATTTATCTGTGCAGCAAATAAATGTCGTTTTTATACCTTTATTTCGAGTGCTTCATTAAGACCACGCTCACTCTTCAGTCGGGCAGAACCCGTCGTCTTTCGATATTTTTTTTTTTATAGTCAGTTCTCTCGGGAGCTCTGCTCCCTCACAGAGAGTCATCGCAGACCGCTCTCAAAAATATTAATAATAAGTAAATAATAATAAAGGATCTATTGGAATTTGAACGTGGTCTTGATAAAACACTCGGAATCACCTGTATCACCTGTCGTCCCGTTGATCGTCGAGTGACTCGAGCGGGTACCAGCAACTCTTCCATTTTCCCCTATCGCGTGCAAGAGTAGCCCAGTGGGTCCTCCTTGCTCTAGGAATTCGCTGAGCATCATATCTTTCTTCCATCGCTTTCGTGAAGAAATCGGACCAACGGGTCAGTGGTCTTCCTTTAGAGCGCTTGACGTCCCGAGGAATCCAGTCGGTAACGGCTCTCGTCCATCGGTTGTCGTTGAAGCGCATCACGTGTCCGGCCCACCTTATTTTCGATATCCTGGCGTGTAGAACGGCATCTCTGATTTTCGATCGTTGACGTAGGTCGGAAGTTCGGATCCTTTGTCTCATTTGCGAAATACGAGATACTCCTAGCATCGACCTTTCGACTGCGCGTTCGATAACGGCAAGTGATCTTTCATCCTGCTTACGTAGCGACCAGGTTTCTGCTGCATACGTTAGGGCAGGGATAATTGTCAAGTCGAAAAGGTGGGCACGGAGTCGGATTTTCTTTGTCCTCTTCACTACATCTTCGATGCTCTTAAACGTTCCCCAAGCCGCTCGTTTCCTCCTGCTCAACTCTGGGGCTAGGTCGTTCATCATGTTGATTTCACGACCTAAATAGATGTAACTAGAGCATTCGGAAATTGTCGTTCCGTTGAGCGTGAATGGGGCATTAGAAACCCATCCGTTTCTCATGAACATTGTTTTCGTTAGATTCAGTTGAAGACCGATCTTTCCACAGGCGTTATCGAAATCAGTCAACATTCGTTCCGCTTGGCTGATGTTTGGTGTTATGAGAACGATATCGTCAGCAAAGCGAAGATGGTTTAATTGTCGACCGTCAATTTTCACTCCCATTTCGTCCCATTCTAATGTTCGCATGACGTTTTGTAGGGTGGCAGTGAATAGTTTTGGCGATATTGTATCGCCTTGTCGAACCCCTCTTCTTACTTAAACACTCGGAATAGAGGTATAATATGATAAAAATACCAGCCAAAGAGCAATCGAGTGCGCAAACACTCTGTGTTGGGTGAAAATTTCGTTTCGCTTGACATATAGTGTAAAACGTTCGTCTGCGATGACTCTCTGTGAGGGAGCAGAGCTCCCGAGAGAACTGACTATAAAAAAAAATATTGAAAGACGACGGGTTCTGCCCGACTGACGAGTCTGTAAGGACGAAACACGTGTATCGAGCTGTACAAGAGCCCTTACCAAACCACATGACAAGTTGGCTCAAATAATAATGAAAGGATCTATTGTCGTTTCTATATCATACTTGTTGAAACGGCTATTGTCGTTTCTATGTCATACTTGTTGAAACGGGATAAGTAGTGATACGTTAGTTTCCGGAACAATCAACACTTTACCATTTCTCTCTCTACTGTTCTAAAAAGACTAACACATCAATGAAATAACACATTCGGTTGTAATATCACCATTTGTCACTACGAACTCAGTGTAGTCGATCTTCTTTGAAAACTTCAGAAAAGCAGGAAATGTTCATTTGAGGGCGAATTAAAGAATAAACTAAAGAGGGCAACAGGAACTATTCATCACTTGTGGTTTTTGCTATGAAGAGATATTCCAATTCCAGTTTTAAAACAAGTTAAGAGTTACGACGTATTTGATCGTTAATTGAGACTGAAAAGACTTGCTTAGAGGGGGAACAGTGTGTGTCAGTGTCTTACTTGAGATTCTCGTCTGTAACATTGAGAATCAATTAGAAATTTAGGCTTTTTTTCGTTATTTGGCAACAAATGAAGAAACAAACCTTTCTGTTCACCAAGAACTTTTATAAGAGTATCAATAATCATTGAAAAGCTCATATCTCTGGCTACTGCGCAACTTGGTCATTTTCTGAAAACACCCTTTTATAACGCTGTGAAATTGAAAATAAAATTATGCGTTACACTAGCCGCGCGTATTTACTGTTACTTTGCTGGGAGCATGAAAAGCATATGATCGTGTAGGGAAAATCTTGTAGTATCAGAATCATTCGTTTTGCCTGGAATATTTCTGAAAGCGGAAGAAAATGATTAACAAAAATTGCACCCCACCTGTGACGCATAGGCGGATCGATCGATTTCCATATGAAATCCACGGCGAGCATCCCCTCACTTCCACCCTTGCCCTCTTTTTTTTTATTAAGCCTGGCCCACACTTTAGCCTAAAAAGCGCCAGCATATGTGAAACGCAATCTCATTTTCGCTGCTGCACAGTTTCGAAGTATTATATCGAGAAGACAAACACACCGTTGGATTCAGCGCAACGAGCTATCGGAGAGGAAAGAGCTCTGTCTTGCGAGAAATATGCGGCTGAGAAGCACAAACGCTTTCTTTTTTCTACAGCGTTGCAATAAAAAAAAACTTCCAAAAACAACCATGTGTCGAAGTAAATAAAGATTGAAGCTTTCTAATGTTTACTAACAATTTTATCAAAAGTTATAGCGAAGGAGATCGTTTCCTCATTTGTCCCTAGGAAGCAGAAAAAACAAATTTTTATTCGAATTTTAACAGATGCATACATCCTGATGATTAATTCTTGGTGGCTGAATGGGTAGCCCACGTATGTGTCAAAGTGATTGTAATGGTCTCCATCCGATCTCATGCTTCCCTACAGCTTTTTTGTGTAGAAGTCTCGGTGATATTGGCCTCATAAGACTACGGTATCGCCTAAGTCTAGGTGTACTATGGAGAAGAACTGAGAAATGTGCTAGAACTCTGGTCCTTTTTGTGACGAATGGATGTAATCAGGTGTTCATAATTATTACTATTTTCTGCCCTTCAAGGCAATCTGTGCTAGT
Organism: Parelaphostrongylus tenuis; assembly: GCA_019055375.1. NCBI lineage: Eukaryota > Metazoa > Nematoda > Chromadorea > Rhabditida > Metastrongylidae > Parelaphostrongylus > Parelaphostrongylus tenuis. Next base: position 123,737 of record JAHQIW010007041.1, on the reverse strand, counting down.
GATGAATAATGCTTAAGCTCATTCGTACAAAATCGGCTGAATTGTTTTTATATCTTCTGTAACAAGGTAATTAATAGCATCATAATTAGGTCATACTTGAGAAATTTCCTCCAAATTGGTTGTGTCTGCCGACACATACATGTGTTTAGATTGTAAAATTCGAAAGGACCGTTGCACAGAATTTGCGTAAAAGAACTTTGGTGTAATGTGAGGGCAATGAGGTGGACTTATTTACCGGAATATTTACTACCAAAGTAACCGCATTAATGTTCTTCTACATCAATGCTTGCTCCGCTTTCTTTTCATTATATATAAATATAACTCTAATGTATAGAAGCCCTCCGCTCTGTACAAGCGCATCTATGTAACTTCTTCATGTCTACATTCTCACTTCATCTCTATCAGAGTCTAGTGATAGATTCATATTAACTCCAGACTGGTGAAAATTTCACTAAGTGTTGTTTTCTCAACAGACTTAATTTAATGTCATGTAGAACTGAACAAATAGAATTTCTAACGTTTATACTTTTGTATATATTCAGAACAATATACGAACTACGATGAGATTCTCGGTATTGTCAAGTGTTGCGCTGTTGATCTCTGCATAGATATTCGATGTGATTACATCTAGCAGCAATTTGTGCATTTTTTAAAATGAAAATGATCTAGTGCATAATGACACATAAGATTCGGAGATCATTGTTTCTTCCATGTAAAATATCATGCTTCTTTCTTTTGTTTTGTCCAGTTAATTCTCCTTCTTCTTCTCCATCGCTTTAAATGTGGTCTGCTCTGCAAGCAAGTGATATAAAATGCTTATTTCATAGTTTGTGATGTTTTTTAGTGATATCTAATGGAATAAATATTTAATTGATGAACAAGTGATCATGTAGCATCGGTCACTATCCTGAGTCTATTGGATGTTTAGAGTTCATATGATTTTATTACGATTCATCATCTCAATCTATCATTCTCACATGGGCATTTTAGCCCATACTGGACCGTGGACTCACGGCCTCTGTGTCTCTAACCCCCAGCGCGGCAATGTTAGACGCAGCACGCTGGGGGTTTGAGATGCAGAGGCTTTGGGTTCGCAGTCCCGTGAGGGTTAACGTTTTTCAATAGCTAGTTTTGTACTGAAATCTTTTACGCTTTTTTCTGAAGACTACGTAGTAGAATCGTAGTTATTTTCGGCTTATATTATTTATTATTTATAACTTCAACATGGGAACTGGTAAATATTTGGAAGACGTTTTTCATCAGAAACCATTGACTATACTATTAAAGTTTTGCTTGTAGTCGCGGAAGCACATACCTTTTGTTGTGTAGCTATGAAATTCTGCTTCCGTTTTGCTGTAGCAATAGAGAATACCGCATACGAATGCGATGGCTACTAGAGGGATGAAAATATGTATGCCTGAAGTCGTTCGTATAAATTCCAGTTGTGGTCATTGAACAGGCTATAACTTCAAAGTATAATGACCATAGAATTATCTAGAAAAAACCTCTATGTCACACTTAAGATCGGAGAAGGGAACTTGAATAAAAGGTTGTCTGCGAAGGTATAGTTTTAGTGAAAATACATCGTTATGGTTCATCATAACTCAACTCACTCTCAACAAAGTCGTATACGACGTCCATCATGCGCTGATCTATCGGTTAATCTGAAACGTTATAGGTTAGAGAGAGACGAACAATACCTTGTATAACATTCGGGTTGAGATCCGACTAATGACGAGAAGCTGCGATTGGATAACTACGTTCCTATCGATTCTACAATATTATTCCAAATATTTACAAGTAGTGAAGAGTTTATTTTTAGCAGTTGCAGTAAGAATGGAAGAGCCTCATGAAGAAGTTATGGAGTGCGTCGTTCAGAGCCGGTCCCAAACGAGTACTGGCGAACAGGAAGATCGCAAGGATCCCAGCAATGGTACTGTGACAGCAACCCCCCATGGATGCAGCACGCCAATGTCCAAGGTTGATCCAAGTGAAATGTATGTGATAACGATTCATTTGTATTTCAATATTTTCCATTGAGGATTACCATGTAAGAGAAGACACGACTAGTCCTTTGCAGATTTTCCGAGGTCTTTTTTCGCTGCACTATACTTTCTATCTGAAGTTTAAGTAATCATTCGTAAGCTGGAACCTTGGGGATTCCGACACTTTGCTTGGTTTTTTAAGAGATTTCAGTGGTACGTTGTAGCAGCTAGAATAAATTATGTTTCCACTCGGTTTACCTCATTTGATCAGCTAAACTCTATAGATCGCTTTTGATTGTATTAGACTAAGCTCATTCAATAGCTCAAATCTTAGCGAATGTAAAGCTTAGAATGGTTTTCAAAGAGAATTTAATTATATAGCGTACTTCGAGAGCGAAGATGTAATTGTTTCACATTCGAAGTTTTCTCTGCACAAAGGGTCATACATGAAAAAAAAAGCGTACAGAATTGTAGAGAAAATTATATCCTATTAGAGTGGAACAAGGAACCCTAATATATTTTCCGAAACAAAGAAAAAATCTTTTTTGAAGAAGGAAAATTGCGCACCACTGGCAATGTCGATTATGCTGCCGTCCGCAAAAGGTTAGAATAGCGTCTTCCATTTGATTTTATATCAATATCTGCCAAAACTTTTAGACTCATCTCTATCAACACCATATTTCTTCTATAATTCTGTTACAGTTTTTACCATATCAGCTTGACACTTTTTGTAATCGAAACTTCCTTGGCACTACGAGCTAAATTGGCTAAACATTGAATATGTGTTTTGTAATTTCACTCATGAAATCTATCAAATATATCTCGGTGGCGTTCCTTGTAGCACAAATTGTCTAGTTTCGGCTTCCAAAAGGTAAACAAATTTGTTGTTGAGAAACAAATAGGGAGTTTCATTTTGACATCTTCTTTTGCAATATTTTGAGAAATTTGGACAGGCAAAAGTCTTAAAGTACTTAATTGAAAAATCAAAGGATAAGAGGATAAAGGGAAAGTTTAATTAATTTTTGCTGCAATAAAGGATAAACGATAAAGCTCTCGGCGTTGATCAATCTCTGAGAGATGCGCCATGCATTTATCTTCAATTTTTAACTTCGTTTGAGGTAATTGAATGCATATCTGGCTTTTACTGTGACTCGCGGTGGTTCCCGCTGTACCGAGTCAACGCTGCTCACCCACTCAGACAAGTCTGCGACTAGTGTGGTACAAATTCACCAACCCCGGAGGGATGCATAGCCTGGTGAGCCACAGGCACGAGATCGAACCATTGATCCCGTGTGCGACGCAGCGCACCTCCAACCACTGCGCCACATGCGCTCTTATCGAAAAAATTATAGTAGGTCATCAACCGTTTTCGCGAATACGACACATCTTGCTCGTCACGAACATAGTGGTCTTCGACAATGGATAATAACTTTCCGATGGCTAGAAAAAATACTTCAGAACACCAGGAATCACAAAACAGAGAATGTGTCTATCGTTGTAGGGGTTTAAGTGGCATACTTGCTATCCTTCACAACATGGAACTTTGGCCAATCGGGCAAATGTATGGCTGTCAACGTTTAGAAATTTTGCTCATCTATGTATCATTACACCCACTCGTTCCATTTGATAATTGAGATGCGTAGTACTGAGTTGAAATGAGCTAGTTCTCAGTTACAGCTTGGAGTTTTTTCCAGCGCCAATCACAACATCTGTGTTCGATGAGTTGACGATTAAATACAAAAGAGCATAAAAGCTTTATGCGGCAAAAGGTTCCAGCCAAAAAACAGCGTCGAAGTAGATACTCTTTCACTAAATATCCACTCATTCGAGTATGGAAACCAACGCTGCATCGTTGCAGAAGTGTTAAAACTGAAATGTGGATGGTTTGTTTTGCTAAAAATGAAAAACGAGGTGCGTTGAATTGTAGGTTTGAGAGAATCTATTTTCTTTCGATGACATTCAATCTGCTAATTTTTATGAAGAGTATATACGTGAGAAGTATGACACTGACGGGAGTTCGAATGTACGTCTATACGTATATACATGCATATATATATACGTACATATATGTACATATATTATGTATTTTTTTCTTTCTGAACTGACATCTCATACTGTGTGAATCTCAAATCTCTCTTGCATTTGAATCTTTTTTTTTGTATTCGCAATGCACGAAGATCGTGAGACTTTTAATGCGGAGTTCGACCTATTACTTGAGGATTTTCGTCGTGAAAGTCGTCAAAATCAGACTGGCTTGATTTCCTCTGGAAATCTAGCATAACCGTGCTATGACGCATAAAGTGGATGGCAGGGAGCGGACTAGTCCCAAGCGAGTTTGGTACTATTATTCAAAGCGCTAAGGAATGGACTGCTCGATGGATTGAGAGTGTGATCAATGGTTTAGTTGGATAGCCGTGTTCGTATTGACGACATCACTTCCATTACGTTATCCAACCTTGTGAAATGGTTACCCTAGGTTTGATTTCACAAGGATTTTGCTGTCACGTAGTGTGCATTTGATTTATGAAGTAGGTCTTATGCAGTGTATTACAAATTAAATTATGTTTATATTCAAAATCTCAGAATTCATAACTAAGAGACTTTACAATTTTTATTGTTTTCAACACAAGAACGATTAACGCAAGCGTAAACGATGCACTGGGAAACACCATCATGTTCAGCCGAACAAATTTGACAAGTCACTCTTTAGTCTCTGAATCCTAATTTTAAGGGGACTGACGCAAGAAACTGGGGAAAAATGTGTGCGACTATGCTGTAGAAAAACACAGTTCCATCTGCACACGATCAGACAGCTTTCATCTTGTAGACCCAAGATCTCTAAGAGATTCCTAAGGCTTTTAACCAACTAGTGAGATTTGATATGACTTGAGATATTCAAATTGAGGTCCAAAGGCTACTATTTCCCATCATTTGCACCATGTGCTAGCAGCTGGAGCGTGATTACTTCCTTCAAAAACACGTTACTTTCAAAATTCAACTCTTCTAACGAGCAAATTATTCTTATAGGTCTGACCTCACGAAGACGTTTACTCGCCGACCAGCTATACACAAAGATATCTCGCCCATAGCTGACAATTCGATAACGTCAGAAAATGCGACTTCAAAGTAGGTATTTCTGGTCAAGCATTTCTATATTGTTACCGAGCTAACTGACTTATTTATGTCGTTGGAGTAGTGGTGAAAAGAACTTTGTGTATGTATTATGTGCATAAATAGCATAACTATTTAAACAAAGCAAATGCCTTGCTTTAGAAGATGAGCGAGAATGGGACTAAATTGTGTTGGAAATCTTCCAGTTTTCTGGTCCTACTTTTTGAATACGGAGTTATTAGCACATTACAAAACCAAGATTATTTGGCTTTGCGCAGTTCAAAATGTTGTGGTTTTACACTCAAGTTCGACGGTGATTTTGAATAGGATCTACCTGAGTCTTTGTTGTACTAGTACCATGAATATTTACTACAATATCAAGAGTATTGCTGAAGAGGTGTCCGAGGAACAAAGTGATGATTTGGTATTTTTTCGCTATCGCCGCACATTTCGAGCCCTTTGGAAACAACGCGTTTTCTACTCTTTCTGGAGTTTTAGAAGTCATTCGATAACTTCAATCTCGTTGATTTCAATGTTATACTTCATTATTGAAAATAACTTTTCTGATGCGTTGTAGCAGTAGAAGTGAAATTATGTTTCACACCAGACGCGTTTTTCCTCATACTTATGTGTTTTTTTTTAGGGGGAATATTCTCCTCATTTTGCTGAGATTCCTAGGTTTCACGTGGTATTGATGAGACGTGCGCCAACGCCTAAAGGTATATACGACTCGAGATACCGGACAAGACCTCTTGATAGGCCTGTACACCTATCAGACTATGTTTTCACTTTACATTGCCAAATATACCCGCTAATAAGCCTACGCCTAAGCAGCTTAAGCGTATGCGCGAAAACCACTCACACACTAAACGATAAGAAATGAGCGCCGAGTACGAGACCCGATTTTCTTTTGACTGTTACAGTGCACTTAGAAAAGCATATCGACATGTCGAGGAACTTGGAGTATTATAGTCACATGTTTGAACTGGATTTTTTTTTTCAAAACGGAAGAAAGTTCTACATCACGCGTCACAATCGTGCTGCGCGATCAATCAACTACGCTATCGATATACCCAGTTACACACCTTAGCCGATAAAAAATGAGCTGCGAGTGCGAGACTCGGTCTTCCTTTGACTGTTACAGTGCACTAGGAGGTCTGTTCAAAAAACAAGTGCACCATTGAAATTGTCGAGATCTGAGTTATCGAATGATTACTAGAAGTCTAGAGGAAAAGCTCCGTTCAGAGAAAAATGTATCGAAACGTGTGATGTGTGGAACTAAATTTTATTTTTACCGCGAGCGTGCACTGACAAAGCCATCTTTTCAATGAAATACAGTGATGGATTTTTCGAGATTCAACCTATCGACTGACTGCTAAGACTTGAGAAAAAGGAGAAAACGTGTTGTCTTCAAAGGGTTGGAAATATGTGCCGATAACGGAAAAGTATTGATAATTTCCTAGGTCCAGTGTGCGCGCTAACCGTCAAAAGACAATTACTATGGATTCAACTGGATTGCACGAGGCTAGGAGATTATTCGCAGACGTGAGGGTACGTTAAATTGTCGTGTAGGATTATAAATAAGAGCGTATCTGATTTGATACGGGCTCAAGATAGAAGATGCACCGGTAGTAACTCTGTTTTATTACTGCCAATTTCCAACTGCTTACTTTTTGTAATTACCTATACAACAACCAACTGCGATAACTAGGCAAAAAGCACTGCCAAGTCTGACATTTGAGTTTCTAAGCATTCTTTTTTCTGAGTAAGGTACTCTAAATACAATTAGCGCAGTCTAGTATTCGAGGAAATTCTCTAAAGGTAGGAAACATTGCAATCGACTATTTTGAGACCTCGCTCAAGAGCAGTATATTCTGATAATGTATTTTGAGTCTTTCATGAGGTCTGCTATTGGCACTTATGCAGTGCAAGACACGTGTATCGGCCTCTTAGCCTCGTCAGTTGCCACAGTGCCTTTTCATTCAGTCAGTTCCTTGTGATCCAACCCTTACATAGAGCAATCGACGATGAACATTTCACATTTAACGCACGCTGAAACGTTCTTGTTCAGAAACGTGGCGTTCTTTTCGAGTGATTGTCGTTTGCATGGGTAGCTCCCCGAAGAACTGAATGAACGGAAAGACTATGCAACTGACGAGGCTGGAAGGCCGAAACGCATGTCTTGCACTGTATAAGTGCCCATTAGAGGCCTCATGAAAGCTCAAAATGCATTGTCTGATTTAATTGTCCTTAGCTTGTCTTGTATTGTATATAATTGGGTAATAGGAACAAACATCGAAGTCTTAGTCTGCCCGAGTAAGATTTAATATTGTGAATCATTTCAATAAGCAGGTTGATACTGTGTTTAGCAGTCCGTCATTTCTCTAGATGATCTTGAAACGAAGATAGTGGAATTAATGCAAACCAAAGACATGGAAAATAAAGCACGACTTGCTAAGGTTGGCACTTTGTACTTGTAGAAGCAGACACTTTCTACTTCATGTTGTATTTACCATGGTCAAATACGTGATTTCAGGTTATAGACCAGAACAAACATCACGAAAAGCGCGAATCTACCACAAATGAGGCTAATCTTATGGTTTACAGAGCGTTGACCTCTGAATATCAGATGATGCTTGAGGAGTTGACATCTGGGGCTTGTAGGTGTAATTTACAGTTTGCCGTACGAAAGCTGTTTTTATGTTTCTACAATGTTGGCCATTTTTAGTAGTTGTGAGTACTATGCATAAGTACGAGAACGTAGATGACATTCAATGGCAAAAATTGAACAATAATCTCTTTACAAGAAACTGTGTGTTTAATATCTTGTAGCCTATTTGTGGCACATGTGACCCAGTGGTTAGGGAGCTCTGCGACACATACGCGCTCGACGGTTCGATCGTGCATGTGGCTTAGCAAGCCTTCCGTTGCTCCGGGATGGGCACATCGGTATCGGACTCGACGCTGTTATAAGAATTTGATTTGCTTTGAGAGATTATTTTGAGCCTTTGCGAGGTTTGGTATGTCAGTGGTTTACTCAAGTTTACTACGTGATTGATAACGGTCGCAAGCCATCTATTAAAATATGGTCAAGCTAACATTTCACGTTGTCTGCATCTAAAATGTTTTACTGTTCCTTATTATCAATAGTGGAGATCGATGAGGCGTTTGGCTCTAATGTGGCGGAATTAGACCGTTGAAACATATGTAGGTCACTCACATACCAAATTTTGAGAGGCTAAAGAACATGCGAACACCTAATTTTCTTGTGTACACAGGCGCAAAAGTGTCCGTGCGGTAGTTCTTTTTGTTAATTTTTAGGTTACAGAACGTCTTTGCGAAGACAACATCTAGCAATATCTCTGTATCTTATACAAATAATGAATTCGAAAAGGGCATAATAAATAAACGCTGTGTGGAAGAATAAACTGTCTAAAGGATTATTTGTTGAGATAACGCCTACGACCCTTATTTATTGATATTTATCGCTCACATTGAAATCAACTTGTGCAGATACTGACCTTTTCGGGACCATGGATCAGATAGTCTCACATCTCTAGCTGGCAACTCGGGACGGTCCGCTCCAATCCTTTCGCATCTCTAACCTCAGCGTGCCATCTTTAAGCGCGGTAGCAGGCCCTTGTTGAACGCGGCAGTGTGTTCTTGTTAGAGGCAGCAGCCTGAAGTTATTAGACGCTGCACACGGAGGTTAGAGATGAAGGGGAAGTGGAGCAGACTATCTACCACTGCCAATCAGAAATGCGGATTTCGTGGGTCCACGGTTCCGAAATGGCTAACACTAATGTGTCAGAGATGCTCGTTGATGACAATTCATCTCCAAAAGTGCTATATTCTCACAATTCCACCGCTTTATTGCACTGAACTAAAAATCCTAATCATATTTCGACATTGATCAAGTATTTTTCCTCTTTCTTCCAATGAATTGAATAGACTCAGAATAATGTAAAAAATGTACAATATAGCGTTCTAAAATTCTCTATGAGTGAAAGTTTTATATTGTTCAGTACAGCACTTCTCAAAATAAGTAGAACACTCAAATTAAGATATCCACGTGGAACGACTTGCCGAACATGGATATACCAAAGGCGGCAGTGGCTGCGGTGATGCTTGTAAAGTGGCTACGTAAGTGATTTGGAGAAGCTTGGAACTTGCGTTTATACGTTTAATTTGTTCTCTGCTTCAATAGCCTTTTATTAAAACATGCTTTTTCGCCTATTTTGCGATCATCCTGGAAAATTTACGGATGTCGTAATTGGTAATGCAATCATATCTTACGGTTTCTTGGATGTGTTTGACCGCGAAAATGCTGTTCGTTAAGCAGCAGCCATATACGACTTAGTGGTATCTACATTACTTAAAGAGACGGAAATGTACAAGCGTTCAGCTAACGATTGCAATTGGGCATCGCTGCCTTTTCCCATGTAATTTTCATGAGTTGCTTTGGACAGAAGCGCATAAGCAACAGCCACAAGTAAAGCAGAGAAATGTGTGAAACGCATGATGCAAGATGTAGATGTTAGGTGTAAAGATTCTTTTTTTATTTTTTATTTTTTTAAATTATTTATTTAATGAATTTTTTTATTATATATGCGCATATATGTGTATGTACATATGCGTACGTGTGTACATGTGCATGCATATATGTATGTATGTATATGTATATGCTTGTATACATATGCGTACGTATGCACATATATCCACTTGTACCTGCATAAATACACGTACATATACACATATACACACATGTATATATATATATACATGCCCGTATGCAAATATATATGTATATATGTATACGTATACATGATGTACGTATATATATATATATATATATATATATATATATATATATATATGTATATATATATATCATCATCATCATCATGATATATAATGATGATGATATATATATATATATATATATACATAAATATATATATACATAACGACCTAGCCCAGAGTTGAGCAGGAGGAAAGGAGCGGCTTGGGGAACGTTTAAGAGCATCGAAGATGTAGTGAAGAGGACAAAGAACATCCGACTCCGTGCCCACCTTTTCGACTTGACAATTATCCCTGCCCTAACGTATGCAGCAGAAACCTGGTCGCTACGTAAGCAGGATGAAAGATCACTTGCCGTTATCGAACGCGCAGTCGAAAGGTCGATGCTAGGAGTATCTCGTATTTCGCAAATGAGACAAAGGATCCGAACTTCCGACCTACGTCAACGATCGAAAATCAGAGACGCCGTTCTACACGCCAGGATATCGAAAATAAGGTGGACCGGACACGTGATGCGCTTCAACGACAACCGATGGACGAGAGCCGTTACCGACTGGATTCCTCGGGACGTCAAGCGCTCTAAAGGAAGACCACTGACCCGTTGGTCCGATTTCTTCACGAAAGCGATGGAAGAAAGATATGATGCTCAGCGAATTCCTAGAGCAAGGAGGACCCACTGGGCTACTCTTGCACGCGATAGGGAAAAATGGAAGAGTTGCTGGTACCCGCTCGAGTCACTCGACGATCAACGGGACGACAGGTGATACAGGTGGTGATACAGGTATATATATATATATATATATATATATAAGAGCGCATGTGGCGCAGTGGTTAGAGGTGCTCTGCGTCACACACGAGGTCAGTGGTTCAATCTCGCGCTGATGGCTCACCAAGCCATTCATCCTTCCGCGGTCGGTAAATTGGTACCAGGCAGGTCTCAGACTTGCCTGGGAGGATAAGCAGCACTGACTCATTACAGCGGGGGACAACCGCGAGTCATTGTAAAGGCCAGATATGCATTCAATCACCTTAAACGAAGTTAAGAATTGAAGACGAATACATGGCGCATCCCTCAGGGATTGATCAACGCCGAGAACTTTTCTTATCCTTTTATATATACATATATATGCATATATCAGATGTACAAATAATTTTTTGATGTAATATTAGTAAGAAGAAAGATATGCAATTTTTTTGTTTGGAAGTGCATTAAAAACGACATTTACGATATTTATTTATATGTATTTCACAGATAAAATATTTTACATGATGTGTTTTATAGGACTTTGAAGATGAGGACTTTTGTACCCGAAAACGCCATTTTTTAAATCTGCTAGTTTGTATTTTTAATTTTGTAATTTCAACTGGTTATCTGACGGTGCGATGTCGAGAGGAGAGTAAGGCGGAAAAGGTAAAACTTCCTAAAAACTCCTCAGCTCGGCTCTCTTATGACGTTTTCGATCGGTTTTGCAACATGAAGACGAGCGCTATTATGCAGCAAAATCGCAGAGTTCGTGCCGTTTTGGTTTTTCGATATGATTTTTGCAATGAAATTGCATAGCCTTGATATTGTTCAATTGCGAATTTTCTTGCGGGTATCTTGGTATACAACTTACCTGTACTTGCTTCAAGATGGAGCTTACTCCAAGCTCCAAGTCTTGTTGGCGTATATACTGGCGTTTTCTCCCACGCGCCATTCGTGCATGAGCAGTAAGCGAATTTGTCACTCCACAGCTCTATCTTAAAGCAAGTATAGGCAAGTTGTGTACTAAGTTGTTTGTAGGAAAATGCGCAGTTGAATGATGCTAAAACCAGGCAGTTTCAATTACTTTTAATTAATAAATTTGCAAAGTCATGTTTTCGCAAGTGGCGTTTTTCGGGTACAAAAGTCGTCATCTTCATAGCGCTATAAAAACCATCATATAAAACATTTTGTATATAAAAGATGTTTGAATAAATAGCGTTTTTAGCGCACATCAAAAGAAAATTAAAAAGTCTGCATATCTTTATTCTTACTATTATTACAGCAAGAAATAACAATCCTGAACCAGATGTGCCGAAGGGAAAACCCAAAGACGCTATGCGTTCGAAATTTCACCCTTTCAAGCGTCTGCAAATCGTGGTAAATATCACAGCTAGCTACGTTTTTCATCGATACGCGAATTGACCGATCCATGGTCGATGCTAGTATAAAAAAAAAGTTTACAAAAAAGCTAAGCTAGAGCTAAGCAAAAATATAGGGAACGCATGTGGCGCAATGCTTATAGGTGCTCTGCGTCGCACACGAGGTTCCATCTCGCGCTCATGGCGCACCAAGCCATCCATCCCTTCGTGGTCGGTAAATTGATACCAGACTGATCTCAGGCTTGTCGGGGAAGATAGGCAGCATTGACTCGGTTTAGCGAAAGATCACCGCGAGTTTTAGTAAAGGCCAGAGATGCATTCAATCACCTCAAACGAATTCAAGACGAATGCATGGCGCATTCCTCAAGGATTAATCAACGCCGAGAGCTTTATCCTTTATTACAGCAAAAATTAATTGAACGACGGAGTTATTTTTTTTTGTACACCTAATACCTGATATATGTATATGTATATTTTATATAAAAAGATTATACTTGAAGGGAGCGGGATACTATCAAAGCAGAACTGGACTCCTTGCACGAGGACTACAGTAAACTCTACGAATCTTACAGGAAGTTGCGAAAAGTTGCCGAGGGACAAAAAACGGTACATTTGCTCAAAGTTTATCTTGCTCGTGATTTTCACTTCAAAGAATTCACGATCAAGCGTTTCGATGAATTTAGGAGTATTCTGCTCTGCACGAAAAATTTGTCGAAAAAGTGGAGGAAAACAAAAGGATTCAAGGAAAGATGAGTCGATTACGGGAAGATGCACAAAACAAGCTGGACCAGTAGGTTATTTGTGTGGTTTCGTTAGATGTAAAACTCTCAGAATATTTTTTTTTCGTTTTAGATTCTCAGGCTAACAAAAAACTCAGCAATTTACTCTAATATTAAATGCAGCTAGCTTGATGAGACATGAAGTGTTGGGATTACGTTCAGTTTGTATTGAATGTATGAATTTTTAACGTAATTTGACTATTAGAAAACGCAGTCAATAGCCTTTTCTAGTGTCGAAACTATGATAAACGTGTGGACCTCGAACAAGGTCTATTTATGTTTTTTGATACATGGAAATTTACATGTAGTGATATAAATGAGATAAAATATCATAGGAAGAAATTGGTAGCAAAGCAGTGGCTTTGGTGGTGTTGTGGTCGCACGCGCTCGGGCATGGGTGAAACGCGGGTTCGACTCCCGCCTGGAGTCGAAAGTTTTGCAATCTATCAGAATCCTTGGAAGACCACAGTAATTATCTCATATACACGCATTTGTCATTGAAAATTAACCATATTGTTCAATACGACCCAAACTATCGTTAATAATAGAATTACAGGGCCTCTAAAGATATGGCAGATTGCCTTCGGGAAAGAGATGAAAGTCTTCTGGGACTGAAACTTAAAGTACGTCAACTTGAAATGGAATTGAAGTCAAATGAACGAGAATTAGAAATTAAGGTAAGATCCATCAATACTTCAGGATCTGAGCTGCGATTTATTGTAGTATACTAAAGTTGTCACTAATTTTCTATAAGTTCAGAAAAATGAAGCTGCTGAGCTCCGCGATATATGCAATCAACTTATGAGGCAAGTCGAACCAGGTTCAGATGTGGAACAGTGATTGTAAATAATCATTCGAGCTTGTAATATGAACGTTGGTAGTGAACTAACATTCCGAGCGGAAATCGTTCAGAGCAAACATGAGACGCCGTCACTGTTTGTTTGAAGTTTTACGGTTTTATCTAGAGTATACTTTGTATGAAAATATTCTGGAGAATGCTTACATTGTATTTATCGCGGAACAACATAAAGTCAATTAGAGAGTTGTTAACGGTAAAGATTTCTGTAAAGCGATCTCGTCTAGTTAAAGAAGATTATCAAAGTTCTCAAACAATTGTTGAGGGGGACAGCTGAATGGATAGTGATGTAGAATGTCAGGAATGAAGTTAATAGTTCAGTCCGCTCCCTAACGCCCTCTTGAAACCATGTAAAAATGCCTTGGCGTGACTCTCTTCGAGATTATAAAAAAAATAACAGACTTGACTAGCATCAGCAAAATTCTTGAAGAAGGAAAAAGTTTCAATAAACAATTGAGAGCCAGATAGATTAATTAACAATAAATAGCATGCGTGTTAGACAAAATCGTTATACTGACACTTACTAGTTAAACATTTACGTAAAGTTTCCTAGTGTTTGGGCATTGAAACTAATTGGTTCTGCATCTGACTGTGGGTTTAGAGAGATTTATGGTTAAATTACAACGAAAGCAAATCGGATCAGGGATGTGTAAAGTAGAAGCCGGTTGTAACTGCATAGAGAAATGATGAAAACCAGCAATAGTGGCTATAATATATGGCGTGTGCTGCTAGCTTTTGCCGGCCGTTCTCACTTACGGAGCGAAGCATTGCATCGATTTTCAGGGTGTTGAGATGTGGGAAACTAGTGGTCGTGAGAGCTGAAGTAAAGCTTAGATTGCGAAGTTGTGAAAACGAGTGATAACAAAGAGGTCCAAGTTATCTGTTCATTTGCTGTGTTTATCACCAGCAATTAAGAAAGTCAGCGATGTGTTGCGGTAGTGGGAATAGAATGGTCAGCACAATTATGACCACAACCCAATGGAAGAGTTCACTAACGCTAATCGATCCTTAGTGTCATTGATATGCCAGATAACAGAGTACCTTTATAATCGGAGCCTCAATAGATGAGAAGAGTAATCACGAAAAATCATTAGTCAATCTGAATGAATCGATTTCATGATTTTATATTTCCTCACTGAACAGCGATGTATAAAGGGTGACTTCAATGGAACACTTCACCGAAAAATCGCATTTGAATAGGCGCAAGAAGAAGCATCTTCCACTTCAAAAGAACAGGCAAATTGAATCATCGTTTCAAAGTAGATTACTTGGTGATGTTTTGGATGTGAACGTTGCATAGTTGGTAGAAGGCTATTCAGTTGGAAGTGTTTTGATAGAAGAATTCCAAAAAGAATGTCTGTTTTTTTGAAAAATCGTGTTATCGTGTAAGAGAGTGCTATGTAATATCGTGTGAATGCTACAGATGACAGCAAAACTTTCAGCAACAAACCATCCATAGGATTTGTACGTTTTCAAGGCAATTCAAAGTTTTGCTTTTTTGTGCTTGACTTTATTATGCTTTATGTAGCTCTAATTTTAATGTTGGTAGCGATACGATCATCAAAGATGTCTTCTATATTGTCATTAGTCGTTTCAGAAATCACATGGACTTGCTCACGAGTTTTTCTTTAGTACTTTTTCCAGCATATATGCCCTCTGCTGCGGGTCGGTGAGCAAGAAAAAATGAAGTGATAAGAAAAAAATCCATGAGAATCAAAAATTCGAAAATTCTTGAACACCAACTTGAATGAGAATATTCTTAAGAGAGCTGAGTGGTGAATAAAAACACGATCTCAGCCGGGAATTGAACCCGCGTTTCATCTTTTCCGCGGACGCGTGCTCCACCACTACATCACAGAGGCACATTTGCCAGACCACTCATTTTTCAACATCTCTATGTTAGCTGTCAGCCACCAACCTTAAACAGATTTGATCGAATATGCGATTTCGCTTTACAAACCCAGTTGAGCTGACAGCCACTGTGATAAGTATTAATCCAAATTTGTATTATTATTTACTAATATTATATTATAATATTACTATTATTGATATTATTAGAATTACTGCCTTTTCGCAGTGTTATCTATATTCCTAAGAGAATTGTGGGGTGAGCAAAAACTTTTAAGATTATCTAAAATTGAGCTAATAATTCTAATGATCAATGGTGGTCTAGGTGTAGTCGGCTCAGAAGATGGTTTGGGTGTTGCCGCATTATGCTGAAATAAACAAATCCTACAAGTATTTGTTATAACACTAGTGGCTCTTCCACAAGTATTACTACTGCCGGTTTTCAAAACTATTACTGAGTATCTTCTTCTCTTTAGCCACTTCGAGGTGTTATTGATATTATTTATTGATTATCACCGAAGCATATAACAATACAGTTAATAATGCAGCATGAATATTACAACACACGTGGTGGCTTACGTTTCGGCAAGGTTCTTCAGCCATCTTCATGCTGCATTATCAACTGTATTGTGATATGCTTCGCTGATATTCAATAAATAATATCAATAATACCTCGGAGCGGCTAAACAGAAGAAGATACTGATACTCATTTATTCAAACATTGCCGAGGTTAATATATAGCCGGTTCTGGAAAACTAATACAATTAATGGAAAACAAAGCACTGCGTATTTGCATAAGCCCTTATCACCGACGCAATTACTATCAAATGCCGCGCATGGTGTGCCATTGGTGTGGATTTGAATGCAAAATTTTTACATGTCTAAACCGAATAAATGAAGATTAGGCCCGAACATCGTTAAGAAACCAGGTTAATATAGTGACTTGCGGCCCTTATGATAGACTTATGAGACAAGCCTGAATGGGTTGGTACACTTGGCATAGATGGAGCAGCCCAGTTTGGTCATTACTAACTATCATCTAGAAATATCCTTCGAGCCTACAACATCTATTTCATTGCTACCTGTTCGTTGTAAACACTTTGAAACCCACTACTCAAAACAACGTCCTCAAATTTCCAATAAATCTCTGTAGTCGTCGATGGAGCTAACGAAATACCAACTGATTCGTAAAAGTTGATGCCCAGTCTCTGTCGAGTTCCATGCAGTCCAACGTAATTCGCAACAATGCATTCCAAAATATGCTATAAAAATTGCTTTAGAATTAACCTGTAGAAAAAGTATCACTTTCGTGTGTTTTTTGGAAGTGATTAGACTAAGTAGAGTGTTTGCGCTCCAAGTCGAACGCTAACTAAAGTGTGCCCATAAACTGAGGAAATTCAGTACTAAATTGTGAACGGAAATAGATTTCGCTCGGTAAGTTACACGACAAAGTTGTAACCTGTGCCAAATACATCAATTATGAATTAAACAACTATGTCATGGTATCGTTTTTTTTCTCAAACAGAGATGGTGTTTTGAGTGAATTGAATCAGATTTTACTCACGTCATTACAAACATCTTAGTGGAGAGTTGGGATGCCAGGGTATTTATTGCTTCGAATAATTGAAGTTTGGATTGCTGTTACTGCGACATAATATGGCAAACGTTGCAAGCAGCTCTCCCTAGTTCACAGTTACAATTCTGCAAAGCCGAGATGAAAAAGTGTTCACCTATTCAGATGGATAAGTGCTTATGTCAAAGAGTTTCCTCACCACAGCGCTCATGTTAGAAGACTTGGGAAGACGGGTTAATGGAAAAAATATTTCCTTCTACCTTTCTGTAAAAGCCATCTAAATGGGAATCTTCACTTAAGAAAATCCGTCCCATAATTGTAATCACTGAACCAAACGACAGTGACTGATAACCAACCTCTGCAAAAAATTCTATATTCATGAAAACCTTGTTTCATTATGCAAATCTACAGAACCCTTGCTTCATAAGATGCTGAAAAGAGACTTGTACAAACAAAGACACGTCGATATCTGTGATAAAAGGTGAAACACAATGATGCTTCAAAATTGCTGACCTTCCCAGACAGGATGAAAGCTGTCTGCCTGGCATGCTTAGAGCGATTTGATGATTTTTACAAATTATATCGTATTACTGTCAAAGACTTAAACGCTGTTAAACCTAACGCGACAAAAACGAATAGAGCGACAATAGTATTCATAGTCGTCAATGACTGCCGGAATTCTTGGAATCGTCAACTCTTACATGGGCTTTACATACACCTTTTTACGTCACACGTGCTTTCATGAACATTGTTAGCTGTTTTGAGCAGGTGGCGTGATGACGGAAACATATTTTTAGCTTTTTCTGCATGAGGTAACGTCGATCCAGTCCTTTTTTGTGTGCCGATCATATCATCATGTGCATTCCATTTTTGGCTTCTTATGCGCTGACATCACTGCGAATTTCTTACATATCGTAACGTTCTGAAAATGGACACTAAAATTATAAATTTATTTATGAACACGAGAGAAATTTTCAAGTGTTCATCTGATGGGGGGCGAATCACAGACCATCGAGTAAGGTCATCAAAACTCAATAGGATTTTGAATTCACTTATTTTTGAGTCTAAAATTAGAATTCTTCATCAAACGCCAATGAGGTCAACCAATGGTCCACAATTGTTTATCCTCCACCAAATGATTTTTTGTCATTTCACTCCTACTTTATAGCTTACCATTATCAAATTACCATGCACTCAGCAATTTTTCCTTGCAGTATGTAAACGCTCTGCATTTCAGTGTTAATACCAGACGAGACTTAGTTCTTCAAATATGGGTATATTTTGTCAACTATTCAATATTTTTAGCTAATAGTTAGATGAAGAGAAATCTCACTGGCCAGTCAGTGTTTCAACATCATTGTCATCTTCGAAGTCGATCATTCGGGTCGACTGTCCACAGTCGTTAATCTGTAGACACTCGAAGGACATCAACGAGTGAGACCCTTCATCCAAACGGTGTTCCTTTGAATACATTTCTACTGCCCTTTTTTTTTAAACCCGCTCAAAATGATCTAATCTGATAAGGGTATAACATGTTTTGAGCTGATAGGTTTAGTGGTATACAGACGCCTGCTTCGTCCTATTGGTTGATATTTTACTCGGCGTCGATTCCTTCAGAGGATTATCTAACGTCAGAGGATCGGCTGAGCCAAGGGAGGGTGGTACCGATGAGTCCCCTTAAGACCAAACAGGCGTCTGTATACCACTAATCCTGCCAGTTCAAAACATGTATCCTTATCAAAGAAGATCAGTTTTGCTTCACTCAGTAACAAAGTGAGAAAGACAATATGTTTCGTTTCGAGTGTCATTGAGACCTCGATCACAACAATGTAATCTGATAACATATTTTGAGCCTTTCTCGAAATATTCTGGGCACTTTTCAAGTGCAGGACATGTGTTTCACTCAAAATATGTTACTATCATATTGCTTTGCGTGAATTATCAAAAACACTCTAAACGAGCTATGACAATCGTGTTTTGCCGGCTTGAGCATTTGAGTGTACAACACAATCTTTTCACCAAACGACACATGTAAATGGTTCGGCATCGCTTTATCATTATCGCAGATATCTTCTCCCAGGACTAATTTGACCGAAAAGCATCGTGCAACTGACGAGGCCCTAATGGCGATTTACGTGACTTGCACTGTATATGTGCCCTAACAGACCTCATGAAAGGCTCAATTATGCTATCAGAGGTAATATGATTATTCGAACTTTTCTCTCAGCATTCACCTTCATTGATTTCCTTCCATAATTAATTACTTTCAATCGCAACAGCACGCATAGAGACTTTTGGTTCATTTCGCTTAATGGTAAGAAATGAATATTCGCCCTCACTCTCTGGACAAGAAATTTCCATAGGAGTGTCAGTAATAGTTCGAAGGCTTAAATGCCTGGCTACAGCGCCGTGTGGCCGTTGTTCGGAAAGATGGTCATACAATACTATAGCATGCAGGATGAAATTATGTTTCACACCCGTCGCGCGCCTCTATTTTTTTATCACGCGTAAAATTCGCTAGAAGCAAGAATTGAATCTGAACGTGTAGAGGAAATCTTGTGGTACCTGAGTCAGTCGTTTTATCTGGAGATTTTCTCAAAGTGAAGAAAATTGTAGTCAACGAGTTGTACCTAACATGTCTAATGCGTCAGGGCATAGCCCTTGATCACCCCACAAGCGCAACCAGCAGATTAGCCGCTAAACAAGCTCGCGGAACATGTAAATCTCTACCTTATTTTCCTTGCTACGCTGCAGTGAAACAGTCTCAGAAAATAAACACGACGTTGAAATCATTGGAACTTTTGCTATAGAGTGATTACCAGTAGTCTAAAGAAAGATTCAGGGAGATGTAAAGCACAAATGCTTTCTTGTCCCTACAACGCTATCAGAAGAGTTTTTTCAAAGCAAACAAATTTTTGAGCTTTTCGGAAATTGTGCTATCAAGTGATTGCTGATCTTTTAGAAGGAGTTCCGCCCAAAAAAATCTAAGCAAGATAAGAATTAACGCGAAATGTGTGAAACACAGTTCTTTCTGAATAGGAGAGAACAAATAACAAATCGATCTCGTTCGCTGAAGAAGAAATTTACAATAGAAGTGTCGGCAACCATTCGAAAGCTGAGATTTGAGGCTACAGCTCCACTTCGTCATTTTTTGAAAATACCCCTTTATAACGCTGTAAAATCCAAAATAAGTTTATGTTTCATAAAATCACGTGTTTTTTCTCTTATCTAGCGTATATTTTGCTGTACAAAACTCCTTCCTTGGAGTGCTAATGTTCAAACCATAGCACGAGCTTCAAAGAACTCAAAAATTTGTTTACTTTCTAGAAAGCTCTTTTATCTTTGTCTCCCCTGATCATTTAATTTGCACTTCAGATTTCATCGGCGGAGCCCTTTATTTAGACTATTAGTAATCATCTGATAGCGCAATATTTTATGATTTCACCGATGTGCTTATTTTCTTGAAATACAGTTTAGCAGAGGAAATAAGGTCGAGTTTTACATTTTTGGTAACGTTGTTTACAGGCTATTCGTCAAGGCGACGGCCGTGGCAGGGGCGGAGCGAGGCGGGGTGATTAATATTTTATTATTCACTTGGGAAATGTTCCTCCGTTTCAAAGAAAGCTCCATAGGAAACGATTGAGTAAGATGCTGCGAAAATTCCTTTATACATTACATACTTACGGCTTCCAGCGAATTATACTCCTGATAAAAACGAAGACAAAATGTGAGTGTGAAACACCATTTCTGATCTTGATGTTACAGCGTTACAAAGGGATGTTTTGAAAAACCGGCAACGTGGGCTGTAGCTTCAAGTCTCAGCTTTCGAGTGGTTGCTAATATGCCTATCAAAAGTTCCTGTCCCAGCGAATGAGATCGGTTTTTCGTTTGCTCGCTCTTAATCAGAAAAAGTCGAAAAACACACTTTTAATCGAAATTTCCTCTATTATTACTGCAGTTTTGGCAGTGTTATGATGCTTCCTATATAGATTTATATATTTCGTGAAAATGTGCCTCTGTGGTGTAGTGGTAGTAGCACGCGTCAACGGTATGGATGAAACGCGGGTTCGCTTCCCGCCTGAGGCCGTGTTTCTGCTCACCATTCAATTCTCCTAGGTATACACAATTTTATTTTGAATTTTACAGCGTTATAAGAGGGCACGAAAACCCACCACTACCGCGCTAACCAGAGATTTAAGCTTTCGAGTGATTATTAACACTTCTATAGAATTTCTTGTCGAGTAGATGAGGTCGAATATACATTTGTCTCGGAAAACCGAAATGGAATCGATTTTCGACCAAATAGTCTTTGCTTAGCCATCTTATGTGACATACAAATTTTGATTATGAAATACTGGAACACATGTCTGTTCTTATGAACATCAGTCAGATATCGTACATAAGCATACTCTCAGAGGGAACGATAGACGGCGTTCCAGGTAAGCGCGCTGCAACGACCTGATCGTTCACTCCTAGTCAGATCAACAACATTCAGTCATCCTACGTCAGCAGTATCAACATAGTTTGTTTTCTTTTATCAAAAATTATCATGCAGTTGTCCAATATTTTATGGCCTTTGCTCATGTGAAAACTCTCTCGCTTCCACAATTCTACAAAAAACCCATTCAAGATGATTCATCGAAATAATTAATGTTCTTATATTCCCTTTCCTTTTTGCTTATTCGTAAAATAGTAATCGATTGTTAACTTGTTGATCAAGGTCCATGGTATCCTTGATTATCCTCACGTTTTCCTGACCTTCTTGTCGACGTGATTGCCTTGAGCGTTGGGTTATTGGCTCATATGACATCATTATTATAGTTGCAGAAATTATAAGGGGCGCCCTGGCCGAGTGATTGTGTGCTCCTCACGGTGCACGTGGAGCCGCGCTCCACCCCATCTCTCTTCGCAGTCAACAGCAACGCCCTATGGAACGTCACAGCCAGGCTAACCTTAAGATTGCAATGAGATTTGCTCAACCAATATTCTACGCCGTTAAGAAGGGGAAAAACGAATTGAGTGCTAAAAGTACTGGGATCTGCACAATGAAAAAGAAACACTATGATGACGGATCAAATAAAGTGCTGAAGTGCTGAAGTAAAGAAACATTAAAAACAGGTAGGTTCGTCGATGTCAAGAGCCTGAACAAGATTATACAAAGATTAAACAACTCAAATTTGGGCAAATACACCTGCATATCAATAATTTTAGCATGGTCAGTAACTCCGAGGTTAACTAACGGACAGGCTACAAAGACCAGGTTGGAAAGAAAGTTTCCATCGTTTGATAAAACATTCAAAATGTATGCGTATATTCAGACAACAAACAACAATAACAAACTATTCCTTGAAATTCAGGCCATCATTATCCATCACTTTTTGCCATCGGTTTAGGATCTGATCGAAATACCACTCCTTCGGCTTTGAATCAAAGAACTCTTGACATGCTTCTTCAACCACATTTGTACTCGTAAAGCACCATCAAACGTTTTTGTTCTCTGGACAGTTCCATTCTGCACCAGGTATAGACAAATTATATATCAATAGATGCGCAAGAAGTACATTTTTCTAATGGTGTGAAAATCACACACATTCATGGAAAAAACGACATTCTCATCCATACGATGGGACATTTCTATCCAACGTAATACATACAGAACATGATCGGTACATGTGACGTCAGGTCAATTCACCAGCTTGTACGATTCGTACAGCTATACTGATGATGTCATATGAGTAATAACTCAACGTTAGAGCTTACTGCGTCTATAAGAAGGGTAAGAGATTATGACGCTATGGATTTTCCGTCTAAAAAAAAAGATGGACACTAGCGGATCTCAGTACTTCTGAAATTCAACGCTTTTTTGTCGCCTTCTTGAACGGCGTAGAGCACTGGTTGAGCGAATCTCCTTCCAATCTCGGAGATAGCCTTCCTATGGCGTTCCATAAAGCGTTGTTGTCGACTGCCGGAGAGAGTTGGGGAGGAGGGATGGTGGTGGAGTTCGGCTTCACGCGGGCAGCTAGCAGCACCACAATCACCCGGCCACGGCGCTCCTTACTTGAATAAAAGTTATAAAATATTACTAAAAACAAATAAAATTACATGCTAATCTGTGAGACAAGGAAACAGACGATGTTGACGTCTTGAACGTGGAGTGACTGATTGCTACTGGGCGCTGATTTGAGTAAGTGGGCGGATCAGGTCGTCGTTTTGCTCGGAACACCTGAGACGTCGCCCGTCATTTGCCTTGTGAGTATCCTTAGGTACAAAATCTAGTGAGCATTGCTCATTTCGGTGTAGCACGATGAAATATGCATTAGACGTGAGTTTTAGTATTAAACAATTTTGATTAGCGTGTTTAATCATAGACATTCGGAAGAAAAGCTCCTGAGAAGTTTGAGGGATTGGCTGGAGCAGTTGAGAGCAGCGAGTGCAGTTGTTTTCCGATAAATAAATGAAAAGAAACATATACTATGCACAAAGATGGCTGTTAATTATTTTTTTTATGTGAGATCTTTAAACGCAGTCGAATGTAAAAGTGTGGTTGATTCTACCAGTTATGAGCGATCGATAGTCGGCCATTATAGTGTCGAGGGATTTTATCACCTAAGACGAAGTATTAGGTAAACAATTGATCGTCGATTTCTTTGTATGTAGGGGCTACAACTCCCTGCAATGTATTGACTGAACCGAGCGACACTGCGCTACTGATGAGACTGTAATGACAAAACACGCGCCCAGTACTGTATGAGTGACATAACAGACCTCACGAAAAGCTCAAGATCTGCCATCAGATCAAACACTGAAAAGATAGAGCTGGAGTAGTCGTTATGTATGCCATTCACTCACATTGGTGAGATCGTAAATGACTAAATGGTGCAAGCAAGTCTCATAACAACTCTTATCAATTTCGCTAATGAATGCGTCTCTCACTCGCTTTTACAATTTTTAGATCTTGAAATAAGAAAAATCCATCAAATAAATGTTTTGATACATGTTTCTCATCTTATTCGACAACCTGTTTTCCTTGAAAATGTGAAGTGTCAGACACCTCCAAAACATGAGCGTCCTCTCCAAAGTTTAAACTTTGATCACGCGTCTCCATCTACAAACATAGGTTACCAGCAGATAGAGACTTTCAGTGATTAATGACAGCTTATGATGAGTAAGAGCACCAGTCGCATTATTGATCGCTCGTTTTTCCGAATCAAAACATTTTCCGGATCAATATTCAGCGCTTTGTTTCCTATTAATGCGTTCGTCACAGCTTGGCCCACGGCTATCATCTACTTATTGAAGTTTTTATGTGCACCCGTAATTGATTATTAAATACTCATCTGGATACTTGGACGGCCCGTCTTCACGACTTTTTAGGAGTCCAGTGTACTTTTCAATTGTTTCTTTGTTCTAGCGATCGACGGCCGTGGCGATGGTTTAATTCGAGGTGACGACTGGTGTGGTTTCATAACGTGATGTACAGCATAGCTATAACAGATTATCGAGCATAGCTATAACAGATTCAATAGGAAGAAGCAGGTGAAGGTGTCAAATACGAGAAGTTAGCGTTGTTAAGCATAAAGTTATAAGGCTGCCCTATTGAGAACCATTAGTGATTTGTTCCCGATTTTTTCTTTCAAAATTGACGATATTTGTCAGTTATGAATCCTCTTTATCGAGCATAGCGACGACTGATTTGATCGGAAGAAGCTAGCGAAGGCGCCAGTACGTGAAGATAGTGTTCTAAAATATGATATTATGAATGGGCGTCTTATTGATTGGTTAGTGATATTTGCTGACTTTCTAATTTCGAAAATTGGCTTTTTTTTCAGGGATTGATCCTTTTTATCGAGCATAGCATGGTAGAGGTAATCGAAAGATGCCAGTGACGAGTCAGTTACAAGAAGACATTGTTGTTAAACACAGATTTATGAATCTGCTCCATTTAGATTCACTAATGCGCTTTCCTGATTTTTTCTTCGAAAACTGACCACATTTATTGTGGATCTGTCTCTTATATAGACAGATCAAATCCACATGATAACAAGACTCGCTCAAATATCGTGAAAGTAGAAGGGATTGCTGTTCCTCTTCAATCGATTCAAAGGAAGCTCTTGAATCTGTCGAGCTAAAAGCAGTCAAAAAGGTTGAAAATTAGGATGTCCCTAGTAATCTAAAAATATTTTTGGACTGTAAAATAATTTCACATTTAATATAATTCCAAAAAAGAATGATTTAAGCTGAAAAACGAGGTTGTTACGCCAGGGTCATACACCGGTGTTTCGGAGGTACGTCCTCCTCGTCAGTGACCCCCGCCCCACATTCAGCCCTGCATTGAAGCAAGGAGGGAGGCGTATGTGGTGATGGAACAGTGTACAATGACACTGGTCCATCACCACCCCTCAGTCGATGGATTTTTTGCTGTTAGATCAAAACTAAATCAAAAGATCGACTGTTTTTGAAACCCCGCAAAAAACATTCAATATAATTCCAAAAAAGAATGATTTAAGCTGAAAAACGAGGTTGTTACGCCAGGGTCATACACCGGTGTTTCGGAGGTACGTCCTCCTCGTCAGTGACCCCCGCCCCACATTCAGCCCTGCATTGAAGCAAGGAGGGAGGCGTATGTGGTGATGGAACAGTGTACAATGACACTGGTCCATCACCACCCCTCAGTCGATGGATTTTTTGCTGTTAGATCAAAACTAAATCAAAAGATCGACTGTTTTTGAAACCCCGCAAAAAACATTCAATATAATTCCAAAAAAGAATGATTTAAGCTGAAAAACGAGGTTGTTACGCCAGGGTCATACACCGGTGTTTCGGAGGTACGTCCTCCTCGTCAGTGACCCCCGCCCCACATTCAGCCCTGCATTGAAGCAAGGAGGGAGGCGTATGTGGTGATGGAACAGTGTACAATGACACTGGTCCATCACCACCCCTCAGTCGATGGATTTTTTGCTGTTAGATCAAAACTAAATCAAAAGATCGACTGTTTTTGAAACCCCGCAAAAAACATTCAATATAATTCCAAAAAAGAATGATTTAAGCTGAAAAACGAGGTTGTTACGCCAGGGTCATACACCGGTGTTTCGGAGGTACGTCCTCCTCGTCTGAGGGGTGGTGATGGACCAGTGTCATTGTACACTGTTCCATCACCACATACGCCTCCCTCCTTGCTTCAATGCAGGGCTGAATGTGGGGCGGGGGTCACTGACGAGGAGGACGTACCTCCGAAACACCGGTGTATGACCCTGGCGTAACAACCTCGTTTTTCAGCTTAAATCATTCTTTTTTGGAATTATATTGAATGTTTTTTGCGGGGTTTCAAAAACAGTCGATCTTTTGATTTAGTTTTGATCTAACAGCAAAAAATCCATCGACTGAGGGGTGGTGATGGACCAGTGTCATTGTACACTGTTCCATCACCACATACGCCTCCCTCCTTGCTTCAATGCAGGGCTGAATGTGGGGCGGGGGTCACTGACGAGGAGGACGTACCTCCGAAACACCGGTGTATGACCCTGGCGTAACAACCTCGTTTTTCAGCTTAAATCATTCTTTTTTGGAATTATATTGAATGTTTTTTGCGGGGTTTCAAAAACAGTCGATCTTTTGATTTAGTTTTGATCTAACAGCAAAAAATCCATCGACTGAGGGGTGGTGATGGACCAGTGTCATTGTACACTGTTCCATCACCACATACGCCTCCCTCCTTGCTTCAATGCAGGGCTGAATGTGGGGCGGGGGTCACTGACGAGGAGGACGTACCTCCGAAACACCGGTGTATGACCCTGGCGTAACAACCTCGTTTTTCAGCTTAAATCATTCTTTTTTGGAATTATATTGAATGTTTTTTGCGGGGTTTCAAAAACAGTCGATCTTTTGATTTAGTTTTGATCTAACAGCAAAAAATCCATCGACTGAGGGGTGGTGATGGACCAGTGTCATTGTACACTGTTCCATCACCACATACGCCTCCCTCCTTGCTTCAATGCAGGGCTGAATGTGGGGCGGGGGTCACTGACGAGGAGGACGTACCTCCGAAACACCGGTGTATGACCCTGGCGTAACAACCTCGTTTTTCAGCTTAAATCATTCTTTTTTGGAATTATATTGAATGTTTTTTGCGGGGTTTCAAAAACAGTCGATCTTTTGATTTAGTTTTGATCTAACAGCAAAAAATCCATCGACTGAGGGGTGGTGATGGACCAGTGTCATTGTACACTGTTCCATCACCACATACGCCTCCCTCCTTGCTTCAATGCAGGGCTGAATGTGGGGCGGGGGTCACTGACGAGGAGGACGTACCTCCGAAACACCGGTGTATGACCCTGGCGTAACAACCTCGTTTTTCAGCTTAAATCATTCTTTTTTGGAATTATATTGAATGTTTTTTGCGGGGTTTCAAAAACAGTCGATCTTTTGATTTAGTTTTGATCTAACAGCAAAAAATCCATCGACTGAGGGGTGGTGATGGACCAGTGTCATTGTACACTGTTCCATCACCACATACGCCTCCCTCCTTGCTTCAATGCAGGGCTGAATGTGGGGCGGGGGTCACTGACGAGGAGGACGTACCTCCGAAACACCGGTGTATGACCCTGGCGTAACAACCTCGTTTTTCAGCTTAAATCATTCTTTTTTGGAATTATATTGAATGTTTTTTGCGGGGTTTCAAAAACAGTCGATCTTTTGATTTAGTTTTGATCTAACAGCAAAAAATCCATCGACTGAGGGGTGGTGATGGACCAGTGTCATTGTACACTGTTCCATCACCACATACGCCTCCCTCCTTGCTTCAATGCAGGGCTGAATGTGGGGCGGGGGTCACTGACGAGGAGGACGTACCTCCGAAACACCGGTGTATGACCCTGGCGTAACAACCTCGTTTTTCAGCTTAAATCATTCTTTTTTGGAATTATATTGAATGTTTTTTGCGGGGTTTCAAAAACAGTCGATCTTTTGATTTAGTTTTGATCTAACAGCAAAAAATCCATCGACTGAGGGGTGGTGATGGACCAGTGTCATTGTACACTGTTCCATCACCACATACGCCTCCCTCCTTGCTTCAATGCAGGGCTGAATGTGGGGCGGGGGTCACTGACGAGGAGGACGTACCTCCGAAACACCGGTGTATGACCCTGGCGTAACAACCTCGTTTTTCAGCTTAAATCATTCTTTTTTGGAATTATATTGAATGTTTTTTGCGGGGTTTCAAAAACAGTCGATCTTTTGATTTAGTTTTGATCTAACAGCAAAAAATCCATCGACTGAGGGGTGGTGATGGACCAGTGTCATTGTACACTGTTCCATCACCACATACGCCTCCCTCCTTGCTTCAATGCAGGGCTGAATGTGGGGCGGGGGTCACTGACGAGGAGGACGTACCTCCGAAACACCGGTGTATGACCCTGGCGTAACAACCTCGTTTTTCAGCTTAAATCATTCTTTTTTGGAATTATATTGAATGTTTTTTGCGGGGTTTCAAAAACAGTCGATCTTTTGATTTAGTTTTGATCTAACAGCAAAAAATCCATCGACTGAGGGGTGGTGATGGACCAGTGTCATTGTACACTGTTCCATCACCACATACGCCTCCCTCCTTGCTTCAATGCAGGGCTGAATGTGGGGCGGGGGTCACTGACGAGGAGGACGTACCTCCGAAACACCGGTGTATGACCCTGGCGTAACAACCTCGTTTTTCAGCTTAAATCATTCTTTTTTGGAATTATATTGAATGTTTTTTGCGGGGTTTCAAAAACAGTCGATCTTTTGATTTAGTTTTGATCTAACAGCAAAAAATCCATCGACTGAGGGGTGGTGATGGACCAGTGTCATTGTACACTGTTCCATCACCACATACGCCTCCCTCCTTGCTTCAATGCAGGGCTGAATGTGGGGCGGGGGTCACTGACGAGGAGGACGTACCTCCGAAACACCGGTGTATGACCCTGGCGTAACAACCTCGTTTTTCAGCTTAAATCATTCTTTTTTGGAATTATATTGAATGTTTTTTGCGGGGTTTCAAAAACAGTCGATCTTTTGATTTAATTTCACATTTAAAAATTCATCGGTGTGCACTGGAATTAATATCGATGTGAAATGGGAGATTTCACAATTTGATAATATCTCCTATTAAGAGTTTCTGTTGTGACCCTCCAGGACATCTTGAAAACAATAGAATGAGACCTATTGGAGTAAAATTTGATGCCCTTACCCCACCAAGAGCCCTTACCGAACCACATGACAAGTTGGCTCAAATAATAATGAAAGGATCTATTGAAATTTGAGCGTGGTCTCAATAAAGCACTTGATATAAAGGTATAAAAAGATAAAAGGATAGAGCTCTCGGCGTTGATCAAACCCTGAGGAATGCGCCATGCATTTGATCAATTTTTAACTTCGTTTGAGGTGATTGAATGCATATCTGGCCTTTACAATGACTCGCGGTGGCCTCCCGCTGAAGCGAGTCAGTGCTGCTTATCCTCCCAGGCAAGTCTGAGACCTGTCTGGTACCAATTTACCGACCCTGGAGGGATGGATGGCTTGGTGAGCCATGGGCGCGAGATCGAACCACTGACTTCGTGTGTGACGCAGAGTGTTGCCCAGTTCAGTGGTAGAATGCTCGCCAGCTACGCGGGCGACCCGGATTCGATTCTCGGCCAATGCACCAATGTGGTGGAGGTTCAGTGGTTTTCGCTGTGTGGTCCCTGGATTTGTCTCAGGCAGTGATTCGATCGATATCTGAATATTGTTAGATTGTCCTTAGCCGCGCACTGACCTTTATGCTGCACGCGTCGAACTTCCGGGTTACGACGACTTTTGCCCTTTGAAGTGGCTAGTTGCACTTCCAAGTTACTACGGGCTGAACTTTAGTCTGAGTGACCGTGCCTTTTGCCAACTTGTCTTTTGTAACCGACAAGAGCATAATGTTCGGATCCTTTATATGGGTTATACAAAACAATGGGGTGAAACCGAACAATGAAGTGGTACCACCAAACAACCTATAATATACATACATTGCTGTTATAATAACATAAGAACAATCTACATACGGTTGCGTCATATCGTTATGTGAACATATGTTAGTGAATGCAATGTTTCGTCTTGAGACGATTATTTGAATAAGTTAATGTGATTGATGAGACGTATCGTCGTGTGACAATACCATGTATGTTGTTATTAACGGAGCATGACTAGGCGGCGGAGCCCTTTTGGGGTTGCTATGTTCGCCCCCCAAGTAGAAGCACCGGCGGCGGGATCCAGTGGGTGATTATCTAGTGTTAGCAGCGGGGTCACTATTGATTATATATGGGCAGAATCCCTTAACCACGGTGGTGGGCCGACCATAGCCTAAATGAGTTTGCTCCGCCACGTTAGTGATATGTTCCTTTCACAATTCTAATGAGTTCATCTAACAGTCTTATGAACTCAACCTTATGATAGCAATTAGTTACATGATAACGAGACTATGTGGAGAGAGCAATAATGAGTCGACAATGAACTGAGGTGAGGTGGTCCGGCTGAGGTCAGACGACCGTTCGGATGATGCCCGTCGATCGAACTGCCTGTTGAGGTTGGTGGCAGCTGGGTGCCGCCATCGCCACTTGGACCATTTCTGTCTAAGGTCCTCGAACCTCTGCGATACCACTTGCTCTCTAAGGTCGTGGACCATCTGCGTTACCTAAATGATCATGTAATTCCCGAAAAGATAGCAAAACTCCGTTGGGAAGTTTGCTATACAGTGTACCTTTAACCACTGCACCACATGCGCTCTAATGAAGGAATAATATGATAAAAATACCAGCCAACGAGCAATCGAGTGCGTAAACACTCTGTGTTATGTGAAAATTTCACTTGACATAGAGTGTAGAACGTTCGTCTTCGATGACTCTTTGTAGAGGAGTAGAGCTCCCGAGAGAACTGACTTAAAAAATATCGAAAGACGACGGGTTCTGCCCGACTGACGAGTCTGTAAGGACGAACACGTGTATCGAGCTGTACAAGAGCCTTTACCAGACCACATGACAAGTTGGCTCAAATAATAATTGAAGGGTCTATTGAAATTTGAGCGTGGGTCTTGATAAAGCACTCGAAATGAAGGTATAATATGATGCATAAAACTTTATTAGCAGCTATTACAGCTGAATTGTTTTTACAATCACGTCTGCCCAACGTGAATGGTAGCCGTTGGAGACGGGTGTTCTCTCGTGGAATCCAGCCTATAGTTCCTTGATTCAATTGCCATCTCTCCATGGTGATTTAGCAATCAGTGATCAGTTAAGGCGGAACCAACTATTTTCTTGTGACGGTCGCTTCATTCCAAGGTCCACAAATTAGAGAAAGGATTCAAAGAAAGGTGTATGAAGAAAGGGTTTTGCAAACTATCCTCTGAGCGAATTGAACTCGATGTGTAAGGGGCAATTGTGCTACTTACGTGTAACCTCTATAGGAGTCATGTCTCGCGGGAGCGCTAAAGAAATGTGACTTGCGTCACAGGGCAAATAGTACACAAATGCTTTCTACCCGTTTATGTAAAGCGTAGTTCTAGATTTCATGAAACTATTGATTAGCTATAATGGTCATCAAACTGGGGTTTCTCTGCAGTAAATGACCGTAGGGTGCGCATGCATTTATGTGAGCTAGGTGCTGGGAATAAATTGTGAAATAGCATTAAAAACAAATTACTGGTCATGCCGTCGCTCTCCTTACTTAACACCCTCGAAAAATTGAATGTTTGCTTCAGACAGTATCGCTTATTGTATATTTATTGAAATATTTCAGGAATCTTCACCTAAGAAACTCTCACGGCAACATCAGTTATAGTGCTCAAAATTTCAATGTACTTTTCGTATACCAAATGATGACGATGGGCAAAGGCAAGTTTCAAGTTTTGATTCGCTATGGCTAGATGCGGGAGCCTGCGACAAGTGGTGCTTCAAAGGAGATCTGTGGTGCCGGAGGCGAAGGAACTGTGAGCCATGTAGCTGCTGCAAAGTAGTACAAACGATTTCAAAGTGGTGATCCCAGTCTCAAAGACCAACCCCATTCCCGCCGACCATTGAACGTTGGACTATACAGATCTGCAAGCAACTTCGGATGCGGAACCGTCATCAAGCACTCGTGAACTGGCAACAGAACTTACTATCAAAAAACGGTCTAAGATCATCTCCAACAACTTGACTTTGTCTACAAAAGCCTCGCTAAGAACCGCACGAATTGACTGAAGCATAAGCCAATTTCCTTGTCGAAGATTTCTGCCAGTTTTTTGCAAAACCCGCTAAACGATCACTTTTGGAAGGTGTCGTTACGCGGATAAGAAGTGGGTCTACCTGATCACGATCACGATCGGAACAAAGTTGGGTTCCAAAAGTCAAGCTTCTCCGTAACTTGCATGTCAGAACTCGTTTGGCAAAAAGGTCATGATCTGCGTTTGGTGGAATTTGAAAAAGGTCTTGCATTCCGAAGTAGTTACGAAGTCGCGCCATCGATAACCAACTTTCCTGCGAGCAGCTGGACCAAATCTACGATGCGATGAATAGAAAGTACCCAACATGATTTGTCGAAAGCGCTATTTTACTCAGGCGACGCCAAACGTCACAACTCAAAGATGGCTAACGAAAAGTTTGATGAAGTGAAGGGAGTCAAGATTTAGCCACACCCAGCCTACAATCCAGATAAGGCACCGTCCAATTACGGTGGTTTTCGCTCAGTAGGACATTTCCTGCGTTGACGCCGATTCGAGACGTTTGATCAAGTTGAAGAGGCATATCAAAAGTTTTCTGATAAAGCCTAAGGAATGGTATTTCGAGCAGATCCGGAAGCTTACAGGTGGGTGGCAGAAGATCGAGGATAATAGTGGCTTTTGTTTTGAAGTACAGTTATTGCTGTTTTCGATTGAATTTAAGCATAAAATCCGAATTTTCAGCGAATATTCAGCTTTTTTCTCAGCCAAGTAAAATAGATCTTATCTTAGTGATTTATAGGTTCTGCCTGACCGATGTCACTGTTGTCCCCGAAATCGACGCGAAATCATATCATCGCCATCTTCGCGCGGCATTACATTTTTCACTGAAAAGGAGATCGACGGTTCGAATCACGGCTGACAACATCGCGAAGATTTGTCCAGGCTTTGAAAAGGCGATGTCACCGAAATATCAACTGTTGAACGACAGCAGTCAATAGCAGCGTCACTTTGGACAATCTGGAGAATATCTCAAGATTTTTTCATTAATCACTCCGTGTGGTTTCCACTAAATATCCTGACGCATCTAGCTTACAGCTCAACTATCTAGTCGCTGGTATCAAAAGCTGAACACTGATCAATCGGAATTCATTTAGTTGATCGCCTCTTGCGATGGTACGATCTTATAATATATCCGATAATGTAGAGTGCTGTGCAAGAACATTTGCTTCAGCCGTGATTCGAACCCAGATCTCACTCTTTCGGGGAACGCGTGCAGAACTGTTGCTAAACAGTGAAAAGAAATGGGCTTCAGTTTTTTGACCAGAGAAATCTCTGGACACGATAGAGTTAACTAGGACGAGTACGGGGAGGAAACTAAACCTATGAGCCATTTTGGTCAACCTAAATCTCGGAAAACTTAAGTGACGGTGTTTATCTACAATGAACGTTCACTTGCATATAAGCCCATTTTAGAGGATTTGGCCATACTGACAAGAAAAATAAAGTTGGGTATTATAACACTGAGTGAGATGATACACCCTCTATGACACTAGAGACGAAGTACTCCAGGGAACAAGCAAGAGTAGAATGAGGTCAAAGTGCCATCTATATGAGTGAGTTTAGTTGAAAGAGTGAAACTGCTCGTTTGCCATAAAAAATCGAGTTTTGCAGGACAGTTATATAACAAATATAAATCGATTAAAATCTCTATCAATATGGAAAATCAAATGAGTGTGCGTGCGTGTGCAATTGCATAAACCACTGACGCGTCTAAGATTAGTATTGCTGTTACCATCACATGCATCGCATGGCGACCCATTCGTGTAGATTGGAATGTCGAGTTTCTCTTGCCTGAGACGAATAAATAAAGATATCGACCAAACATGATTAAGAAATTATTGTGATTTAGTGACTTACAGCTCTCCATGATGACAAACAAACGACACCATGAGAATGTTTGAATTGGACGGGTTAGAGCAATTTGTATAAAAGGCGCATCCCACTCCGGTCATATTTCCACCATCGTCTGGAAATATTTTCGGATTATTACTTTACTTATACAGCTATGGCAGCAGCATATGCTGAGAGCTGAGAGGGCATGTAGCACAGTAGTCAGAGGTGCTCTGCTTCGCATAAGAGGTCAATGGTTCGATCTCGCGCTCATGGCTCACCAAACCATCCATTCCTCCGGGGTCGCTAAATTGGCACCAAGCCGGTCTCAGACTTGTCTGGGAGCACTGACTCGGTTCAGCGGGAGGCCACCGCGAGTCGTTGTGAAGGCCAGATACGCATTCAATCACCTTAAACGATGTTAAAAAGTGAGGACGAATGCATGGCGCATCCCTCAGGGATGGATCCACCGATAGCTTTATCCTTTATCTTTGTTGTTTCATATAGCTGGCTATTCATTTCAAACGATCAGGAAGCTACGATGTAAAATGGCGTTCTCGAGTTTGTCAATGAATTTAGTCGACCGTCGGTGAATCTGACGGAAGAATTCTGCTCTGGTTCGATACATAGAAGATGCTGCTCAGTTATTATGGAATATATGTGCTCCACTGTTCTTGTAGCTTCTCATTCCGGAAATCTTGAATAAAATATTGGGCTCAGCTAACGTGAAGAAAGGGAATCATACTTGTATTGTTTTTCAAAGGCTCTAAACTGATTAGTTTGGTTTTATTCGAAGTCTTGTACCAAACCTTGTATGCCTGCAAAGTGAACGAATGTAGTACTAACATGTGTACGGTGAGACATATTGAGATGGTGACGCGAAAAACACCTCGTATATTATGCCGTATGTGTTTTAATCCTAATGTGTTCAGTCGTTTCATGACTTCTTTTCAAGAACTTCTGTCAGAAGTAGTGTAATTTTTGACAGATGGTAGAACAGATCTTATACTCTCACTTCGCTGATGAAATCATACAAGTCGAGATACGGTAGGGCAGTATAATTGTTGCTCCCTGTATAATTGAAACTTGCATTATTCCTAAAAGAATTGCGTGGTGGACAAAAGCACGGCCTCAGCCGGCAATCGAACTACCGTTTCATACTATCGGGGGACGCGCGTTCTTCCACTACACCACCGAGGCATTATTGTTATCGGGGCATAACATTGCAATGTTGGACGCAGGTTCCTCTAAGTTGCAATCGTAATGCTATAAAGTCACGATAATTTCTATTCGTCTTTTGATGAAACTAATATTTTTGCAAAAAAAAATAATTCACCAGAAGACTTATGTTAGAACATGTAGGGAGCATGACTTGAGGAGCCAATGACATCTATTGAGCATGTAATGTGAATAGGAAGCTTGAGAGAATTTACTCCATGGTTGTGATAAGATCATGGTAACTTAGGCATGTTTTGCGAAAAATTGTGCACTCATACGCACCTTATATGATTATTCCAATGAAAGGACAACCATCTCAAGTGGGAAGTCATGTCTGCGTAGACTGGGCACTTCGGAACTGCAAAATGGATTTCTACGAACAAAGAAAACAAGCACGATCTGAGATTATAAGGAAACGCGACAATACTCTGGAAGAGGAACGATCTTTGGGAAAATCGTCCTGTCCGTCTGCCTGGACTGCCTGAAACGATTGATCAGTGAATTTTATCAACTTCGCTTCGTGCTGTCATTGTCTCTAAACAGTATTAAACCTACCTCAATAAAAACGATGAGAGCGACGAAAGGGTTCATTGTTGGTGAGTGACAAATATCCGCCGAAATCGTTCGGCTCTACATGGGATAGACAGAATCATTTTTATGTCCAACGTGTTTCCACGAACATTGATAGCTTTTCTTGAACAGGTGGGATGGTCGCGGTAATTCAATTTCCGCCTTTTTTTTCATTAGTCAACCAAAATTGCTGATGTGTTAATAATATATTCAATTTAAAATGTGATAGTGCGATTCATCTAATTTTATTACTTCTTTCACTTTGTTATCCGACGTAGGGATTCGATCGCTCTATTTGCGGCTATCGTATCATCATGCGAATTACATTTCCGTCTTCATGTTCGTTGACATTGCATTATTTTCCTTACTGTGATTTGCAGAAACTGGGCCAATTTAAAGTCAAATGCCCATCGGACTCGGACAATCGATTACTGCCTGGCCATTTCCCATTTTCTGAAAAGCGCCTTAGGAGGAGTTCTTTCAAGGGAGATCGCTATAGGTGTTGATAAATGTGAAAATAAATAGAAGGTTGAAAGAATGGTATCCTGAATATGCCAGCTAAAATAAGCTCATGGATACCAGAGATGTCAAATTCAACAGATCTACGGGTGTTGCTCAAAAACACTTACAAGAATGTTGTTGATTCATTCTTAGAAAGGAGAATTGGCAAACATTCCCAGTAATTGCGAAATAGAGGCGATCGGTATTCTTTCATTTAACAACAAGGAAAAAGAGTATTGATTAGCTGAATTTCTTCCTCATGTTTCTATATCAATGTGGCCTTTCTGGTATGTTAGCATTTCTAGCCAACTTATAAAAAAAGACGGGAAGTGGATTTCCGTGATCACGTCATCTGCTCAGAAGAACTATTGATGTTCACGAAACACGTAGGCCATAATAATGCCCATGCAAATCTCATATTGAATTGCACAATTACGGTAAACAGTTATTCGACAACGATACTCTCATCGCTTTTCATTTTTGTTATGATACGTTTAACATTTTTCAAAGACAATAACATCACTATTGAACGATGTTGAAGAGATCCATCAAACCGTTCCAGCACGCCAGGCAGACAGCACACATTCTTATGAAGGTTGCCGTTCTTTCTCAGTATTTTTATATTTCCCTTAATTTTCAAATCTCTACAGGGTGTAATGTTTGTATGGCATAATTCTCAATATCCCTTTGTTCTCTCTTGATATCGTGGCTTAAGGACGTAGCGCACTCGCCATTATTTGAATAATTTGGTTCTTTACTGTTAGACTGAACTGGATGAAAACGACCTTTTACGTTTGACAAAGAT
Source organism: Parelaphostrongylus tenuis (assembly GCA_019055375.1). Classification (NCBI taxonomy): domain Eukaryota; kingdom Metazoa; phylum Nematoda; class Chromadorea; order Rhabditida; family Metastrongylidae; genus Parelaphostrongylus; species Parelaphostrongylus tenuis. Next base: position 86,490 of record JAHQIW010007041.1, on the reverse strand, counting down.
TTTCCGTTGCACTTTTGGTACTCATTCCAAGGTATAAATCTCTGGCTCTGCGCTACGTGGGCCATTTTTTGAAAAATTTTTTCTACAACACTTTAGCAAAAGGAAAACATTTGTGTTTCACACATTCGCCTGGCTAGGCTTTGCCCAGGATTCTAGGGAACAACAACTAAACCAGCGCATCTTCGTATACTAGAGTCCGCACAATTAATGAACATGAATCGTCGAAGTATGTAATTAAATAAGAAGGAACCACTTCGATGGTTCAGACGCATTATTACAAATGCAGGTCATTACACGAATCGTTTCAGGACGGATTATTGTAGCAAATATCTCAACCTCATCCATGATTTACAAAAATGATGCAGATGATGAATTTCTCAGTGCTCACATAATATAAAGAGAACCCTGATTCGGTCCGCATTAAGTGACACTTTCTCAAGCCAGTGATGCTGCTTATTTCGCTCCCAACCAAATCTCCGATCAATGTGGAAGACTTATATAATAAATTGTAAAAGTGTCAATGACAAAATAAGTGACTCTGAACGATGCCATAAGTTCATATATGATCAGTATTTTGTGTTAAGCAATTTTTTTGGTCCTTTCGTCGTTGTTTTTTGGTTCGAAATCGTGCGATACTCGGCCTATCGGCCGGACTGGTCGCATCGTTAACAGGCTCGGTGGACCAATAAGTGTCGCCGTTCAACTGATTTTCTCCTTCGTGCTCGATGATTTTAGTATATGATTTTCCTCTTGGTTAAGTTTGTACGCATTAATCTATGCAAATCACTGCGCCTACAACATCAGATAAATGGGTTTCAAGTTTCTAAGTACACAATGCATCCGAAATTGCACAAATAAACCCAAATAACAAATGCTTCGCAAGCGAACTTCTTCATTGCAAGTAATGCAAATTATGTAAAGAATCCTTGTGAGTGATAAAAATCTGATCAGCAAAAATTCCACGCGCAGTTGCTTTTTTGAATCAAAATAATTTCTCAGTCATTATTCGCCGCTTTTTTCTGTTCCCATCAGACGAGTATTACCTACATTAAAAGGATAAATGATGAAGCTCTGGTGTTGATTAATACCTGAAGGGGCATGCAATCGCCTTCAATTCTCGACTTCGTGTGAGGTGACTGAATTCATATCTGGCCTCTACAATGACTCGTAGATTCCCACTGTGTCGAGTCACCGTTGGTTATCCTCTCAAACAACTCTGAGACCAGTCTGGCATCAATACCGTTCCCGGAGTGATGAATGGCTTGGTGAGCCATGAGCTCGAGATCGAATTATCCATTTTGTGTGTAAGAAAGAGTTCCGTTCAATATTATGTAGGTAAGTGGTTGTAGGATTGTGAGTTGAACGCGCGACACAGAGCACCTCTAACCACTTCGCTCCTCTACTCACGCTTAATTATCTACACTGCAACATGTGAATGATGTTACATAATGAGCTATTTGATATCTTGTAATCATCTATGTGAAGTTAAACGAGGTTCTATCCGATTATAAGGGGACAAATGAAAAACCGACCACGTTTGCTGGGAAAGAAATTTTCATAGGAGTGTTAGTAACTAATCAAAAGTGGAGACTTCAGGCTATAACCCCACGTCGCGGGTTTTCGAAAAGGCCTTTTCTTAGTGTTGCTACAGGAGGAGATTTCTTGTGTTGCAGACGTGTATATTTCTTGCCGGACAGATTTATTTCTTTAGACCAGCCGCACGTGAATTGGGCCAAAGACCCCTTGTTCGCACATGCGCATTCAACTTATTTTACTTGTTTCGTTGCAGACAGACGGTCTTTCCACGATATAAGCACAGCGATGAATTCAACAAACATTACGCTATCGAATGATCTCTAATAGTCCGATGAAATAGGTCTGTCCGCCGAGAAATATGCGCCTCTGAGACATAGTTTTCTGCGGATTTTACAGCGTTTCAAAAGGATCTTTTCGAAAACCGGCAACGTGGAACTGTGGCCAGAAATCCATGCTTTCCAGTGATTACTAACAGTCCTATAAAGACTTCCTCTCCAGCGAATGAGGCCGGTTTTTCATTCATTCCCTTATGATCAGAATGAACCCTAAACGATAAACTAATAACGTCAAACAATGAAAGAATGTGATGGATGAGAATTCTTTTCCTGCAGATGTACCTAAAGATGTTGAGTGATGTGCAAAACTTTTGCGCCAGCTGGGACTCGAACCCGCACTTCATCATTTCCGAGGACGTGTCGTTAACCAACGGGACAGCTGACGCTCGTTTTGACACTAATCTTTCTGCGCTACAACGCATCAATCTGTCAGCGACCAACCGTCAACTGCTTGGTCTCGGTAGTCGATATCGACGTTAAACCCAGTTACGGTAACAGCTGTCGTGTTTTCTTGCGTACGATTCGATGTTTGCGGTGTAGTCGCTTTCCATTTCACATGATCAGGTCCTCCTCCGCTTTCATTTTTTTCCTTTTTCAACTGATGAAGTGGTTTCATGCATGAGACCCGGTCGATCGCCCTGTTTCCTGGTTTCTTTGCTTCCTGGGTTTTCTCTATTCAAATGAGTTATTTGAGCCATTCATAGTCTTTTTTCCTTGAGAATTCCAGGTGCTAGCCGAAGGATGGCAACTGGCAATCAGATCCAAGTGCTTCAGGAGACACTAACGCCCATAGTGAAGGCGCCTATCGGAGACATTCTTGCAGTTTCACAGTCACAGCAAGTTGAGAACGAGTTCTGAAGCAATTCCCCGAGATCGGCTATCGACTAACCTCGGCATTGATTGAATAATCTCGTGACTTTCTTTTGTCCAGCAAACACGAGGTTGTTAACACAGGTTTATCTTGTACAAAGTAGTACAATAGAGATCGTATCGATAGCTGAAGTTTCGGCCGTCTTGCCCTTCTTTGGAACCGTTTTGTCCCAAAAAAGATTGTTTAAAGCCTAAACGAGGTTGATACGCCAGGGTTGTTTCGGACGTTTTCGGCCTCCTCGTCAGTGACCCCCGCCCCACATTAAGCCATCTCCACTTAGGCCTCCCTCCTTGCTACAATGCAGGGCTTAATGTGGGGCGGGGGTCACAAACGAGGACGCCCGCCGAAACCTCCGAGACACCGGCGCATGGCCTTGGCGTACCAACCTCGTTTAGGCTAAAAACATTCTTTTTTGGGATTATTTTGAATGTTTTCTGCGAAGTTTTAAAAACAGTCGATCTTATGGATCAAACCGTTTTGTTGCTTTGTTATCCACCAAATGGTGTAGAACAGCAACTCGGAATCTTACATGGATGAGGTGTGTCTCGTGGCTGCTCAGTTCCGGAAAGAAATCGATGCTTGCGCGGTACCGTAAGACCTCAGCGCGTAAAGTCCTTGAGACGTTTTGAATGCATTCGAAAAATCCGAATATGAATCGCAGAGACGAGCGCCTCCTGATCACGCATGATTTCGTCATATCTTGGATCGAATTTTCCGGATCTGAGCCAGGCACACATCTCGTTCATGTGAGATCCAGTGCGGCTATTCAACAGTTTTGGTGGATGATAAAACCCACAAAACGGCTTGAAGAAGACAAAACTGCCGAAACGGCCACCGATACGATCTCTATTGTACTATTTTGCATGAAATAAACGTGTATTAACATTCTCGTGTATCCTTTCATTATTATTTGAGCCAACCTGTCATGTGGTCTGATAAGGGCTCTGTACAGCCCGAGACACGTGTTTCGTCCTTGCAGACTCGTCAGCCGGGAGAAACCCGTCGTCATTCGATCTTTTTATAGTCAGTTCTCTCAGGAGCCTTACACTCCTTATAGAGAGTCATCGATGACGAACGTTTTACACTCTATGTCAAGTGAAATTCCTACCTAACACAGAATGTTGCGCACATCGATTGCTCTTTGGCTGGTATTTTTATCATATTATACATTTATTTCGAGTGAAATTTGAGCATGGTCTTAATATAGCAAGAGCCCTTACCAGACCACATGACAAGTTGGCTCAAATAATAAAGAAAGGATCTATTAAAATTTGAGCGTGGTCATAATAAAGCACTCGAAATAAAGGTATAATATGATAAAAATACCAGCCAAAGAGCAATCGAAAGCGCAAACGCTCTGTGTTAGGTGAAAATTTCGCTTGACATAGAGTGTAAAACGTTCGTCTTCGGTAACTCTCTGTAATGGAGCAGAGCTCCCGAGAGAACTGACTATAAAAATATCGAAAGACAACGGGTTCTGCCCGACTGACGAGTCTTGTAAGGACGAACACGTGGTATCGAGCTGTACAAGAGCCTTTACCAGACCACATGACAAGTTGGCTCAAATAATAATGGAAGGAATTATTGAAATTTGAGCGTGGTCTCAATAAAGCTCTCGAAATAAAGGTATAATCTCGTGTATGATGATCCAAGGAAACTCATGGAGCAATGAGTTCTGATATTCAAGAGCAGCACAGATGACTGCCGGACTAATGAGTTGTGAGAAAAGCTCGTGCCGTTTTGGTTTTCCAGTATGATTTTTGTAATGAAATTACATGATTTTGGTATCGTTCAGTTGCGCATTTTGCGAACATTTTGCGATACAACTTGCCTACAATTGCTTGAAGATGGAGCTGTCGTGAGGACTTTTCGTCATAAGTGATGATTTCGTCCGGAAAGCCGGGCTGACGAACGTATCGGTGGTACCAAGATGACGATGAGCAACTTCGGCACGCTTCCCTTTCTGGCCTACGGTGAATTCATGTGGCATCCACTTTGACCCCTTCCAGAGTTTACTCAGTCAAGCAGGATGTTGGCTGTGGTCCTAAAGCAGCAATCGGACTCTTCGGCTAGCACTCGGCATGTCAATGAGGAATTCTCTTCGACCATCTCAAGAACAGCTCAACGATCAACTTTTTGTGGGCGATCCGAGCGTGACTGATCTTTCAGATCGTCCTTTCCAGCTTTGAACTTTGCAACCCATTCTTCAGCTATCCTTTCTGCAACCGCATCATTGCCCCAAGCTTCATTAATTCTGCGCGCCGCTTCACTACCGTTTTCTCCTGCGCGCCATTCGTGGCATGTGTAGCAAACAAATTCTTTTTCAAAATAGATCCATCTCAAAGCTAGAATGGTCAAGTTGTATACCAACATCTTCGCAAGAAAATATGCAATTGAGCGATATCAAAATCATGCAATTTCATTACAAAAAACCGGTACTTTTCTGTTATAAGGGAACAAATGAATAGTCGACCTCATTCGCTATGCAAGAGTCTTTCATAGGTGGTGTGAGTAGTCGCTCTAAAGCTTGAATCCCTGGCTGGTGGTCGCGTCGCCGGTATTTCAAAACATTTTTTTAATACGCTGTGAAATCCAGAATAAAATTGTGTTTCACGTGACCACGATTTTTTTTTTGTTATCTCGCTTATATTTCTCTGAACAAAAGTCTTTCCGTAGACTACTAGTGCTCTTTTGATAGCACAAGTCTCGAAGAACTCAAAAATGTGTTTGCTATTCGGAAGAGCTTTTTCAGTAGCGTTGTAGGAGAAATAAAACATTTGGGATTTACACCCCGCCGGACAGAGCTCTTTCTTTAGAGTAACAGTAATCATTTGATAGCGAAAGCTCCAATGATTCCAACGCTGTGTATATTTTCTGGGAAAAGCATTTCACTGCACTGTAGCGGGGAAAATAAGATCGAGTTTCACATTTAGGGGCGCTTGTTCAGCGGCTAAGTGGGGATCATCGATGACCCGAGGGGATACAAATGAGGGATACAACTTGTCATTCAATTGGCAATTTTTGTGCGCTTTGAAAGAAACTCCAGATAAAACAGTTGATCAGATACTACGAGATTTTTTCTGCACGTTCATATGCTTTTTGTGCTTCCAGCTTGTTATACTCGTGATAGAAATGAAAGCGCGCGGCCGATTTGGATTTTATAGCGTTATAAAAAGGTGTTTTGAAAAACCGGCCACGTGACGCGCTAACCAGAGATTCAGACTTTCGGTTGATTACTAACATTCCTATGAAAAATCTTTTTGCAATGAATGAGATCGAATATTCATTTATTCTCTTATGCCCGAAATGACCCAAAAGTCATTGGGAAACCACAACGGTGTCAACTTTTTACACAGTCTATTACTTTTCAGGTGTATTCGTCTACTGTGCTTGATTTCAGGTCGTGTCTGTGGTTTTTTCGAAGCGCAGTTTTTTCCGCTGCATGGAGGCCTATGGAGCCAAGCTTGGGCGTCTGTATTGTGACCTGGAGCATCGCGATTTGAAAGAATGTGTAACGCATGACAAGCAGAAAAAAGTATGCTCTTGGGTGTAATTTTTGGCCTTTCGTGAGCTTTTCCTATCATTATCCTTCTCCTCAATTGCTTACCTGAGTAAATTCTTGCCTAATTAGTAAAGTTTATGAATGCTTTTTGAAAATATGGTAGATTTCTATGTGATATTTTTCCCCATTTCAGCGTGCTGCTGCTATTGCAGCACAGCGCAGGAAGCTCTATCGTGAGGGAAAGCTTGAGACACCGTTCTTGGAGAACCATCCACCGCCGGGACAATTCAAACCAGATCACTTCGAGTGGAATAGGATTCTATAAAACTTTTGAACTGGCTTTTTTTCTTAGAAAATGATAAAAGAATTGGATTCTTTGTTTTTGAAATTGTTGTTGATTGGTCCGAGGTTCCCAATTTATTTGCAATTTCGAGAATCTTCCAGTTTGAAGGGACTAGTTTTTGATCGTGGAAATGGTCGATGGAGAGTCAGCATCATCGGATATCGACCTCGAACCGCGTACATCGTCACCGCATTCACTTTTTGGAGAAGAGTGGCAGAAGCGGAAAGCGTCCATTTGGCCAAGTGATAATATAGTGGTCATGTTAGCGGAAAGGGAACGTGGTTCTCACCGAAACGGTGAGTGGATTGAATCTATTGGAATTCTTGATTTTGCTCACCTTATTGCGATGTTATGATGTTATTGGGTCTTCTCAAGGTTCAAACGCCAGATCAATAAACACCGATTTTATTAACCAGAAATTTTCAAAAGTGCTCAACAACACTATTCAAAATATACGCCATCATTCTGAATATATTTCTGCCATCTCTCAGCAATAGATCATTACGGTTTTGGGCAGAATTCCTGAGCTTTCTTTTGGTACCAAATTTGTCCTTACCACACCGTGGCGCTTCAACGAGGCTCGAAAAATTTCGCACTAGATGAGTGATTGACTGAATTCTGCACTTATGGCACTAGAGGAGCGCTGTGAAATTCAACCCAATGACGTTTGAGTGGTGTGCACAATTTTGACGCCACCAGGACTCGAACCCGCATTTCATCATTTTGGGGGTTGCGTGCTTAACCAATTGCACTACCGACGCCTGTTCTGCACCACTCCTTCATGTATACATGATGTATATATATATGTATATATATACATATATATACATATATATATATATATATATATATTACGAATACCATCATGTATAAGTGTATACATGCTCGTGTACACATATATATGTATAGATATACATACATATGTACAAATATATATATCAATATCTGTCAGCGTGACGGCTTAATGTCGAGTTGACTATCGGGCCAAGTTGTTGACGGTTGGTTGCAGACGTACTGATACACTAGCATAGAATGAGTGGTGGCGTAACAAGAGTCGGTAGTGCAACGGGTCAGAACAAGCACCTCGGAGAGGGTGAAATGCGGGTTCGCATCCCGACAGGCGTTGAAGTTGTGCACGTCGCTCGATATCACAAGGTATATTCACAACATCATTACGGCACTAAAAACGTTTAAAATGAAAGTATGTTGTGAAATCTACCACGAACATGCTTCGGTACGAGCAAAAATGGGAATCCAATATTCTTATGCCATAGAATCGAGCACTCGATATGCCTTTTAGGCCAACGAGCGCTTGAAAGGCTCTGTCGATTGCCTTACGTCGTCTTTCACCGTGTTTACTTGACTTATTCGTTGGATTTGAGCAATCTCCTAAAAACGGAATGGAGCCAGGAGACAAATTGGCATACGAATCCCAATCAAAAGCATAAGTGCGAGTTTTGTTCGTAACCCAAAACTCTTGCGATTAATAATTTCCATCGTATTAGGGCGTTCAGATCAGATTTAGGAATTAGGCAACATTTATATTGTGTAAAAAACACCTTTGTATCTGACTGTTTCTTTAAGACCTTGCTTAAATTCAATACACCCTGACAGTATATTTTATGCCTTTCATGAAGTCTTTTATGGGCAATTATACAGTGCCATACACGTGTTTCGACCTTTCAGCCTCATCAGTTGCACGGTACCCCTCGTCTGCGTCAATCCCTTTCGGGGTAAGACCCCTTACATAAGGAAATCGAAGGAATGGAACAACAGTCGAATATAAGGATGTTATCAAAAATACCGGCATTGAGCAATCGACTGTCAATCAGTGCAATGTCCAGTGATCATGTTACTGAACATGCGCTTATATTTTATCCTTGGGTGAAGTGAGTTTCCACTTCATGCGCGGTGTAACGTGTTCGTCGACGATTCCTCTGTATAAAGGGCTCTCCTCCGAGAGGGGTTGACTAATGCGAGGGGTACTGTGCAACTGACGAGGCTGCTGGGGCCGAAACACGTGTACTGCACTGTGGATATGCCCATAGGGACCTCATGAAAGACTCAAAATCAGTATACGGAATGTATTTCTTGTGGTGCTTCTCGATTTGAGGTTTTCGGCTTTATTTAACACTTTGAGTACGACAGATCCACGGCGCTAATCTCGCTCCGTCGCGCGCCGGTGGCGAGCGGTTCGCAGTAACGAGTGCTTCATGTTGCCGTCCGTCGGTATGAAGGTTGCTGGATTGATCTCCTACCACGATGGTTTAGCGTAGTTTACTTGGTGTCGATTAGTAATGGAGGTTCTTCTATAACGTAGTTATAATAGTAAGAAACACTCATCTAGCATTTCACTTTTTTTGGTGCAGAACTATTTTTCAGGAGGTAACAACGCGTATCCAAATATGTTTGAATGAATAAATCCCTTGTGTTCCGCATGGGATGTGCGATATAGTGTGCTAATGATTCGAGCATATTATAATGAAAGCAAAGCGATAACACCAAAAATACTGCAGTGAAGCGTCGTGGTAGGAGATCGAACCAGTCACCTTCTTCCCCGTAGACGGCATTACAATCTCTCGTTTCTGTGTACTGCTCGCCTCCAAGCCGCCGCGCGCGTCACGTGGCTGGGCTGGCACCTTGGGTCTGCGTACCCAATGTGTTACTGAGTTTTTGAGTTTTGAAAGTGTTGCTGCCCATGTCGTTTGTGGATATGTCATGTTAGAGTTTTTTGAATTCCATGGATACGTTGTTCCGATCCTGCTAAAGCATTTCTGGCAGATTATATAACATGTTTTTGGCATGATTCGGTTTAAAAGCCAAAGCCAATATTGAAACCAGAGATGTGATGATTAAATGACTGTGTTCTTTTCATTCATTATTTGAGATACGATTAATCTTAGGTGTCCGTCATGTTCGTAATCGCCGTGAGTTCTATTCAACAGTGGCTATGGATCGCGTTGTTGAGGTACATCAGTATTATGACGTTTAGTTCAATTATTGTTAGACTATAGCGTATCTATATGTGCCGTTATTTTTTATATTCAGGTCTCAGAGTCACATCATCCGCAAGACCATGTTATTACTTGGACACCAGATGGAAAACGACTCATCACATTTCGGAATAATTTGCGTTCGATACTAATACTACGTTACTTGGGCGTGGAGAGTGTACGACGCAGCAGTGCCGAAGAGTTGTGCCAAGTATTTCTGACTTTTTTTTTTAAATTTTTAACTCCGTTTTCACAGTTTTTTTCCACTGTGCAGATCCCAGTATTTTCAGCACTCAGTTCGTTTTCTCTTCTTCTTGAACGTCGTATAATACTGGTTGAACGCGTTTTCCTGCAATCTCGAGGACAGCCTGGCTGTGGGCCTTCCATATTTCGTTCATTGTTGACTACCGGAGAGTGTTGGAGGATGGGTTGCGACCCCACGCGCGCTCGAGGAGCATCACAGTCATTCGGTCATGACGCTCCGTTTGCTCCTACCAATATAAATAGCCTAAGAAAAGCGGAGTCACAGTGCTCGAGTGGTTGTGACGTTCGTGGGGGCCCGCGTGGGACCGAGCCCTACCATCCAACGCTCCCCTGCAGTTGAAAACGAAAACGAGCGCCCTATGGAAGGCCACAGCCAGGCTGTCCTCGAGATAGCAAGGAAACACGCTCAGCCAGTATTCTACGATGATCAAGAAGAACACGAAAGAACGAATTGAATGCTAGAAGTGCTGGGATGTGCACAGTAAAAAAAAAAAACACTGTGAATACGAACAATAAAGCGTCCGTTCTAGTATTTCGAAGCATTGTCTTAATGCATGAAAAATTGAGATTTTCAAGAGCTACTGAAAGATAGTATTGATCTAGCAAGTTGAGGAGGACGGGAAGCGAGCATCATCTCACCCAGTTTTGTTTCTTTTGATAGGCAAAATGGTTCTTTGTCCTCTTCATCTTCCATATGCTTTTGGCAGTCACTGTTGAACTCAAGTATACTTCATTCCTTTCGTTATGAGTTTTCTCGAGACCTCGCCTAAAATTCAGTATGCCTGATGACTTATTTTTGAGCCATGCATGAGGTTTGATATCAAGAATATTGAATTTCGAACAAGGACTTAAGAAACACTTGAAACGAAAGGCAGGATATACGTGTCTACCAGCTACGAACAATCGAGTGTACAACTTTGCGCTCAGTGATCTTGTTACTAAATGGCGCCGGTTGCTTTGAATAGGAAATATCTCCCCGTAGAAACTAAGTGCATCGTAAGGCACCTGGCAAATGACGAGACTGAAAGGCCGAAAGGCGTGTCGTGCACTCAATAAGTGCCATTTAACAGACCTCAAGCATGGATAAAAATAATTTATCAGGCATGTAAACTTCATTGTTTCTTGGCTCGCCAGTACTGCATAGTATAACTTTTCTCGCTTATGGGGGCAAAGCATCGTGCTTCTTATTTTGTGATCTCTTTCACTGTAATTGGTGTGAATGACTCGTTGACTTTGCTGTGGCGTATATTCTTTGTTGCGCTTGAGTGTGGAGTACATATCTAACAGTTATGAAGCAGCGATCGCTTGAGAAGAGGACACAGTTTGATCATTATATCAATTTTTTGTACTTCGTATTCGTTAACGCTGCTTTCAGAGACTGTTCGAGCCAGAATCAGAAGTATTAATGATGATGGGAAACTCGCGTTTAGATAGCGCATCGTTACGGACTGACTGCATGCTTTTTACGAACGATGGGAAGTATATGGTTGTAGCAACAACAGCATTAGTAAGATCTTTTTTTTTTGTTCGATCGATTCTTTTGTCAACATTTTAAAAAAATTTTTGGTAAGACAGGATTGTCTGATTGCTAGAAGGAGACTGTTGAATTTTAGGCCCCGGATCAGCTTTTGACGACATCTGTGGCATATCCGAATACGGAGGCTCTGCCAATTACAACTTATAGTTTAGAAATTTATACCTTCTTCACAATCGACATTGAGGTTTGCTTTTGTTTTTTTTTCTGTGTAAGTTCATAACTTTGTGCCTAAGGTTTAGTTTCCTTTCGGATGATATCAAGTTGAGGAGAAGTTCCTTAACTCCCGCTAAAAATTCAAAGTTTATACATTAATTCAATTAGGACCAGCAATAGTTTTTTTTCAAAATAAAGGTCATCATTATTCGCGATACACCAACGATCTGTAAGCATCTGCAGCTGCTCGAAATATGATTCCTCAGGCTTTTAGTCAAGAAATTCAAATTGGTATGAAATTTTTCGAATCTTCCGCGCAGGAAATGTTCCATCGAGCGAAAAAGATCCGAGAATGGACGACGCAGCATCTGGACTGTGGATGGGTGCGGCAAGACCTCGACTCTCTCCAATTCTTCAATGACTTTTCCCTTGTATTCCTTGCGGTGTGAGGTTTGGCATTATTCTACTGAAAGAGTGCGCGCTTCCGGTGAATCGATGTCGGATACTTCTCTTTTAACGCACAGTGAACTCTTAGCATCATGGGAGTTTCTTATTCAAAAATTTCGGAAATTCTCATAAATTTGCAATAACCGGTACCGTGTGAAACGAGCATAAAATTCAAATTTTTGGCGGGTGTTGAGGAGCTTTTTTTCAACCTAATAATAACGCTGTCTTATCGTTTTGTTTCGTTTTACTGCTTTACAAGTCGAAGAATGAATTGAAGATCTTCAAAGGATTAAATAATCTAGTGAAAGTGGCTCATTACCTTGCTGTCATTGGAGAAAAGTTGAACAAAATGGAAACTGAAATACAAATTTTTGTTCAGAGAAATACGCTTCTTTTTTTTTCGGAATAGAAGTTGCTCAAATGTGATAGATATCATTTGATAGTGCTATTGTACCTGTCCAGAACTGTTACAGACGCATTAGAGTTTTCTGTTTCAGAAAGGCTCAATAGCTCATTTTGTAATGTACAATTTTGACCGTATAAATCTTACACATGGTGTGGCACTTTGTGGACCGACGATGATGATAATGTCACTACAAAAACAAGTGAGTTGACTGTGTTTAAATTTGTATGTCAACGATTTTGCTCTAGTTTGGAATAAGAGTTAATTTTTGAAGGTGATTTATTCTAGATTATTCATATATTACATGTAAATGAAGAGGGTACGATGATACCATTGAAGGATATCGGTACATCCATATGGGATGACGACTCTCTTTATCTATTGTGGGTGTTTGGATTGTTATTCCATAGTTTTAGCGGTTCAAAAATATATCTGAATAAATGACTATTGTCATAATTATCTCATTTTCAGCGGTGATTGTCGAGCGACACCCACACACACGTCCATATATACGGGCCTAAAACAGCGACTGCTTACATTTATGTATAAAGAGGCTAAGCGTGATGGAAATGTATGCGATTTTCTTTGTTCTGTGCCATCTTATGTGGAAAAGCTACGGATGCATCGGGCCCAGCTATTTGATGGCCACTACGTGCTCGTCCGTATGCTACCTCGTAAGCCATATTTTGTTCGTGTGTAATTTCTGCATGTGAATCATGGTTCGCCATCATCCGCATTATTTGAAAGATTCACCAGTTTTACAGTAGAATTTTCAGCATACTTACATTGGTTTTCACTTTTTCAGTAGCTTCTCATGAGGGTTTTTTGGATGATCCGTTAGAAAAGTGTGGGGAAAGTTTTACTTTGGTGCTGATAATTTTAAAGTACTTTAAGGCATGGTTATTCTATAGAGTTTATCGCAGCTTGTTGTATATTTAGCAACCATTGTTTGTTTGATACATACTTTCCACATTGAACTTGAACATTGCAAAACAGTAAGTCTATAGCCCGTTCTGTAAGTTTTGGCACTAGAGCAACAAACAACAAATTTATTAAGTTGAGGAAAAGATCCTCAGTGTTTGCCAAAAATTCAAATTTTATGTATGTTTCACACAGTATCGGTTATTGCAAATTCATGGGGATATCTCATTAACATTTCCAATCGCGATCGGAGCAAACGTTGGGTTCCAAAAGGTCAAGCTCCGCCACACTCGCACGTTCAATTCCGTTCTTGAAAAAATGTTCTGCGTTTGGTGAGTTTACAAAAGTCTTGCATTTCGAACTTGTTCCGAATGGTCGCGCCATCAATACCGAATTCACTGCAAGCAGCCAGACCAAAGTCTAGGGCACGTTGGAGTAAGAGCACCCCACACTGATTCGTCGCTAGAGCGCGCTGTTTCAGCAAGATAATGCCCAACTTTACAACCGCAAGAAGACTAAGAAAAGTTTGATGAACTGGAGAGAGCGCCTAGTCTGTAGTCCAGATGCTGTGCCGTACGATTGAGGTCCGCGTTTTCACTTAATGGAACATTTCTTCCTTGGACGCCGATTCGAGACATTTCATCAAGTTGAAGAGGCATGTCAGGAGTCCTCTGATGCAAAGCCGAAGGAATGGCAATTCAAGCAGGTCCGGAAGCTTCAAGATCGTTGGCAGAAGATCGCAGATAATGATAGCCTCTTTCCAAGACGGCTATCTATTAACCTCGGCATAGTTTGAATAAATGAACAGTTTCTTCTGTTTAGCCATTCCGATGTGTTATTGATATTATTTATTGAATATTAGCGAAGCATACAACAATACAGTCAGTAATGCAGCTTGAATATACAATATTCGAGGTGGCTAACGTTTTGGCGGGTCGCCTTCGTCAGAGCCTGGAAAGATCACATTGATCCACAATCCACTAAGCTAGAAACCTCTATAACCCCAGCAGAAAACGTTAGAAATATGTTTTGGATCGCATAGTAAAAGCTTCATTACAAAACACTCACCGTTTTTAAAGTTTGGGTCTATCAATTATTGATTGAAGACCAGCGCATAAGGTCAGTGCATCAGTGGGCTGTGCCTAACTCGGGCCGGAAAAATCAGCCTGAGGTATGGTTCGAGGTCACGCGTGATTACGAGGCACTCCTCTTTTCGGTTCATTTTCGGGTCTTTGTTATGTATCCAAAAGGCTTCTAATGTTTTACGCACAGCTGTTCTTGATTCCTTTGCGAAGATCGTGAATTCGACGCCGAACATTAGTCCTCCATGTTTTTGGTCCCTATGCGTGCCTAGTGGAGTTTTTGAATTACACGGAGGAATAGTGGTCTAACCGTTTCGCCAATGTACTCATCGTCGCATGCCTCGCAAGAGATTAGGTAAATTATACCCTATCTCATACAGTCGCCGTCTCTGCCGTTCGGACAAACTTTGCAGTCATTGGTTTCGCAGAGGTGGTCATACAGTCGGTTGCGGACTAATTGACGCTTTAGTGTTTTTGGGGGTATTTCAACTATTGCTTCCTAATCATCCAAACCTGCTATTTTTAGGCGGCGTTCAATAGCTGTACTTATTTCGTTAGAGATAAAAGGCAGGAGGAAGGGAACCTTATTTTTGCCAAACTTGTCGTTTGGGAGCATAGAATTTCCTCTAAATCTAACCTGAGAAGCTCCTACCTTATCGTACCCATTATAGATGGCTATTTTTCGCGCCAAGCTCAAGGATTCTGCCTTGTGTTCTTTCCCTGTGCACACATTTGACGCTGTTCGGAACATATTCTTAAGAAGTGCGCGTTTTATGTGTGAAGGATGGGCAGATAGGTAATGAAACATGATGTTTTTGTTGTTGGTTTACGGTACAATTTTGTATTGGAGTTTTTGGACAGGTTGACCTGAACGTTCAAAAAAAGGGAGGCAATTTGCTTTCGGTTTCTCACGGGTGAACTTTATATACTCTGACTGACTGTTCAGCAACTCAAAGCATTTGTCCAGCTCCTCTTGGGTTGAGCAGACGACAAGACAGTCATCTATGTATCTACAGAAGAGTAACGGCCGGAGATCGATTATTGGGCTCTCAACTTTAGACATAAAGGCTATAGCAAGTGTTGGCGCTAGTCGTTGTCCCATCGCCAGCCCTATGATTTGAGCAAACTAGTTCCCGGACCATCTGAAGATTAAACAGTCTAGGCACTCTTTTCAGAGAGCCATAACCTGCCCAATGGAGAAGCCATACATGTTTGTGGTCCTTTCGTGCTCTGTTAAAAGCTCGTATATGGCTTGCATTGCGGATTCATTCGACACGTTTGTATAAAGGTCGGTTACCTCGAAAGATTCCATCACGTACGCGTTGTTGGGGCACGCGTTACGTAATTGGTCTAGGAACATTTGGGTGTTTGTGAGATGGGCTGGAATGTGCTTTAGTAATTGGACTAGTATTAGGTTTAAAAACCACGTTATCCTGTCCGTTGGTCCGCCTACGCAGCTGATGATGTGTCTAACTTTGAAATTTGATGGATTAGTAGGCAAAAGATCATCATTGCATACCAACTTATGCGTTTTAATAAGCATAAGACGGGACATGATGGTGGACTGAGTTTTGGTTGAGAGATAACGGAAGGCTTCAAACCAGCCGAGCTCGCTATTATTACCCATTGATGGTTCAGTTTTCGATACTGTTTTTGGAATTCCTTACCAGATGATGGGCGATAAAGTGTGACGTCTTCAAGGTGGTTTTTCGTTATCGCAATATCTAACTGATTGGGAATCACTACAAACTCTCCTCCCTCGTCACTAACTCATAGTCTAATTGCTTCGGAATTTAATAGTTCCCGTATCTGTCGCATGCCGCTTTTCTGCGCTGATGTTAGGTTGGAGCTAATCATTTTCCCGCGATAGTGGTTAAGGATTCTGAGAGTTTCGTTTGAAAATATGCGAAAATTGATATCTACCTTGTTATTGGGATCTTGCTGTCTAAAGAACGCTCGAGGAAAAGGTGGTGTTGGTATCGCTCTTACGTTTTGGTGTTCCTGCTCGTTGGTTGATTCTAGTCTGGCTTTATAGCGTAGTCGGTCTTGGAGTTCTTGCAAATTGCATGCGATACTGCACTAGGTTTCCTAAAAAATGGGTTGCGCTGGTGAGAAACTTGGGCCCATTTCTGAGAGCGCGCATTATCGGGAAAAGTCATACCTCCTAACACAGTGACCCTTGATTGATCTAGCACATTACTGATGTTAGTTTGACTCTTTAGGCTTTCCTTAACGGTGTTGTGGTGTTTTGTCGATGAAGCTGGTCTACGCGATTTGCCCAAAAGTTTTTCGAATTTACTGCATAAGGTTACTTTAGCACTTGACCTGATAGAATCGCAGATCAAAAATGACCCACCCTTGATTTTCCTCCAAAGGCGATCCTCCAAAAACTGGATACAATACAACTCTTTCGACTCACACTTATTCAATTGAGAATATAGTAGATCTTGCTTGAATCGATGGTCGGCCAAAGGAGGATCAACGAATTCTGGATATCGAAATGCTGCTTTTTCGGAGAGCACTTCGAAAGCATTAGTGGAGCTTGGGCCGACGGTACGGTTGTAGAAAAGGCGGCTAGGAAATGGTTCATGAAGTTCAAAGCTTTAACACGTTGACAATGATCTGAGCTGTTGTTAGTTCAGACCGCACGCCCGCGTGTGCGGCGGAAGTTTTTATTATCACGCCTTGCAATGGAAATACGGGAATTTGTTTGGTAATGTGAGGTACTAAGGGGATATTATCGTGGTTAAATGATGGAATATAGCAAATGAGACTTTTATAAAAACTTTTACAGTCAAGAGAATGCCCACGTATTGAGAAATCATCTATGTTTCAACGGGAAAAGCTCCTTATTGTGGAACATATCTCCAGCTGTTACATAACCTCGTTTTTTTGAATTTCCATCCACGTTTTTGTAGTCATTCGATAACTTGAGAAATGCCTGTTGTCCCATTGAAATTGCTTGTGAATTGACTATCTTGTTACGTTCTACTAATAAAAAAGATAACGCTTTGCAAGCAGGGTTCGTTTAGTGAGTATCTGCCTTTTACCTCGAGATTCGAAGTTTTAGGAGAAAGCATCGCCATTGTTTCTGCTACAGATGGCTTTATCCATGTCTCTTCTATCATGTTTTACATTAACTGGCGAAAAATTCCCTTTAGTGACAATAAAAATCCACATTTCACCAGAAAACTACCGCAACGTCATTGTAGTCGCCGCGCTGTCATTGCCTACGTGTTGATCATGCGTGCCGCTTCACTAGCACCTTCTCCTACACGCCAGTCGTGCATGAGTAACGAGCAGATTTCTCCAGAAGACAGCTCCATCTTAAAGCAAGTTATAGGCAAATTGTGCAGCGAAATGTTCGCAAGAAAGTGCGCATTTGAACGATACTGAAATCATGCAATCTTAATCACCTCAGGTTAATAAATTTGATGTTTGCTGCTCTAATGCCGATACTTATGAAGCGGCCTAATATATAGTTGTAATTATAACTACAACTGAATTAGTAACTATCGCGACCAATGTGTTACAGAAATTACAGAGCTGGACTTTCTATGTAAAGGAGATGCATGAGTATTTAGATTTGTAATTCATTACTATTTATTCGTTCGTGGTTTTTTTAGATGCTTCTAGTGATGATTTTACTAACTAAAACTTGTAAGGCTCCAATGCTCTCATCCTTTATACTATCGGTCCACCACTTGCGAGACATGCGACATTTCGAGCAACACGTTAAACACTGTGCAATCTGTAGAAAGAAAATCAAGAAGAAATTGGATCGAGCCCTTCTCGCAATGCTCTCGTGCAACTGCAATCTCCGTGGGATTACTCTGCGTCGGCTATCTTCAAGGTTGTAGTGAAGATCGACTGACCAGCATTCAAGGTATCCATAGAGAAAACGACAGTACTCAAACACAAGTCGAAATCCCTCCCCAAAAGTTTGAGATTCCTCGTGGATAGTGGATTGGAGAAAGCGAATTGAGTACAAGTGCTGGCATTCTTACAATAATGTTATAACGGAGTCTTTTGATAAGATTTCAAGAATTGAAGACGAACATCTGCGCGTTATGATTTCTAAAGAGATCACGTGGTCGCGTCAGTGTTGAACATGACGATGACTTAAGAAGTTAATCAAATTATGCTGAGGACTCTGAAAAATTCAGTAAGCTGGTGTGGAATAGGGGAGCATGAATCTGTAGTGCTTGGGTCAAATGTGGTCAGCCAAACAGAAAATTATGTTTCGAAAAAAAGGCAAGAAAGATTTTCAAGATCTATTACAAGCTCGAGTACTTTAATTTAATGTGGAACATAATCGCTGTTTAAGAAGTAAATCGCACTGTAGTGATAGTTTCAACTTGCATTTTTCTGGGTATGTTACTAAATAATGTTATAACTGACGAAAATTGGTCGTCTAAGTTAAAGGTGTAGTTTTTGGGGCTTCTAAAGCCGCATATTTCTACGCTGTGTGACTGTGCCATTTTTTCAGATTCTTCCATTAGATACGATATCTCTCTGATGCCGTGCTTTCTATTTATAATGGATTGGCGTAGTTGCGAGATATTGGCGGTTTATCAGGAGGTTAGTGGCTGGCTTTCTTTTGACTGGTTGAGCGAGTTTCCTTGAGGTCTCGAGGATAGCCTTGCTGTGGCGTTCCATAAGACGTCTATGTTGTTGTCTGCCGGGGAGAAGTGGGGGGGGGGGGGGGGGGAAGGGGTGGAGCTGGGCTCCACGAGCGCCGTGAGCAACATCATAACCACTCGGCCAAGGGCCCCGCGAAGTATATACATCTCTCTAAAAAATCTGAGTCGATTATATTATTCGCTACTTATCATGTATATCGATGGCATCCCTTCCTTTGTTAGTCACAACCTCTTTGTTTTCAACCCTTTGGGGACACCGTTGATAGGAAGTGGCGTCTCGCTGGTTGTTCGCGGTGCAGTCACAAGGAGGCAGTACCTGCAGGCGATATCGGTGCAGATGCTGTCTGCTTCCCTTGCCCCAAAAATTGCCATTGTGCGGCGTGCTACGTTGTAGCACGTGTTCCTCAAAGGGTTAAGTTATCCCTCTAAGGGCGGCAGCTGACCGGTTGCACAGCGCAACTCGCGAGAGGAGCGCGATTTTCATTATTCAGTTAGGGCTTTGCTTCCGTCTGGAAAGAAACCTTAGGTTTTTGTGTTGCTCTGATACTCCAGGATTTCCTCTACATGTTTATCTGCCTTTCGTGCAGATATAACTTTCTGTACAACCAAAACTGATTGTGAAGCATAATCTTCTTTTCGCTCTTACAACCTTCTGTCATAACCTTCCAAAAAAATCACTTACAGCGTCGAGAACCCGAGATTTGGGCATCGAATGAATAGTAAGTTTGGCGAAGAGCCGTATACAAGCGTCAGCCCAGCAAATAAAGCAAACTGAGTATGGATTATGATTTTGATCTGGCTGCTACAACGTGTTGAAAAGGCTTCTCCAAAAATCAAGCATACTGTTGAAATGCAGGGATTTGAACTTTTGGATTATTACTAAGTGTTTGAGAAGAAAGTTCTGTTTAGCGAGAAAGGCCTTCAAACAGTCGTATACCTCAGCTGGTACACGTCCATTAGGGGTATTTGATGAGATTTTAATTACTCGTGTTTTGTATGCAGATGGAGACAACGATATTCTTTTGCCATGGGTAGACCATTCAGATACTGACTGGTAAAGTTTCGTAAGTAACTCGTGGGCTTGGTAGTGGGTGAGCACTTTGTTGGGGTGTATGAACTGAGATTCTTGATTGTTGTCATGTGGCATGCTACGTGAAGAAAATAGCTGCGCCTTGAAATGTCAGGTACATTTCTGCTTAAGGAGACTTTATCTTCTAAAAATTCAGAAAGGCATCCTCATGAAGTGTTCAGAGAGGTGCATGTCCTGACTAACGTGGGAGAAATGTTTAGCACCTGACATAGTTCCGAAACAGGCTTAATTTTCCGGATGCTAACGTCGAACGTTCCCACAACTTCTGTGGTCCTCAGAAAATCCATAACTTTATGAAACATCCGCTAATATCAAAATCATAGCTTATCTACTCTCACGCCCAAGCTGTTTATGAGATTTATCCTCTAATGCACTGAGGCATTCAAGTAGTTTCATCACTTTCAGTATGGACCTGAACTATTGGCATTTTACGAGAATTTCGTCGAAGTTCTGCTCGCACCAACGCAGAACCCTCATCGATATCCGAAATCGTTTCAGTACAATTCTTACTCTAAGCA
The DNA here is from genome assembly GCA_019055375.1 of Parelaphostrongylus tenuis. Lineage (NCBI taxonomy): Eukaryota > Metazoa > Nematoda > Chromadorea > Rhabditida > Metastrongylidae > Parelaphostrongylus > Parelaphostrongylus tenuis. Next base: position 65,852 of record JAHQIW010007041.1, on the reverse strand, counting down.
GAAGGCACATTGGTCTATGAGTAAAACCAAACCCAGTTAGTATTTTTGTTTTTATTTCTCTAATCTCTCCTTCTATGCGTAATTGACATAAGTTCTAAAGGTTTATTATTCTAAGATGATTTCAGCAATGTCGGAAGGAATGTATCGCCGCGTTCTATCAGTTTTACCGTTTTGTGGCTGCCATGTAAGTTCCCCTTATTTCCCTGATTTTCGTTTTGTTAGCTATTTTATAGCACTATATCCAGATACTTGAGGCCGATTTTGCTACGGCATATTATTTTGTGTAACATTTCAGCACTCATCATCGGAAAACCCTTTTCTGGATCCTCTCTACTTTTCCATTGATGAGAAAATCCACTCAAATCTAGTGTATGGTCGCATGAGGTTGGACCTTGGACCAGTGAAGTGAGTACGCCTCTTGAAGAAATCGGCGCTGCGCTGAGCGTCGAACTCGTGCTATTTTTCTTGTAAAAAATGATGCTATCGACCGGTTTTGAACAAGATTATGATCCTGACCAGACCTGTTAAAAGTTGGTGACTGATAGCTAACACAGAGATTTTAAAGAATGAGTGGTGGTGCAAATGTGCTTCGGTGGTGTAGTGGTACAGCATGCGTCCCCGGATAGGATGAAACGCGTTCGATTTCCGCCTGAGGCCGTGTTTTTGCTCACCACTCAGTTTTTTACGAATTTATGAATGATCGCAGCATTGCGAAAATGCAGTCAAATATAAGAAATTCGAATATTACTGCAAGTTTTGTCAGCTGAGAATTGCCGTGAGGGCGATCACTCAGGCATAGCCTTGCATTCACTTGAGCGCTGGTAAAAAATCATAGCGAAATAGAATCGTGTAATATTTGTTCTGTTTAATTCTCGTCTTTCTTTCTTAGTATCAAGTGCACTTAGGTACTTCACATGTCAGACGTATCCAAGTGGATCACTTGTCGTCCTGTTGATCGTCGAGTGACTTGAGTGGGCACCTGTGAAACTTCCTTTTTTCTCTTTTTCTTATGATAGTTGTTCAGTGGATCCTGCTCGCTCTAAGATTTTGTTGAGCATCACATCTTTCTTCTGGGTTTTCGTAAAGAAGTCGGACTATGGGGTTGGTGGTCATTCTGTGGTGCGCTTGACATCTCGAGACTTCCAGTCGGTAACCGCTCTTGTCAATCGGTCGTAGTTAAAACGCAAATCTTGTCCGACTCCACCTTATCATCGATAGCGTGTTATGTAGAATGGTATACTTGATTTCCGATCGGATTTGTGCAGATATATGTCAAGCGCTTTCATGCTTAGCGGTGCTTTGAATTTGAATTGATATTGACATTATATTTTGGAAGACTCTTTTTAGCCTATTCAGCTATGGTCTGCAGAACGCGGGGTAAAAGAGATGAATAGGTATCACAGCGTTTCCAGTGGCTTAAGGTGACAGCTGTCTGAGCCAAGAGCTGTTGGGCTTAGTCTACACAAACGTGTCTCTTATTGAATTTGTTACAGCGGTTTGCCCAATTGCAGTGCGCTCTATTAATACCTATCGTTCACCACATTTATCACAATCTTTCGATTTTTGTTATATGGATATGTATTGTTCTTCATCAGAAGCTTCAAGTACGTGGAAATCATGGTTGAAACTCATAATTAATTTTGTTTTTGTTGAATTTTATTCTGGTCTATTTTTTCGCAGAGATAACACCAGATTTCATGTCTGACTAAGACTTCTCATGTAAAATTCTGATTTCATTGAGCCAGGCGTGAATGGACAAGAATCTGCCTTCATTGATGAGTTTATACGAGGTTTTCTGCTAATATTTGTTGTTATGACTAACGTTTCAGCGATTTCGCCTTCATCCAAGCCACGGAGATCCCAGTCGAGTTTCCATACTAGTTGTTTTTTTTTGCGATCTTGGTCTTCCTAGCCACTGCGTCGAGACGAATTCAGCAGAGGAGATCAGTGGACCATCGCACGTGTGAAGTAGCCCCTTAGCGTTGCACATTTGTACGGGCTTCAGCCATGCTGAGTTACTCGGCATCATTCGCAGTTCTCCAGGACATAGAACGGTAATTGGCTGATTGTCGACCTTGCACTTCCGCTCGCAATCCATCCTGCAGCAGTTGGATTAGTTCTGGCTGACATATACAGTAGCAACTTCGGTTTCCAAATCCCATTGAGCTTCAATGTGCGTGATCAGTATTCTGCTTTTATCGACGGCATTTCGTTTTCAAATACGAAAGAAATCATAGATTTGGTTGGTAATGTTGATTCAACTTTCCCGAAATTTCTTTGGTAGTTGTTTTAACTGCAAGCAATTCTATACAGCATTTTCGCACGACGCACACATCATCACGTTTGCTCACTCAATGTGCCAGCTGCGTTAGTGTCGAAAAGTACTGCCTGTGTGATTCTGTTCCATCCGCAAGATCCGCTAGCCATAGCGTTCGATCGAGTGCGCACCGACCAGCCACTCACATTCTACTTGCCGTCGTCGCCAGAGGAATAATAAAGTGAGCGTAATATATATGGAATAATACATATAATTAGTATATATGCATACCTGTATATACGTGCATGTGTGCATACACGCATGTGTACGTATACGTATGCATGCATAGATACACATTTATACGTACGTATGTATACGTATATATATACATGTATATATATCAATGTATATACAAGTTCGTACATATATACACGTATACGTATGCACTTGTATACATATGCATACGTGTAAATATACACGTATATGTACAGGTATATATACGGCATATATATGCATGTATACATGCATATACATGTGCACTTATCTATATATATATTTATGTACATATATGTATATGTATATGTATATATATATATATATGTGTGTATATACTATGCAGTGATTTTATGCAGGTGATGAGGTCCGCAACCGCACTGCGTGAGATGCATGTGGCTTTAGTAGGAATGGCAGGGTCTGGAAAATCGGGTAATTAAGTTCGCAGCTATGTCCTTCCGTCAGCTTTATTATAATCATGTGATTGCTATGTTTTATTACCTTTTGACACCGTAATTATCCATGTTTTAGCAATTGCTGTCAAGTATATAACGAAGCGGTTCATTGGAGAGTATGATTCGAGCTTAGGTATCTTTATAACTGGTTTATTAATAAAGTCGTCTGTTAATAGTGTTCATCTATGAAACTATATCATTTCAGAAGACACCTATTGTCGACAGGACACAGTAGCCGGTCAACCATTGATGGTGTGGATAATGGACACTGTGGACGATGCAGCTCGCGACGAGATGCGTTGGTTGGCATGGGCTGATGTGTACCTCGTAGTGTATGATGTCACTAGTCAACTTAGCTTACAGTATGTTTTTGTATTAGTTTTGTAGGATGTCATGTTGTATTCAGCGTTTTTCTCCCAAGATAGGCATTAGAAAACCAGTTTATTGTTGCAGTCTAATTTCAGATACGCAGAGAATATCCTCGAAAGGATATCGAAGCATGAGCATCTGCTGTGTTCCAGAGAGCATAGAACAATTTTGCTCGGGAATAAAAATGATCTAGAACGATACAGGTTAACATGTATTATTTAAATTTGTCCTTATTATTGAATTTATAGTTTTCTTTTTGAAGAGGACATAGTAACTGCTCTAATAATCCTAAATATCTTTTGTGTGCTTTGAAGAATGCCTAATCTTTGCGTCTTCGAGGAATTACAGGGGTAGAAGTGTAATGAAGATGTGGAACAGGAATCCGTCAGTGTTCTGCTAGATTCCTTCTGTTGACTGTTTGCATTCAGAGAAAATTGTGCAGGCTTCAATCATTCAAGATTTTGCTTATTTATCATGTTCCATGAGAGCGCATGTGGCGCAGTGGTTAGAGGTGCCCTGCGTCGCACACGAGGTCAGTGGTTAGATCTCGCGCTCATGGCTCACCAAGCCATCCATCCCTCTGGGGTCGGTAAATTGGTACCAGACAGGTCTCAGACTTGTGTGGAAGGATAAGCAGCACTGACTCGGTTCAGCGGGAGGCCACGGCGATTCATTGTAAAGGCCAGATGTGCATTCAATCACCTCAAAACGAAGTTAAAAATTGAAGTCGAATGCACGGCGCATCCCTCAGGGACTGATCAACGCCGAGAGCTTTATCCTTATCCTTTTATCATGTTCCATAAGTTTCGCTTCAGGGCAGTATGCAGCAAATTCATTAACCAGGAGTAACTAATACTTCATCGTTTTGGTCTCGTTCACTTGCGCAATTTCTTGCGAACATTTTGGTATACAACTTGCTTATTACTTACCTTAACATGGAGCTGTCATGGGAACAAGTTCGCTTGCTACTCATGCACGTATGGCGCGTGAGGAAGGATGCTAGTGAAGCGGCGCGCAAGATCAATGGAGCTTGGGTCGATCAATTTCCTGTGGACGGCCCGAGCGCGACTGATTTACGAGTGTGTTCTCTCTTTCATCGCACCACGCGCACGAATTCTTAGCCGTCTTCTCTGCAGCCGTATCATCGCCTTAAGCTCTATTAATCTCACGCCGCTTCACTAGCATTTTCCTTTATGCTTTATTCGCACATGTGTAGCAAGCGAATTTGCTCCCACGATTGCTCCAACTCAAGGCAATTATAGGCAAGTTGTATACCGGATTGTTTGCAAGAAAATGCGCAATTGAGCGATACTAAGACAATGCAGTTTTAATTACTGCTGAAGAAAAATTTGGTGTTAATTGGCCTAGTACCAAAACTTGTTGAATAACCTAATACTGGGCCATTTCGTATTTACGTATAAACTTGATATATCAGATCTAATAATCCAAGTGGCACAATCGGTATGCTTTTCGTTGGATGTTGTTTGTTTATGTGTTACTTATAGTTTCAGGCAAGTTTCTGAAGCAGAAGGTGAAGCTATGGCTAACAAATATAAAATACATTTTGCCGAGTCAACAGCTGCTGGCGATCCTCGCCCTCTTTCGCAGCTTCTTCATACGACGTTCCAGGTGATGTTTAACAACTAAGGATTCAATTCTGTTTACTTTTGAAGTTTTTTTTTCTTGTTCGTTAGCCATCCCACACTATTCAGTTTTCGCGTAAGCTCAGAAGAGGTAGCTTTTTGATTGCAGAATATCTTAACTGGAACAAGAAGCCCGTCGCCACGGTTGTGCTCATCGGATTCGGAAATTGTCACTCCAAGCAAGTTTTGTTTCCCAGTGTTGTTTTGTTATGAATATGTCATAGCATAGTCCAGTAGATTCAACAAAATATTTCTATGAGTCTTTATACTAGTTGTAATTTTTTTTTTTATAGGAAAATCGGCTTTTTCCGCACTTCGTGCAAACAGTCGCGTTCGTGCTAAACCCGCAAAATCAGTTCCATTACATAAAACTCCTAGTCTCAGCAAGATCAAAACGGGGAGCAAGCTACTTAAATTGTTTTACAATTGATAATATGGAGAGATGGTAATACTATACCATGATCTTTGTTCCGTCTCTATGGTGATTTAGTTGCATAATCTCGCAATTATTCTCGTTGTCGTTGTAAACTTCTCTTGTGCCATTAATATGTGCGTTATCTTTTGTTTGTGTTATTTATTCGCGGTCACATTGACTATTCCAAATATTTGCAGTGATCTGAATTCGAAGAATTTTGTCAAAATTATTTGTAGTAGAGTCAATTCTATGTGTTACAGTATATATATATATATATAATATATATATATAATTGAAAGAATGTTTATTATAAGTTTCAACAATGATATTATTTCAAGCTGAGGCTCAAGTATAAATGATTTTACTGCTTATTCATTTCTAGCTGTTGTTGATTGTAAAAAGCACAACGCTTTTCTAATATTTGTTAGGCTATATTTTCAGTAATCTATACTCGTTTAAGATTGCTATAGTTCTTCACTAACATTCTTATCAAATAATATTGATATTCATATCGATGTATTAGAAACCAATTAATTATTCGACTTATCTCCGCTTGACTATCAATGAGTGGTTGCTTCTATTTGGTACTTTTATCATATCTTAGGCAACGGCTTTTGAAGCCACTCGCTCGATCGTGCTTGCGTATTTTATGTATGAAATTGTACAATCTTCGAATGAAAACACTATGTATCTCCACGATCTCTATCACTAACCAAAATAAAATGAATCTCGGGAAGTAAATCTTTTTCTCGAGGATTCATCTCTGATGAAGCTCTATCTGGTCTTTAAGTATTCTAGGTGGAGCGTCCCCAGGTGACGGTTAGAGCGGGATTAATTCCTTCCTGCTAGCGAGGAACAGATGAGCAGACGACTCAGTTCGCGGGACAACAATTTCTCTTCAGAGTGTTTGTAATCATCCGAAAGCTCAAATCTCTGAGTACTGTGATACATGCTCTTTTTTCGGAAAGACCCATTCATAACACTGTACCATTCAAAACAAGATTGTGTTTTACACCGGCTAACACTCTGACTGTTACTCCGCTGAAAGCACGAAAAGCATGTTTACGTGTAGAGAGAATCTTGTAGTATCAGAATCATACGTTTGATCTGAAGTTTATTTCAAATTGGAGAAAAAAATTACTAGTCAAAAGACAAAAATCGCACTTCACATGTGATCCGCCTAGGCGCCATCGATCGATTACCGCGGCAATTCCTTCCCCTGCCCCCACACTGCAGCTCGTGGATTGACCAAAAAGCACGTGTTCGCGTATGTGAGTCAATCTTATTTTCCTTGCTACACTGCAGAGAAAGGTCATTCCACTGCAGGGAACGGTCTTTCCACAGAATAAGCATAGCGTTGGAATCGTTGAATCTCAAATACCGAATGATTACTGATAGTCTAAAGGGAGATCTCTGTCCAGCGAGAAAAATGCTCGTGTGAAACACACGTTTTCCTTTCGCTGAAGCTTTATAACAAAACTTTTCAAAATAACGGCTAAGCTAAGCATGGGACTAGCCAGAGATTCAAGATTTCGAATGATTACTAAAAGTACAGTGGAGAAAGTCTTTGTTCAGCGAAAGGGCTTGTTTCTTCATTCGTTCCCCGCTAATAGAAAAACAGAGGGTTGGATGCGAAAAACATCGACGGCTGGACTGTTTGTTTCTACCGCTCCAATTCGGCATGTATCCGCAGTATCCACGTACAAATGTTTGTAATGATTCGCAGGATGCTTCCAAATATGGAGATTGTATTATGTAGGTTTGTTTGGAAAGTCGAGCAGTAAAGTGACTGGGAAGTACCTGGGAGATAGTTAGGAATTGCGTTCAACAAAGCTACCTATTTTCTTTGGAAGAAATTGACGAGACTATGAGTATCTATAGCCAGAACAGTGAATCAGATGATCTTTTTTGAAGGGAACTTCTAATGCGGCAGATAGTAGAGTAAGCGGAGCGATTATGAAGAGTCTGCTATAATCTTAGGGACGTTCTTGACTACGTAAATCCAGAATCAATGATCTGTACTTATAATGCGCGTTTGCCTACTAACGATTCCTTCATTGAGAACTTGGTAATGAAAGTTGGTAATATTAGGTGAGACATAAATCGGGTTTGTTATGAGAGCCAAGATTGTTTGTTTTAATGCCATATATGTCAGATAGTGTAGGTCTCTCTCACAGCGCAGCAGGATCTTCTGCAAAGTGCAGTGTCTTTAGATGGCTTTTAAGGGTCGATCGGATGCTAATATCCGTCTTGTTTTTCTCAATGGCTCGACGCAGGCGATGAAGTCATATTAGGACCAACGGGCTGCAATGGAACGAGCAGGTTGAGCGGCTGTTTGAATATATCATGACGAGGAAGACCATTCCAAGTAATGCAGAATTTCAAAACTTGCTCTTGCGGTGGACTTGGGAATCTCCCATGGAGAATATCATAACGAAATCACCGCATCAGAGTAAGTAGATCGTGAGATTGTTTGGAGTCTTTTCGGGGTAGGTACGTCAGTGGCATACGTACGTTTCGACAATATCGCCCTTTTCATCAGTGCGACACGCCCCACATTGAACCCTACTTTATAGCAGGGATCAGGAGACATTATGGTGGTAGCATGTGATATTGTGTTATTAACATTTTTTCACAGTCGATGGGTGACGGCTGGTAGTGCGTATATAGACATCCTTCCATTTGACTGTTTTCAAAACCTCGTTATAAATATTCTTAAAAGCAGTTGATTAGAAGGATGTCTACATATTCACAACCAGCCGTAATCTATTGACTGGAAAAATGGTGATAACAAAATATCACGTGCTATCAGAATAACGCCTCCCCATCCTTTCCATGAAGTAGAGTTCACTTGTGGGGCATGTGGCACTGATGAAGCGGGCGATACCGCCGAAACGTACGTATGGTACTGACGTACCAATCTCGAAAAGGCTTCAATGATTCTCACAGACTTACTGAATGTTTATAGCGAGGTTCTGAAAACAGTCGATTGGAAATAAGTTGAAGGTTGTGCTCAACCGTTTCCGCTACTACCCCCATATTTTGCACAAAGTCAAAGTATAGCTTTTTTGTTTCTGACTCCATTTTCTGTGGAGAGAATGCAGCAAAATTCAGAGGACATTTCTTTAAAAAACAACATTGAATTGGGATTCATACAGATCACTAGTGAACTACTGGGAGGTACTGATATTGACAACATCGATGAAGATTACCAAGGACCAATCTAACACCTTCACGTTACCGCTGTAAAAATCAAGAGATTGGGTATTGTCAAGAAAAGATGTTCACCTTCGGAAGACACATGCTAATACCCACATGGAATCGTACAAGTGCAAATCGTCAACTGTCATCCAGTTTTGCAGAGCACTAAAAAAAGATTATAAACGAAGATTATAAATAGAGAGAATGGCTTAACCAATGGACAAGAACCGTTACCGGCTGGATACCTCACTATGTTAAGTGCTCCACAGGAAGAGCACCGATCCGATGGTCAGCATTTTTCTATACAAAAATTGCCGATATTTGTTAGCGAGTCAATGCCTCTTATCGAGCATTGCGAATATAGAGCTCATCGAAAGAAGTAGTGAGCGTGTCAAATATGAGAAGATGTGAATTTTCCTGATTTTTTTTTTTTACAAAAATTGACGATACCTGTTAGTTGACCATTCCTTTCTATCGAGCATAGGGGTGGCATAGGTAATCGGAAGAAAATGTCAATAACGTAAGGATAGTGTTGTAAAACATAAATTTGTGAACCTGCCTCATTTAGGAGTTATCATTGATTTTTTTCCTGATTTTGTCTTTGGAAATTGACGATATTTACTAGCAGATAAATCCATTTTATGGAGAATAGCTATGACAGATTGAATAGGAAGAAGCATGTGAAGGTGTCAAATACGAGAAGATAGCGTTGTAAAGCATAAAGTTATAAGCCTGCCCTATTGAGAACCATTAGTGATTTTTCCTGATTTTTTCCTTTAAAAAATTGGCGATATTTGTAGGGGATAAATCATCTCTATCTAGCATATCAACTACAGATTTGATCGGAAAAAGCTAGCGAAGGCGTCAAATACGTGAAGATAGTGTTTTGAAATATCAATTTATGAATGTGCGTCTTGTTGATTGGTTGGTGATATTTCCTGACTTCTAATTTCGAAAGTTGGCGGTATCTTTCAGGGATCAAACCTTTTTATCGAACATAGCATGATAGAGGTAATCGAAAGATGTCAGTGATGAGTCTAATACGGGAAGATGGTGCTGCGAAACATAAATTTATGAATCTGCTTCATATAGATTCACTAGTGATTTTTCCTGATTTTTCATAAAAAATTGACCATATCTGTTAGGGATCAATTCCTTTTATCAAGCATAGCGATGACAGGTTTAACCGGAGAAGGCAAGTGAACGTGTCAAATACGAGAAGATAGTGTTTCCAAATACAGATTTATGAATCTGCTCTATTTAGATTCACTAATGAGCTTTCATGATTTTTTCTTCCGAAACTAACCTTATTTGTTAGTGGATCAATCTCTTATATCGACAGACCAAATCCACATGATAACAAGACTCACTCAAATATCGTGAGAGTAGAAGGGATTGCTGTCTCTCTTCCACCGATTCAAAGAAAGCATTTGAATCAGTTGAGATAAAAGCAGTCAAAATGGTTGAAAATTAGGATGTCCCTAGTCATCATCTAAAAATATTTTTGGACTGTATAATAATTTCACATTCAAAATGCCATCGGTGTACATTGGAATTAATATCGACGTGAAAAGAGAGATTCCATAGTTTGATAATATCTACTATCAAAAGTTTTTGTTGTGACTCTCCAGGACATCTTGAAAACAATATAATGCGACCTATTGGAGTAAAAATTGATGGTTAAAAACTACACCATCTTTGTTTTGCTAATGAGACCGTTCTCATAACAACAAATGTAAGCCATGCAGAACGAATGCCGTCTGACTTTTATAACGCTTGTGGAATTACTGGTCTTCGACTAGATATTTTACAAATTAAGTTTGAATCCAAAAAAACGATGTTCATGAAGAAAAACATTGGTGTAGTATCCTCTTTCGAAAGGTCCTTCCATTATTATTAGAGCCAACTTGTCATGTGGTCTGGTAAGGGCTCTTGTACAGCCCGATACACGTGTTTCGTCCCTACAGACTCGTCAGTCGGGCAGAACCCGTCGTCTTTCGATATTTTTATAGTCAGTTCTCTCGGGAGCTCTCTGAGTGCGCAAACGCTTTATGTTAGGTGAAAATTTCGCTTGATATAGAGTGTAAAACATTCGTCTTCGATGACTCTCTGTAAGGCAGCAGAGCTCACGAGAGAACTGACTATGAAAATATCGAAAGACGACGGGTTCTGCCAGACTGACGAGTCTGTAAGGACTAAACACGTGTGTCGGGCTGTACAAGAGCCCTTACCAGACCACATGACAAGTTGGCCCAAATAATAAAGAAACGATCTATTGAAAATTGAGCGTGGTCTTAATAAAGCACTCGAAACAAAGGTATAATATCCTTATTCACTTTACGAAATAAATATCTATGGCAATTACGTCTATCTAGCTCGGAAAGATCGTTGAGGATCAAGTGAAAAGAACAAAAAACACCCGACTTCATGCGAATCTTTCAGCCTTATCATCCCTTAGTGCCTTAGCATATGGATGAGAGATTCGAACGCTACGTAAGAAGGGTGAAAGATCATTTAGCACTGTCGAGTCGAACGGTCAATGGAAAAGTCGATGCATGAGGGAAATACCCGTTTCCTTGAAGTAAGAGCAAAGATCTATAGTTCCTCAAAGGTTAACCATTGAAAGTAGGAAATGCCGATCAACATGACGCATTGTCAAAATTTAATGTGCTGATTCTTGTTCTTTCCGAATAAAAATTGATGATCAAGAGCCGTTCACACGTTCTGAACGACATGGCTACTAGTATATTCATTTGTGTTTGAGCGTCCTTCAAGCTTTTTCCTCGAAACGCAGAAGATATGGGTCAAATTGGCACAGCAGATACGGCTAGTCCATTTCCTGGATCCAACAGCGTCTGTGACAGCATATGATCCTTTGATTGGCGATGACGTCCTATCTGCCACTTTGAAGAGCGCCACGTTTTTTCGCGGCTAACCAACAGGACATGAATGGTTGGCTATGAAGAGACAAGAAACTCTGACGTCACCTCTTGTGTCGTCTGTGGTCCTCTTGATCATTGCAAGTTTGCTATTATAAACTACTTTCCATCACTTCGCCGGGCGAAGCACCGAGAAAAAAGCTTTTTCAAATTTGAAATGGTTGCCTTTTCCATTCAATTCACCTATGCTTTTTGCCGTCCATTGTGGCAATTGAACAGTTTCGGCGAACCGATAACATTGATAGATTGTTTTTTCGCTTTTCCAATCCATCAGACATTGTTTACGAAATTTCTCGTTCGTTTACTGTATAATGTTGTCGAATTACATACGCTGCTGTACTTAATCATCCTTAAGTGCTACCGTAATATATCTCTTATTATCAAAATACAAAAAGGACTTATGGCTTCGTACTAATGTGAGAGAATTGTGGATCTTTTGCCGTGTGTGGATCAGCTGGCACTCTTTCCGGGAGCCTGCAAAACTATTGAAACCCAATGTCTGTCAGCATAAGTGGGTTCAATGTCGTTAAAAGACTGCCCACGCCAGACCGTAGACGGTTGGCTGATGACAGATAACACGTTGCAGCGTAAAAAGAGCGGTGTGCAAAACGAGCGTCGGTGGTGCAACGGTTCAGCGCACGCTCCCGGGAAGAGTGAAATCCGGGTTCGAGTCCCAGCTGACGCAAACGTTTCTGCACACCACTCTACATTATTGGGTTTAATGTAACATCATACCACGGTATTATGGGGTCTACTAAAAATGAATTCTGGTCGTTTTTTTTTCTCTTTTTTTCATTGTATGTTGCTGACAACTGGTCTTCCACTGCCCTTACGCGAGAGTGGAGAGAATCAGCGTAGATTTTCATGGCATGTACGTGATTTTTAATTCTGCTCAGCATGAATAATGTTGCTTACGTTATTCTAAGTCATATGCATTCAAAATGTTTCACTCACTTTATATGATTTGTGAGTACGGTATCAATAAATCTTGTACTTTAGGTTCTGAAATGAGCACTAAAAAGAGGACCGGATCAAATTCAAAGTTGGATGAGATGTTGAGAGCTGGAGCGAGTGGAAGTACATTTTTTGATCTTACTCCTACTGTGTAATTTGAACTTTGGAAAGCTATCATAATCTATCCGAAATGGTTGATAACAGTGGTCATTAGTGAATGGTAACATGAACAGAGAGTAAGGATTTCAGTTAGATTCATAGTTTTATTTCGTCTCTAAAATGAATAATATCAGAACATCGAGTCGTCGATATTCACAAAGCGATTTCCTCAACAACTCATCGTTTAATGAAGGAAGCTATCAATTTTACTAAACAAACTGCATTTCTGGACAATTCTCAGCAGTATCGTAATTCAGGGTTAGTTTTTACTGAAAATGATGGATTCGTGTATGAGATGTTCCATCCTCAACTTAAAATGAATACAGCTGATTTGGAGTGTCGTAATATTAGGCATATGCTTTGCAGATATACATGGAGTGCAAGATGCTGCTCCATTGCTGCATTTCGATTTTTTCCTCTTTTAGCTCAATTTTTTTTCGCTCCAGGTTCTTAATCCTGGAATCACAAAATGAGTCTTTGGCAAAGCGACGGATTGCGAAATTGATGGTAGCAAAAGAAAAACCTCAGTTTGCATCAGTTAAGTCAGTACAAACCATTGATGGTAAGAAGAAGATGAATTTCAAAAAGAAGAACAGGAAGAAGGCTGGCGGAAAATTCCGTACAAGCATGTCGATATGATAATTTGTCTACCATGCATTTACAAATTTTCAAAAATATTCTGCTATTCTTGCCGTCATTGTTGTGTATGTTTGAATAAATGTTAAAGAGTGAATTTAAGACAAGTACGTTCTCAACATATTTGTACACTCTGAACTAGGTAATAATGATGCCGCGTACTGCAGCTTAGATTGCCCAAAAAATTTTTTTCTGTCGACGGTTAACAAGTAAAACAACCATCTTGAACAGATCGCTGAGTGAGGTTCCCATTTCAGCGGTGGTTCACCAAAGTAGATTTGATTATGACAACAAGTCTGATCCACAACGAAGAGAAACGGTTGTAGGCAACCGATTCGAATAATCGACTCTCAAAAAGGCAAAGACATCGAATCAGCCAAATAAACTTTGATTATCAACCTCGTGGTATTAGCTAATTTGTAAAACTGCAAGACAAGTAAATCTGTACCTAACCAAAATATTCAACGATGAAGAGCTTTTCCGAATAAGTCTATTTATCTCATCAAAGCCGCGACTTGTGAGACAACATTGGTAATTCACAGTTTATTTTCCTCCGATATGTCAAAATTATGAAATCTTGTAATAACTCAAATTACAGACTTTCCTTGAACCTCGGCATGTTTATAGTATAATACTGAGAATAAAAAAAGTATAGTTTAGAAACTAATCTTTAATTCAAGCTTTTGCGAGGTTGATGACACGTATTCGACCAGTTGTCCTTCAACTTCACAAGTTCGTAAATTTGTTGGTGAAATGAAAGTTGACATGAAAATGTTACTGAAGTAAGACAAGTTATCCAACCTTGAAGATTCTACGATAATGCCAATGGGAGTAGGCTCATTACATCAACTACTAGCGATCGGATGACTTCTCTTAGAATGCGTTACCGCTACAAAAATTGCTGTCATTCAGAGGTAATCCACGTTTTGAGGGAGGCAGCGTACTCCGCAATTTCAATAGGCCATTATTTGCATGTATCCATGACTTGAGATCACGTTAATACTAGTCTTTTTGGTGTTGATCGCTCATGGCAGGTACTTGGTACGTCAGCGAGGGGAGAAAATAACGCTTTTAAGGTGGGGCTAGACAACCTTGATTGAGTGCTCCAGCACAAGCACAGAACTTCCAGATAGGATGCAAAAGAGTGATGGTGACAAGAACCTTGAAACAGAGGCCTAACCTCGTGTCTAAGCAACAACTGGCAAAACAATGTCCTCCATCCAACCGAGAGAGACAGTTTGGTAGCCTATTCTCCTTTGACTTGTGACAGCCAGTTCATTACTCGTGATGAGCAGATTTTTAGAGATTCGTGGGATTTTGAAAAATCACATCGCAAGTGGAACAGCTGCTGTGGTGATTCAGCTCGAGTTATTGTGGCTATGAGAAGCCGAGGCCGCCGAAATGTCAAACATGATAATGATTTGTAACAACCTTGACTAAGCCTGTCAAAATTTACTCGAATACTTACTTACTTGGGCGGCACGCCTTCACTGGTAGTGCGGGCCACAGCGTAGCTTCCACTCTTTTCTCTCTCGCGCGAACTGTCGTTTATGGTGGTGATCTGCTTCGAGTAAGGTGATGTACGCGAGACCCATTCCGTGCAATCCAAACCTGTTGGTATCTGCGGATGCAGATAGTTCGTGTTAGCCACAAACACGTTAGAGTGATCTTCCAAGAGGGCGCTTGCATTCATACAGCCCACCCCACTGTTATTTTCGTCCATCTGTCATCTGTTCTTCTTACCAAATGGCCAGCAAAACTGTTTTGCTATCGATGTGTATATTATTGGATCAGAAGATGAGATAGTTTTCGAAGATCGGAGCCGCTCAAACTGGCTAGACGTTGTGAGTGCCGGTTAACTCCCAGGGGATTTCGCTCGAGCGCCCTATGAGTGGTGCGCAGACTTCTTGATGTGGTTGTAGTATGAGCCCACGTCTCTGCTGAATAATAGAGCGCTGGGATTACTGTAGATTCAAAAAGATGACCATAGAGTTTGGGGTCCGCTATCTTGTCGGCTGTTCATGTTGTTTTCCATGTTCGTTGAACGTCAAAGGTAGACGTGCGAGGTGGTTTCCTTAATCAGAGAACCATTCAATTCGATCTGCTCATTTTCGCACCACGGATTCTTCATACTGTGTCTTCGTCCTGTTTATGCGTAACCCAATCTTTTTTCCGCTTCATCAAGTTCCTTGAGCATCGTCTCTGCTTCACTGACACTGTCGAGAAGTCGAAAAGATGACGATGCCGTTCGCAAAACGAAGGTCAGATAGGATTTTATCAGCAATCCGTATGGCTTTTTCGTCCCAATCGAGCGACCTCACAATCTACTGCAGTGCGGCAGTCAAAACACCTGACTGGCGAAATAGTGTCGCGTTGCTGACCCACTTTTGTCGAAGGGTATGGTGAAGCATCGATGGTAGAGCCGCATTTTTGTGCTGCAGTTCTGATAGCAGTTTGCTAATGTTAGTACATAGGACGAGTTAACACTTGGTTGACAAGCGCTGATAGGGTTGCATTCATTTCGACTATCAAACGATCTCTCATAGTCGATGAAGGTTAGAACAAAGGGCATTTGGTATTCCCGACAAACTTCAGTGATTCGTGATATGGTTTGGATGTGGTTCATGCAGCAGAATCCAATACGTCATCCTGCTTCCTTAACTGGCTGTGCCTCATCTAAGATCTTCGACATGTGCAAAACGATGATTCTCGTGAAGAGCTTGTAAATTACACCCAAGATGCATATCAGGCGACAGTTACAAAGAATCCTGTTGTAACCCTTCTTACGTAGGATAACTGTGCTCGATATTCTTTATGGTCTGGGATTTTTTTCTTTTAGAAATATGATGTCATATGTCTTTGCGAGAAGTACATGCATATTGTGACCACCATCTCTAAGGAAATCGGCAGTGATATTGTCAGGTTCTGGAGCTATGCCTCTCTTCACGCTTGCAGTCGTAACTCGAACTTGAGAAGTAGGAATCTTGGGTTATTTCTTACAAGTGGGGATTTCGAGGCCCAAGACGGGAATTGGGAAACGAAAAAGATTTGGTATAGAAGTCATCTCTTTTAGGTATTAATCAAGGCGGGATCTAGTAATGATGCCATCTTCCTTCATTAAGGGTCAGAATAGCGGCTTGATAGCTGCAGAGATCTTAAAAGCTGCAGATAAAAGAGAAATTTCTTTAGAGTAGACCGATTTTGTACGGCTTCTAACATTTTTCTGCTTGTACCGAAAAGATCCTTTGCAAGGATCTTCTACAGCTGAAATTGATAATCAGCCTAGCTAAGTGTGTCGAAGAAGCATCAAGGCTCAGTTCTCTTCACTTCTCAAGAAACTCCTTGGTAGTAGTGGCGATGCGATCATAATTTTTGTTCTGGGAAGTGATGCCGTTTGGTACAAGTATTGAGTCCATCGGCGAGCAGCTCGTAGTTTCAGTCGGGTCTTGCTTTATCTGCCAATCCTATGGGGAGACGACTTTATTGAAACTTGCTCGTCGTATATGACTTTCGATTTCTTGAGCGATGACAGCACTCCTTTTCCAACTTATGGCTAAAGCGAATCTTCACACAGAGAGGCGCTGGTCAGATGCCGTACAGATCGTACCACAGGTAACAAGCACATTCTGTCGAAGTATTATAGACTCACTGGGCGGCTTAGACTCTAGTCATCAACGATTTATCGCGAAACGGAGTCCTAGAAGTCGGTCTTCGTTCTCGTTTCTTCCACCCATTCCAAATTTACTGTCTTCTAATCATTTCCGCTAGCCGTTCCTAATCTGGCGTTAAAGTCTCCAACATCGATTTTGTCAGAAGAACTTGTAGTTGCGGATGATTTCCTTCTGACTTGTTGTATGGATATATTTCGCTCTCATCAGCTGTAAAAGCTGGTGCGTAGCAGTTGAGGATAGTACCTTTCTGACGCGAAGATAAGGCGGCGAAGGATAGCCAGGCGCAGTGATAGGATTTCATGCGAAATGGACTAGGTGAGGAACGTGTGGGTGGACGATAAAGCCGACGTCTCCGACATTTCGTGACGGAAACTTCGCTCCACGAATAACGAGAAGTTACGTCATCTGAATGTCCTATTTCGGTTTTCCAGCTTTTCGCTTCTTGTAGGGATATCATCTAAATTTTAACCTGACTAGCGGCTTTCAAGAAGTACGTAAAGGTCAGCATACAAGAGGCAATCTCCATGGAGAGTCGTAAGAGTATTTGTTTTATCCTTTACCAATGACGTCACGCTAAACCTAAGATTTGATCGCCTCTCACCGGTCGTCACACCGCCTCACGCGTAGACGGGCGGACCGTGTGCAGGATACTTAAGCAGGAATTTTCTTGCTGGAGTATCCTATCTTTTTCGTGGTGTCCCGAGTTCTGTCTAGCCAGAGCCTCCCACGAGTCCTCACCACACCGAGCAGTAGCCAGGCCTTCGTGAATCAGGGGATTTCAACCAACTTCCGACTAGTAGCTACCAATACGGTGATCATTCTAGTACGGCTTCACTCTTAGCTAGGCTTTCAAAGTGGAAAAGTCGATCTCCTTCAGGTGAATAGCCCTGATGGGAGGTTATAATTATCAAATCATCACTGTGCTTCGCAGTCCAACATCCAGGAGCATCTCCTAGCCACGATGAGAAAATAAATCATGTGAGAGGAAGCCGCTCAATATAGCAGACATAAGAAGGACTTATCGAGAATTAATAACAACTGAACTCGGATCTATCGATAATGAGTCCTAATTTATTCTGAATCTCTTCGCATATCTAATTATTTTGCGACTTTACAGGCTCTCAAGAGCAGTGAAGCTAGCAGATGCGGAATACACAAAAAGCTTTAGAGCTCTTTCGTACGCTTTGGGCTAACTTAGATATGCCATTCCTTGAGGATCGTCACACTAGGACCATGGTGTATTTTTGAACTGACTTTACTTCACTCACTTGGATACTTGGACGGCCCGTCTTCACTTGTATGTACTGCGGACCTCAGCATAGTTTCCATTCGTTCCTCTCTTGCGCAACTGTCTTCCATGTCGTCGGTATGCCTCAGGCAAGATGACGTCACAGCTTTCTTTAGCCTCGGCATAGCCAATCAATCATATTTTTTCTGTTAATTAAGCCTGTAACATGAAGCCCTTGATGACAAGTTTCACTCGGCTGACGTTTCGACGCGTATCGTCTTCTTCAGAGCGGATGTTTCGAGTCGATTATCAACTGTCGGTCACCTCGTTGTAAATCTTCGCCTTCGTTTAGTTCGATTCGAATCTTCTTGGTGGAAGCACCGCCCGAATAAAGAACCTCACTCGGCGAGCTCTTCTAAACAGGACAATGCATATGCTATTTAGATATCTTACACGTGATAATGATAGCACACTTGTTTTCTTCAGGCAATCTATCCTGCAGAAGTCGGTATCATTAACGGCTTCACAGAGCGCCAAGATAAAATGTAGGCCGACTTTTCTGCAGCCTCAGCATAGCCAATCAAATACATTTTCTATGTTGATCGAGCCTGTAGCAAGAGATTGCTGATAGAGAGTTTATTCGGATAACATTTTGATGCGTTTCGTCTTCTTCACAGCTAGTGATTCGGAACAGTCGTCCATTGCCGTGAGGTTCCTTCATTCGAGCAGTGTGTCACAGAAGAAAGTTCGACTTGAACGAAAAGAACGCAGAGATCCACTACGAGAGTGCACATCAGTGGACGATCGGACTCGAAACATTAGCTCCGAGGTAAACGAAACGCGTCGACGTTAACTGAAACACTATTTATCAACAACCTTGTGCTACAGGACTCAATCAACAAAGAAAATCATACTTCTGCTATCGACTGCTTTTTTACAGACCCGCTCAAAACGATTTAATCTGATAAGGATATGACATGTTTTGAGCCGATAGGTCTAGTGCTATATAGGCGCCTATTTCGCCCTATTGGGACTCATCAGTAGCACCCTCCCTCGGTTCCGTCGATCCCTTGAGGTTAAATAATCCTCTGAAGGAATCGACGCCGAGTAAAAACTAAGCACCTCAAGTCGGATGATGGTATTACCTGACTTTGTGGTGACCGGCAGTCGAGCTTGCGGCTTTTGAAATGAACCATACTTCTGTCGCTTCTGTCGATGTCGATTATTTAACCTCAAGGGATCGACGGAACCGAGGGAGGGTGCTACTGATGAGTCCCAATAGGACGAAATGGGCGCCTTTATAGCACTAGACCTATCGGCTCAAAACATGTCATATCCTTAAAAGAAAAAATCTCCTAATTAGTTTGGAAGGTCTGAAAAAAAACGCTTGGTTTGAATAGTGGCTATCACCTCAAAAGTCACTATTATTCACACGACGCATATCACGAATCATTGTGCAGATACCAACCTTTTTACATCAGGTTGATTTTCTCAAATTCATCCTAAACAATGTTTTCAATATCTCACATTTCTTCAGAAGCTGTCTGAGGAATCCCTTTTCATTATGGATATCATTAAATGCTGGTCAAAGCGATTCTCCTATAATCTTGCAGATAGCTTAGCTTTCTCTGAATTGGTTGCAAGAGAGTGTTGGGGGAGGAGATGGAAACAAGATTAGAAACAGTTCTTTGATAATCACATTCTTTCTTGATACACCTCGTCAATGACCACTGCTCTACCCTGCGTCTTGAATGATATTATATGAGCCAATTATGCATTTAATTCACGCTGCTTAAATGATGAAAACGTGCTCATAGCGCTTATTCAGAGATTACTAGATGCCAAGTGCTTCTAAATTATCTTCTCGTCCATAAAGAAATGACCGCAATTTCCTCTAACTCTATTTTGGGCGGTATTGATTGCTTTTGTGTTAAGTGGAGCCATGTATTACGAAGAACTATGAAACCAGATATCATCTGCTTTTATCTTCACTAGTGACGTGGAAGGGCTTAATCGCTATCATTTAGTATGACATCGGTACTCATATTTCGGCTTTATGGTGCTGCTAAGCTGTCGTGCGACGCCATTTCGAAGACAGTTGTTCGTCAACATTTCCGCCTGTGCATTTGCCTTGTCGATGTTATCGCTGTGTGCACTTATCGTTTTGGAGATATACGCCTACATTACGCTGGAACGGTAAGACAACGACTACTGACCTTGGGAAGATTTTCTAAATAGATTTCATAAAGCATAGCAATCTAATGGTGCTTTTCATCTAATATGGTGGTAATGGGCGTGAAAATGCATGTCTATGTGTTCTGAGTATTTTCGAAAACGCTTGATTTTCTGAGCACTCAAGTCACCTCCATAATAATAGTGCTCATAGTAAGGTCCGCTCACAACTATGACTAGAACATTGCAAAACATATAAAAAGCTGGTGAATTGTAGTCTCAGAAGCTAGACACTATACTGACCTATTCGTGGCGAGTGATTCATGTATTGAAACCAATGCACATTGGGGAATATGTTAGCATAACAGTGAACTTTACGTGCACTAGGATACTTTTATTTTTTTATAAGAGAGAACTGAACGTATACTTGTCGGTCGGAAACTGTAGACAACACTTTATTACAGGAGCAAGCTGCGCGGTGTTGAGAGGTATCCTACGTACACACCAAATCACTCACTGGTTCGATCCTGCGACGCTGGCATGCTAAGCCTCTAATGTATTTTGAGTCAGCATATTGATATCAGCCTTGCTAATGAGGACGCCGCAAGTCATTGTATTGGCGAGATATGTATTTAGTGGCCTACTACGATGCTTGAAATCGAACGCACAGTGCCTTCTTAAAGAACTGATTCACTTTGAGAGCTTTATTCTTATATCCTTTGTGACTGTTTTTATTTTTAGTGCTGAAATAATGAGACTGTTGGACACGACTATGCCAGTGATTAACCGCAAGGCGATTGCCGTCCTCGTCCTTATCTGTGTTGTGTTGTTAATTCAGCTGTTCAGCATCAACATAGTTCGCGGGCAGAATGTGGTCGGTTGCGAGCGATGCTGAAAACATCCATGGTAATGACGTGAAAGCCCTCAATAAAATTAGAAAATAATCATATCCCTAGGTGAAACGACAGAACCAGAAAAAAACTAGCTCGTCTATCACTTGTTTCATTGCTATCCAACTTAGTACAATGCAATCAGATGGTGGTACTATCGCAGTCTATCGAAATGTTTCTTCAAATGACACTTCTTTCCTATGCTTTCAATGATGTTAGTTTTCTAGTTTTAGGAGAATATCTTTTTGATGTCTTTGGCTCCTGCTGCAATGTTATTTTCTGGTGTTCTTTGTACTGTTTACGCTAACAAGTTCAACTCGGCTGTAGCCACGGGACTTCTTCAGGTGTGCGATCATACTTATGAAATTCCTTTTTTGTGAGTGAAACTTACTTGACGTTGGTATTGTCCTCAAATCTGGTAGCCTACGTTTCCGATTTCACCTTTCTCAGAACTTAAAGGACGTATTCAGCACGCATCTCACAAGTGATCATGTATACTGTACCCAAACTCAAGCAGTCTCTCCCTCTACCAATATGACACATTACAGGGTCTTTTGTTTTACACAGATGGTTATATAGGCGATTCATACCAGTTGGCGACGTTATGTGATAGAAGGAATTCACACAATCCCTACAGAGTTTTTCAGACCCTATCTTCATGATAGCTTTCAACGCGATACTTGCCCCTGATATAAAGGTGTTAACAGCCATCTTCTCAGTTGGGCTTGACATGCTAATGTTTTCGTTGTCGGGCCTATCCAGAAGAAAGAAACGTTTGTATGGTACTTTTCAACATTCCTGCCGATGTTTATTGGAATTTAAGCTTTTGAACTGATCATGCTTACTTTTCGTCTCTTCAATGTATATGTGCTGCATAAAGAATATCCAGTAACGGTTTGAACGCAAATCGGGCAGTGGTAAAAATTCGCGTCCATTTCGTTTCCATTTCGCGCAAAACCGTGTTCCATCCCATCCTGTGCTAACCGAGTGCAATGTCTCCATTCCTACCGAATTGGAAATCGCCAGCAGAATTATTTTGGAAAGAAAAATCATTTACTCCAAAGAGCGCGGAAGAGGTGACCGAGTGGTGAATGGTGCAGCCTATTAGGAAGTGAGATGCTGATTCGTTACCTTCCTCTGTAAATCAATCACGAGCGTCTTAATTCGTGTTGCCCTGAGCTCGCTAGAGGATTTTTCGACCACCATTTCACGTCATTCTTGACGAACACGATATCTTCAAGCAGCAGTCGAAACAGAAGCAACACGCGAAATGTTCGAAGAGCTCTGTGGAAGATGAATATGAGGGAAGGAAATCATTGGATTAAGCGTTGGAATCACGCAAGACATATAATGGCGGCCCTTTTTTTGAATAAATTACCAAAGAAACTTTTGTTAGTAGTATATGACATCTTTTCAAGAACCATTCACTGAGTTAACAATCCGATACTTCAGAAAATCGCCCAATATGACGATAATCTTGGAAATCGCTTATTTGTCGACAAATTACAGGTATGATTTAGTTTGATTTGAATTTAACCTGTAAACCTAAATCTTTGGTGAAGTTTAGGTAATTATCAGAATCACCTGATAATGTTTTATAGAGTTTCTACAACTGCTGTGGCGTAAACGGTGACGAAGACTATCGTGATTTATCGAGTGTGAAGCTTTATGGCCACAAAAAGTAAGATATTGTTAGCTTTCTGCTCTTCTTGTAGAACAAATAGATGGTGTGTGTTGTACCAAGCTCAAAAGTTAAGCATGCCGTCAGTATGCATACGGTCACGTTCACTACGAGTATCACCTTTCGTTCCGCTGATAATCAGATGACTTAAGCGACCACCAGTTTCTATTCTCTGTGTTTAACTTCTTGTTGGTAACGGCTCTCGGCCATCTAATGTCGTCAAAGCGCTTTACGTGTACAACCCATCTTATCTCCGACAACATGGTCGTGTAGCACGTTATTCTTCACTTCTGATCGCTGATATAGATCAGAACTTCAGATCCTTTTTCTTATTTGCGAATACGGGATACTCATACGCTGGACCTTTCGTCTAGCGCATTCAGTTATGCTCTAGTGACTTCATCCCTGCTTATGTAGCGACCAGATTTCTGAAGACATATGTTAAGGCAAGAATAACCGACAAGTTGAAAAGGTGAAAAAGGAGTAGGAGATTGCTTAATCGTTTATCATATTAACTTCGCGATCCAGACATAACGTAATCGCAGCATTCGAAGATATTCTCCGTTGAGCGTCAATGAGACATTTGAAACCAAACAGTTCTACGTGGACACCGTTCTCGTAACTTCAATCAGAGACCGATCTTTCCACAAGCGCTGTCGAAATTTTCATCATACGTTTCGCCTGGCTGATGTTTGGTGTTATAAAGGCGATATCGTCAGCGAAGCTAAGATGGTTTGAACTGTCGATCGTCGATTTCCATTCCCATGTTCTCTCATTCTATATTCGTATGATGATTTAGAAAGTGGAATTGAATTTTCGATGAGATGATATCGCCTTGTCAAACCCGTCTTCTTACGTCGGTAGTAATATCGTGATAAATAGTGATATCTTGCCTGTTAAATCTTTGCATAGCACACGAAGATAGTTATTTACTGATTACAGGCACCCTGGATGTCCAGAGATGCTAAGACTGATTGTGTTTCAACTGAATCAAGTTCCTTCTTGAAATTGTTGGAAGTGAGGCAGAGCGGTCTTTTGTACTTTCGTGAAACTTCAATGGTTTTGTTACCACGTGATGTGGTCTATATTCCTAATCTTTTTTATGACTGTGCTTTTCAACATGACTGCCTTCTTCCAATGCCCTGTTAATACTATTTAGAATGCCTCGAATGAAGAGTTCATAGACGAGGGACAACGAGCAGATTGGGCGATGGCTGCCAACGTCCTGAAGATCGTCCTTTCTCAAAGATAATACGGTCTTACTGGTTTTTCGTCCACTGAAAATCCTACAGTCTTATAGTTATCGAGTGAAAGCGAGTCAGGGTTTGAATGAGGGCTTATAGAGAGTACTTCAGCTGTTCATGTGCTTCTGTTTGAATCTTATGTTGTCCTACTCTTCATCGACGAAGCAGTATGTCGCTTTTTCGATAGAAATACCAATGAAACGACAATCCATGATCTCTTTGCTTCATATGACGGTAGGAAAAATGTTCGATGGAGCGATTCAAGTAGCAATAGTGGATGATGTTAATTATTGCAATTCTGGGAGCCTTAACTGATCCGTCAGAGCTCCGAAGTGCAAATTAGTCTAGTAATCAACAAAGCTGGTGGGCTTTGTGAACACTCTCTCCTCTTCTGCAGCTTCGGCCAAAAGTGCTGCTCTTCTCCACATGTGATCTTCTCATGCCGCTTTTCTGAAGTGTTACGTAACGTTCGGCAGCGATTGTGGATGTTTGTGGCTTTGGGATCACACGTTGGATGAGCTCCACTGTGTGTAGACAAATGTCTCTTGGTGGCATTCGGGCTCTCAGGATTCATTTGCTAGCGAGAAGATGTTGGATAACTCAGTTTCAAACAGATCACAGATCATAGTAGTTTTGGGATTTTGATATTTAAATTCAATGGCTTCCTCTCGTTTTCGCGGATAACGAGATGGTGTGTGAAGGAAGCAGCTGTTTGTCCCCATGTAGAATTTTGCACCGCCACTAACATCGTCCACACAGAACCTTCAGATTATTAAGATGTGATCTATTCTGTCATGGCACTCTACATTGATGGACTCTCACCGTCAGAATGGAGCTTTTGAATTTTGTTCGTCGTGTTGATCTCAGACGCCCTTCTCTCATTTCGTTCAAATTCGTGGGTCACAATGTGGCAATTTCCAAAAGTCCTTTTTAGGTCTAATTTTAGCTCAGCGACCTTCAATGATGATCGTAAAGATTGTTCTCTTATGTGAGGCTCTCTGAAGGTCTTTTCCAGAAAGCTTTTTCAAGTCCATCAAAACGCTTCCGATAGCTTGATACTGGTGTGTAACCAACGAAGTTGCTCATAGCTGATATCAATTCAAATTAGAGTGAGATCTGGGTTCGAATCCTGGCTCATGCAAATGTTTTTGCACAGCACTCCACATACTGTAACATCATATCACCACAAGTGGCGGTCAAATAAAAAGAATTCTGACCAATTCAAGTTGAGCATTCCATCTGCGCCGTCAGTAGTTCACATTAGTCTATGCTCACGAACAGACTCGTTTTGACAACTCCAACGCCGCCGTCATCTATACTATCGCATGCT
The DNA here is from genome assembly GCA_019055375.1 of Parelaphostrongylus tenuis. Lineage (NCBI taxonomy): Eukaryota > Metazoa > Nematoda > Chromadorea > Rhabditida > Metastrongylidae > Parelaphostrongylus > Parelaphostrongylus tenuis. The sequence goes on along the minus strand of JAHQIW010007041.1, from coordinate 40,335 downwards.
CGGAGAAACAGTTCTTCTCTGATGTTAAAGATGGCGTAAAATGGGTAGCGCCTTCTTGTCTCAGCTAGGCGATGGCGCCGCACCTTATCATCTTGCCTACACTGATTCTTCTCAATAGAGGGTTTTGTATGTAAGTGCATGCGCATTATAGGTACGAATCTGTGCATTAGTTTGTTGCAATTTTGACAGCCTAGTTAGACTTGGGAATTTAGCAGCCTGTCTGTGAACCTAACCATCGCTACCGTACAAGGAACTCTTTAAGGGTTAGAAAAATGAGTCCCGTTTTCTTTGGTGTATTCGGTTTTTTGTACCCATCGTGTAGAATGGTGGAGCTTTGACGTGGAGGATAGGGGCCTAAAGTTTCTTCACGGAGGGATAAGAAGGAGCTTATTGATTGAAGGTAACTCCTAACCTCCTTCCATATGCATTTCGGCCACTTGAGTGCAGCTCTTTTGCCAATTTGATTCGTAATGACAAGCTAACGTTGAAGAAACGAGTTTATCCCCTTACTCAATTACGTCTCAAAGGAACACACGATCATCTTGATCCGCATCCAGTTATCCTATTCACTATCTCGGACGCCCCACGTGCCCTCGCTACTAGACAGTTCGAGATCCTCTTATGAGGTCAATCCATGTACACCATGCACAAAATTTCTTCGTTACAGACATAGCGATGGCTCTGAATTCACGAGCTAGGCTTACAAAGCCTTTCACTCATTTGAGATTAAGAATTTTTGAACAGGCATCTCTCTGAATTTAAAACCTAACTTGAAATATCAAATGTCGCAGGAAACCATCATATAAATAGACCAATAATTCATTCCATTTCTTTTACGTTGCTCAAGTAATGACGTAAATATATAACGTACTACTCAGGGTTTGATGACCTTTTAGAACCGTATGCTCTTATCCATTACTTCAACTGATAGTGAAGTAGCTTGAATCGAACAAAACATTGGCAAAATTTTTGATAACCTTAGAGCAACTCTACTCATGAACCACATCTTATTGTTTTGGTCATTTCATCAGTTTCTTGTCAAAAATATTTCTCAATGAGACCTGTAGCACTCGTCGCTCGCCATTAGTCTTGTGAATGGGTGGTTATATGTTATTCAGCAGTTTACTGTACCAGCCATAAGGAGTTGGGCTGGTACAGCAAGCCGTATTGAACATTGTGACTCGCTATTTCGAAATTTTGATGCTTTCCTGTTCGGTAGCGCAGACTTATAAGCCTATTTTCAACAATTCCCAAGACCGACTGTCTATTAACCTCTGCATGCTTCAGTATGATTCTTGATTTTCTTCTTTGAGCAGAACACGAGGTGTTACATTAAACTTTATTCGATAGCTGACGTTTCGGCAGTTCGCCTTCTTCAGAGCCTGGAAAGGTCAAAATGTACGCAATACAATCAGTCAAACACCTCCATTACTTCTTTAGAGAAAATCACCAGACCTAGATTTCAATCGCATCAAGCAAAAGTCAACACTCAACATACTCACCGCTTTTTATATGGAGGTGAGAAAAAAATTTATTTGAAAATTATTTGAAAATTTATTTTTTTGAATTTTTTTATTCAAATGAGATTAGTACAGCTATAAAACGATGTTTGAAAAGAGCGGGTTTAGAGCAATCGGTGGCCATTATAGAAATACCACCGAATACTCTGAAACGCCAATTAGTTCGAAACTGCTTATATGACCGTCTCTGCATTAAGAAAGATTGTAAAATATGTCCTAACGGCAGAGGCGGTGATTGCATGAGCGTAGGTACAGTCTACCTAATCTCTTGCAAAGCGTGTAGTGATAAATATATAGGCGAAACGGGTAGGCCGCTCTATGCACGCATAGAAGAACACCTAGCTGACAAGAGTCTTAATAGACGAAACACCTCGTTAGGGACACATAGAGCACAGAAGCACGACGGAGTTGATTTTGGAATCGAAGTCACCATCCTTGTGCAGGAGCAAAAAGCATCAGCGCGAAAGATTTTGGAAGCATTCTGGATTAATACGACCAATCCAATCATAAACCGCAGGGAGGAATGCCTCGTCATTACACGTGATTTTAGTCAGTATATAAGACTGTTGTTTTGATGGGTAGGGTGCATTACGAGCCTATGTGTCTCTCTTTTCGGTGATCTCCACTTGGATCATTCAGTGGAACACATATAAAAAGCGGTGAGTATGTTGAGTGTTGACTTTTGCTTGATGCGATTGAAATCTAGGTCTGGTGATTTTCTCTAAAGAAGTAATGGAGGTGTTTGACTGATTGTATTGCAAACATTTTGACCTTTCCAGGCTCTGAAGAAGGCGAACTGCCGAAACGTCAGCTATCGAATAAACTTTAATGTAACACCTCGTTTTCTGCTCAAAGAAGAAAATCAAGAATCCTATTATCAACGCTGCACAAGAAGTTCTCATAAAGAGTACTCGTAACCATCTGAAAACCTAAATCTCAAGCTAGCGCAGTACGTGGCTGGTTTTTGAAAAGATCCTGTTATAACACTGAAAACTCACAATGGAATTTTGCTTCATACGAGCACATTTCTTGCTGCACAGAGCTCTTTCTTTAGAATATTAGTGATCACTCGATAGCGTAAAATTCACCGATTCCAACGCTACGTTTATATCCTGAAGAGACCGTTTCTCTGCAACGCATTAGGGAAAATAAGATTGATTGACAAGAGCGAGCAAGTTTTCTTTGGTCAAATCACAGGCGGTGGAGTAGGGGAAAATCGGGCCGAACATCAATCTATGATTTCTTATAGCCAGGTGTACTCGATTAAGAATTGTCTCTCCGCTTAGGAAGAAACTCCAGATTAGACGTCTGACTTTCATAATAAAAGAATTTTTACACGTTCACATGCTTTTCTTGCTCCCATAGAAGTGATAATTGAATTGCGCAGTCGATGTGAAACGTAAATATATTTTTGATTTTTCAGTGTTGTGAAGGGTCTTTCAAAAAAATTGTCCACTTAGAGTGCTAGCTTGAGATTCAAGCTTTCGAATGATTACTAACACTCTTTATAAAATCTTCTTCTAGCGTAAGAGATAGGATTGACAATCTGTGCTACCAAACAGAAGAGAAGCAAATTTTTATCCATGTGATCGACTGCTTTTGAAATCTCGTGATAAACATTCAAGATTATCCAAAAAAAAGAATGTTTTTAGCCTAAACGAGGTTGGTACGCCAGGGCCATACACCGGTGTTTCAGAGGTTTCGGCCTCCTCGTCAGTGACCCCCTCCCCACATTAAGCCCTGCATTGAAGCAAGGAGGGAGGCGTATGTGGTGATGGCACAGTGTACAAAGACACTGGTTCATCACCACTGTTCAGTCGATGAATTTCGGCTGGCAGACCTAAATTGATCCATGTGATCGACTGTTTTTAAACCTCGTGATAAACATTCAAAATTAAATCCAGAATGTTTATCACGAGGTTTTAAAAACACTCGATCACATGGATTAATTTCGGTCTACCAGCCGAAATCCATCGACTGAACAGTGATGATGGACCAGTGTCATTGCACACTATGCCATCACCACATACGCCTCCCTCCTTGCTTCAATGCAGGGCTTAATGTGGGGCGGGGGTCACTGACGAGAAGGACGTGCCTCCGAAACACCGATGTATGGCTCTGGCGTACCAACCTCGTTTAGGCTAACAACATTCTTTTTTTGGATCAATTTTTTATCATTTAATAGCATTGTAAATTTGACGGAAACCGGCTGATATTAGTCTCTAGAGCATTTGCGGATATATTTTAAGAAATGAGTAAGCATGGACTATTCTCTGTGATAAATAAAACGTATATTTATAGCTCATTGCCGCGTGACAAGACGCTACAAGCGTGTTCAAATGACGGTTCCGTTTGTCTTCTTCCACTTACGTGTTGCTTCTCAGTGGAATGCACAGAATATAAGCTGGCTGAATTGGGCATTCAGAGTAATCAGCTCTATGAAAGATGGTACAAAACCAAAGGTAAGTCTCTTACATTGGCGATTGCATATTTTCTTCACTCGCGCAGTTTAACACATCTTTGACGACTGAGCCGATGCCAGTTCACATATATAGCGGAAAATAGCCCTCATGTTCAACTTTGAGCAAGGAATTCAGTTTTTGATGATTTTTATGGAATCAAATAAAAGTCATTAGAACCTTGAAGTCTTGTCAATAAGGAATGTGTCGAGTTATTTTATCGTAATAGAATTTTTTTGCTGTGAAAGAGGTAGCAAAACTTGCCATAATATTGTTCTTTCGTCAAGGTTTTCACAACGTCATATCATACTGCTCTTGAATGTGTCGCTAATAATCATATCAGGTTGGAAAGACTGTTCTGGAGCACCATGCGAAAAACTAAAAATCTATGCATGATTTCTGAGCTTAAGAAATAATGGATATTCTTCAAAACAAAGGTCGTCGTCTTCTACGACTTTATGGCACCGGTCCGCCAAGTTCCGCGTCTGATCGAAGTACCATTCCTTTCATTTTGAATAAAGGAACTCTTGATATGCTTTTTCAGCTTTGGAACAAATAACATCGGACGTCGTGAACGAGGCTTATCTTTGATGTCAAGAATCCAGCACTGGAACCCTTTATCACCGTCCAACGGCAAATTTTCTTGTTGTGCCTTTCCCTTTAAGTTCATTAATTTCATCGACTGCAGCTCGCTGTAAAAGACCCTTTGTCCAATAATAACCCAAGAAAATACGAATTCGATTACATCGTTAGACATGGCGAAGGCCTGTGGTAAAGCGAAAATAAAGACGATTAATATCTAGGCTTTCAGTGGGAAAATCCCACATAAGAAACTGCGATATTCCTATGATGTACATGAGAGTTATCTCATGCTTATCAAAGTGTCCCAGAACATTCTTTCCAGCCGTAGTATTTGATGTAAAAATGTTGAAATTTTCAATTACCTCAATTTATGATCGGCAAAAGTTCATTCTATTCAATCGCTTCGTAGCTCCTAATATTTGCTTTGGGCCAGACACGAAGTGTCATATTATTCATTATTCAAGAGCTGGCGGTACGGCAATTCGCCTTCTTCAGAGCCTGGAAAGGTCAAGTTGTCTACATTCCACTCAGTCAGACGCCTCCATTACTTCTCAAAAAAAAATCACCAGACCTAGATTTCAATCTCATTAAACACAATATCAACTCTCAACAAACTCACCCCTTTTTTCTGTTTCACTGCATAATTCAAGTGGAGACCGGAAAGAGATTACCAGGCTCACAATGCACCCCCACCCATCAAAACATCGAAACAAAAGTCTTATATACTGACTCATATCGCGTGTCATAACAAGACATTCTTCCTTGCTGTTTGTAGTTGGATTGGTCGTGTTAATCCAAAATGCTTATAGAATCTTTGGCGCTGATGTTCTATGTTCTTGCACAAGGATGGTCGCTTCGATGTCAAAATCTATTCCGTCATGTTTCTGTGCTCTATGTGTCCCTAGGGGAGTGTTTAGTCTAATGTGATGCTCGTCAGCTAGGTGTTCTTCCACGCGGGCAAAGAGCGGCCTAGCCGTCTCGTCAATATGTTTGTCTCCTCACCCTTTGCAAGAGACTAGATACATTGTATCTATGCTCATTTCGTATCCATTGTTAGGGCATATTTGGCATAGTGTTGTATAGAGACGGTCGAATAAGCGATTGCAAACTATTTGGCGCCTCAGAGCATTCGGTGTTATTTCAGTGATCGTTACCGACTGCTCTAAACCTGTTCTTTTCAAACAACGTTAAGGCAGAGACGGTAACTGTATGAGGTGAGGAACAGTTTACCTGATCTCTTTTAAAGCATGCAACGATAAATATAATGGGGAGAGAGTTAGGCCGCTCTATGCCCGCGTGGAAGAACACCTAGTTGCCAAGTATCATATTAGACGAAACACTCCCCTAGGGACACATAGAGCACACGAGCATGACGGAGTAGATTTTGACATTGCACTAACCATCCTTGCGCAAGAACATAGAACATCAGCGCGAAAGATTCTATAAGCATTTTGGATTAACACGACCAATCCAACTATAAATAGCAGGGAAAATGCCTCGCTATCACTCGTGATATGAGTCAGTACATAAGATTGTTCATTTGATGGGTAGGGTGCATTAAGAGCTCACGTGATCTCCTTCCGGTGATCTCCACTTGAATTATGCAGTGGTGCGCATATAATAAAGCGGTATGTTGAGAGTTGATTTTGTGCTTGATGCCATTAAAATCTAGGTTTGGTGAATTTTTTTAAGGAGTAATGGAGGTGTTTGACTGATTGGATTGCAGACAACTTGACCTTTCCAGGCTCTGAAGTAGGCGAACTGCCAAAACTTCAGCTGTTGAATGGATATAGAAAATATATAACGCCTCGTGTTTGGCTTAAAGAAGAAAAATAGGAATCATTGAAGCATGCCGATGTTACTAGACGGTCGGTCGTGGGTAATCAACCTCTTTGACGGTGGTATGATGATAAAGATATGCTCAATAAAGATAGTGATGTACAAAACTTTGACGTGAAGCGGGAGAGCCCGCATTTCCCCCTTTCTGTGAGACACGTGCTTAACCAGCTGTACTACCAATGCCTGTTTTGCAACTTTTTTTTCCTTCGCTATAACGTTTTGCATATCATCCAGTATTGTTGAATTTGATCAATAAATGACGTTTAATCTTGCACGAGGTCGATGAACATATTTTTCCCGATAGCGTTTCGACGCCTTCGTTGCTTTCAGAACGCATGTTCTAGTCGATTGCCCACAGTCCTCATTATGGATCGTCGTTTTCGTTGCCGTTCGAATAGAATCGTCTTGGGTGGGGCATCGCGAGATTGAGGAGCCTCACTCGGCAATAGACCATAGAACTCATGATTGTGGACAGTCGGCTCGAATCATCGCCTCTAAGAGGTGGAAGACGCCGAGATGTCATTCATATATTATATAATTATGTGGATCGTGTGTACTAAATCAGTGGAAAAAGTGATAAAAGATACAACGCATTTAGTTTGTCAGCAACCAACGGTTTGGCCTAGCAAGCACATAGCGGCTTCAAACTCAGCTCCCTTCAGGTGTGGCAGAAACAGTGACGGCAGAACAGGAGCGTCGGTAATGCACTCGATTAGCATGCCACCCGAAAAGGCTAATATGCTGTTTCAATTCCCCTCCAACTTTCAAAGTTTTGCATATCACTGCATAATATTGAATATAACACGTCGCCGATAAGTTATACCGAGGTCAAACAAAAGTTGGCATTCAAACGATAGTTCGCGTTTTTGCTCTGGAATAATAAAGCCAAAGCAAAGCCTTGAAAAAGGCCTTGTATTCTTAAAATGATAGCGAAAAATAGGTCTGTGAATATAACAAGGAATCAGGTTGTCAAGCACTCAGCTATGAAAAAGACATCATCATTTAGAATAGAATCTTCAAGTTCAGGATGTCTTTCGTCATTGCTTTCTTTTGATTTTGGACTAGTCAACCCATCATTGTCTGTATGGCTGATGTTTAGTGCACTTGGAATTGAGTTCATTGGACTTATATTTGCTCAGGTACATTTTACTATATTTTATGCATTATGTCATATTATGTGGCGCAGTGATCAGAGGTGCTCTGCGTCGCACACGAAGTCAATGGTTCGATCAGGATTTTTTCGAGACAATTTCCGAATGCTCCAGTTACATCTATCTAGGTCGTAAAATCAACACGATGAACGATCTAGCCCCAGAGTTGAGCAAGAGGAAACGAGCGGCTTGGGGAACGTTTGAGAGCATCGAAGATGTAGTGAAGAGGACAAAGAACATCCGACTCCGTGCCTACCTTTTCGACTCGACAATTATCCCTGCCCTAACATATGCAGCAGAAACCTGGTTGCTACGTAAGCAGGATGAAAGATCACATGATGTTATCGAACGCGCAGTCGAAAGGTCGATGCTAGGAGTATCCCGTATTTCGCAAATGAGACAAAATATCCGAACTCTCGACCTACGTCAACGATCGAAAATCAGAGACGCCGTTCTACACGTCAGGATATCGAAAATAAGGTGGGCCGGACACGTGATGTGCTTCAACGACAACCGATGGACAAGAGCCGTTACCGACTGGATTCCTCGGGACGTCAAGCGCTCTAAAGGAAGACCACTGACCCGTTGGTCCGATTTCTTCACGAAAGCGATGGAAGAAAGATATGATGCTCAGCGAATTCCTAGAGCGAGGAGGACCCACTGGGCTACTCTTGCACGCGATAGGGAAAAATGGAAGAGTTGCTGGTACCCACTCGAGTCACTCGACGATCAACGGGACGACAGGTGATACAGGTGATACAGGTGATGTCATATTATGTGGCGCAGTGATCAGGGTGCTCTGCGTCGCACACGAAGTCAATGGTTCGATCACGCGCTCATGACTCACCAAGCCACCCTTCCCTCCGGAGTCGGAAAATTGGTACACTGGTCTCAGACTTGTCTGGCAGGATAAGCAGCACTGACTCGATTCAACGGGAGGCATCCGCGGGTCACTGTAAAAGCCAGATATGCATTCAATCATCTCAAACGAAGCTAGAAATTGAGGACGGATGCATGGCGCATCCATCGGGAATTAATCGATGCCGAGAACTTTATCCTTTATCCTGTCTTATATTTTACTGCTGATGATCACAAAGGATAAGATGAGTTGAATACAAAGGCGAGATCAGAAACCATGATTCATCACTGCATATAATGAGAATTGCTAGTCATAGAGTAGCAGACTAGGAACACTACGTAGCTGCTCATAAGTTCCCTCTGAGTTATTCGACTAGAAGTAATTTGACCATCACGCGACAACCCTCAGCACTTGTATGGGTGGTCGCCGCGCTGTCGATTAATCTTCATCAGAAGTCGGAGTGAACAATTTTCTGTGGAAAATAGATAATCATCCATTACTTAATGCCGCTTAAAGGTAAAAATCCCAACGTTTTTTGTATCTAATAATCAATGCAAAGAACTATTTTGAGAACACTCATAAACATTATAGTCTGACAATGTATTTTGAGCCTTTATGAGGTTTGTTACAAGTACTTGAACAATGCAAGACACGGGTTTTGGCTTTCCCGCCAGTCTTGTCACTTGGACAATACCTTTTCCTTTAGTCAGACCCTCGACGATCTGCCCCACACATAGAAGAGTCAACGACAAACCTTATACACATAACGTGCGCTGAAACAATCACGGTGTTGTTCTTTCAGAGTATTTCATTGTCGAACGCGAGCGTGTGCTAGATTATATTGTTCATGAGCGAGGTCTCAAAGTAGTCGATTGCATTGATTGTTACATTTACCCAGGTAAGAGCCATACGCAGGTATTCAAGAATCAAACACTCTGAAAAACACACTGTCATTGTTTCACCGTACGCTGATTGGGAAAGTTCGTCGCCTGCTTCTTTATGCAAAGGGTAGATCCTCGAGAAACTGAGTGAACGAAGAGGTACCGTTCAACTGACGATACTGGAAGACACACCACAACACATGTCAAGCACTAAATAAGCGCCTATAAAAAAATTAATAATTAAGCAACAGCGTTCATGAAAGGATCAAAATATGTCAGATAATACTGTTTTTTATATCATTTCACTCATAAACAGTTAACGCTAACGTCATATACTACTCTGAATGAAAGCGGCCTGAGTGATGCTGACGAGTCAGTGGCATGGTTATTGTCATTTTTATATCCTAGCCCTGAAGATATTGTTCAGGTATATGGTAACTTTTGATTTGTCTACTACATTAAGCAAAGTGTCTTACTTGACAGCTTTCCAGCACTTGACTGACTGGGCAGCTGAGATATACATTGAAGAAGATGAGGGCGAACAAGAGCAGTTAGGCAAAGCACCTACAATTGATCCGTCTTCACCCGAATCATCGACGAAGGCTTCACGAAAGGCGGCAAAGGAAAAAGGAAATTCACTCAAAAATTAGAATAAGTGCGCATTTCATGTCGGTCAGGGTGTGTGAGTGGCTGTGCAGGCATCACGCTATTGATCGATCCTCGCAGCCCGACTCGCATGTGGCACGCGATTTTTATTACTCAATCTAGGGTTTTTCTTCTCAACAAAAACTTTGAATAAAAGCCTCGACTTTATACTCCAGATTTCCTCTACACTTTCATATACTTTCCGTGCTTAGGCTTAAGCTGCTCAAGCTTAGAATTGACAGCAGGTTTATTTAGCGATTATTTAGCGATATAAAATGAAAATGAAGATCCTAAATTTGCAGAAGGATAGAAGAAAGCCTACAATCACTATGCAAAAGACCTAAAATTCTCTGTGGAACGAGGGAAAAACTTCCAAATAAACGGCAGGAGTGCGCGCGATAGCTTGCGTCCTGTAGGAGATAATTTTATTCTTATTGCTATAACACTATAGGAGGGCCTTTGAGACAACAAATACGCTTTTAAAACTACAGAGATTCGATTTCCTTAAAAAACTAACAGTGTGGTTAAGAGTCTTTGTCCAGTAAAAAGGCTTCATCAAAAATCACTAGCCATAACTGAAAAGTAGCGATTGGGGTATCATACCAACCTCGAAATGCGCGTTCTCATCCTTTTCAACTAATCAGACAATCAGTGTGATTGGTCTACTTCAGTGTTGTCATAGAGTCATTAACATTGCATTAAGACTCATAGTATGCCAGACATTATTTTCGCACATCTCTACAGTATAGAACGTGTGTTGTAGTGCTTGAAGCTGGTCACTGGTACAGTCCCATATCCACGCACGAAGCTTTCCTTGTTTTCATATTGGCCAATCGGTTTCAAAACTTCTACCAACACGCCTATTCGTTACTCGTGAGGCCCGTGCCAGTCATTGTATAACCCATAAACTGCTTCAATCAGTTCTGATGATCCTTGATGAAGTTATTGTATGGAGCTCCCTAACAGATTGATCAATTCCCAAAGCTTTGCCCTTAACACGCATCACAGGAATTGTTTCTTCCGACAACTATCTTCAAGTTTTTCTTACACATTTTAAATACAATGCGATCGTCCGGAAACGAGGCATAAACAAAAGATTTTCTGATGAATTGAACACACAACAAGTAGATGATGTGGTATTTATGGCACAATAATCTTTTGCTTATCATTTCAACCTACTATGAGAAAAACTATGAGCTTATGTGGACAGTACGCCGGCTCCGCGTCTCAGATGTCATCAACGGCTACTTGTCAACTTTATGGCTGCAGAGGTTTTCAATGCAAAACTTATGTAGTAGTTTCGAGGGAGTTATTCCGAATGAAATGTCATACGACTTTTGTCGTAAACTTAACGTCAGGAAAGATAGGGCTAAATAATGTGGAATATAGAAAGAGGAAGTTGATAGTAGAATATCTGTGCAGGATGAAAGGCGTCAATATGGATCTTTGTTGTTGACGTTCTTTTTGTATTTGCACAAATATTATCCGGAAGGGAAGATATTTTTGCTGCACAAGACAATAGTATAATTCTAGAATTAACATTGAGATTGACAGTTTCGTTAAAGCACAAGCCACACACGATAAAAATATAGGACGACTTTCTATCAACCAACGTACGGAGAAAGATCCATCTAAATGCTATGACATACTTATCAAAGAAAGCAAAATTGTGACAAAGTTTATAAAAGTCTTCAGCACAACATCTGTTGCAGAGATTGTTTGAAAAAATGATCACCAAACTTTACTAGACTACAACAAATAGACTGGCTTGTTTCTGATAATAAACCTCACACTTACAATCAAGGAAACCGAGCTGGTGGCACTCTACAGAGAAGTGCCCAGCCCCCTAGAAGACGTAAGGCTCTATCCACTTTGAAATGAGGTACTCGCAGTTGTTCAGGAGTCGGTTATCTCCAAATAAAAGTGCAAATGTAGCAGTGCATGATGATCATTTTCAAATATTCTCCAGTTATGAGGAGACAAATGAAAAACCGATCGCAATTGCTGGAGAGGAATTTTATTGGAGTTTTTCTATTATTCGAAAGATGAGACCTTAGTGTACAGCTCAACGTTGCCGGTTTTCGAAAAGGACTTTTTTGACATTACTGCAAGAGGAGATTTCTTAGCTTCGGACCCGCATATTTCTCGCCGAATAGAGCTCTTTCTTTGGACTATTAGTAATCATTTGATAACGTAATGGAATTGATCTCGACGTTGTGTTTATATCCTGAAAAGACTGTTTCTCTGAAAAGCGACAGGTTCAACAAGTTGAATTTCCACTTGCGGCCAATGCCCTCTTTCGTCAACTTGCGTGCGGCAGGCTGACGCAGCCACGTTCGATGCGCAATGGCTATCGATTTCTCGGGCATATGAACGCGAAAAGAAGTATCGAGTCAGTGATTCACGGGATCGCTCGCGCACACTCACGTGAGTTGGCGAAAGAGGGGATCGGTCGCAGATGGGAATTCAACTTATTTTATCTGCTGCAATTCAGAGAAACTGTATTTTCAGGGCATAAGCATAGCGCTGGAATTAAATTTGATTACACTAACGAATGATTACTATTAATCCAAATAAAGAGCTCTATATTGCGAGAATTATGTGCTTCTGAAGCCAAGAAATCTCCTCCTGCAAAAAAATAAAAAACCTTTTTAAAAACCGGTGACGTGGGCTGTAGCCTTAAGTCTCAACTTCCGCATAAGTATTAGCAGTCATATGAAAAGTCCAACTCCAGCAAATGAGATCGGTTTTTTTACTTGCTTCCTCATAACTGAATTGTACCCATTTTCATGAGCGGGGATACCACGTGGATGAAATGAATTGAAATTGTGCTTGATCATGCAGGAAAGGCCAATTACTATGCATTGACAGAAAAATAATCGACTGTACCAATGCTTCGTAAAGCTTACCATGATGTTCTTTATCAATTTCTCACAGCGTTTCAAAGCATTAGATATAACTGATCAAATCTAGGCACCATTGCAAAAACTAATCTTTTCGGGACCTCCAGCTGTAAGCGCTATGCGCAATGCAAATCGCAGCCGATGCGCGTTTTTTGTTATTTGGTTAGGTTTTTCTCACCGTTATAAAAGACAATCTAAGGTCTCTCGTAATGACTCGTTACATCATGATTTTCTCCACACACTCGTGTGGTTTTTGAGCGGTTATGATGTTTGTGTTTGCTTGAAAAGCTTTCCTCAACTATGCAATCACTTTGGTGCTGGCAATCACTCAATTGAAATAGCTTCAACAAAGATTATAATAGCATAAATGCATCAATTTTGATCCATTTTATTATATAGATTATTTAAAAGTTATAATATTGATTAAACCGAAAAAATAAATAAAAAGATGCTGCTCAGGCATGCGAGTCCAAGTCAGCAATAATGAAAAGTAAAAATTTCTTTTAGGACTGGGCTTCCTTCTGTGTAGAAAGCTTTTTCTCTATATTTTAGCATTCATTCGATAGCTTGAATTCTGGCGATAACGATTCTTAGCTGTGTTTTGAGAAAATTCAGTGCACTGTAACAGTGAAAACAAAAAAAGTGTTTCGCATTCGGCTTTGTTTGTTCGCTCTGTTATGGCCTGCAAATACCTTTGCATTCAAAGTTTAGCGGCCGCTTCAATAGCATTAACTCATGCAATTTCAATGCTAATTTTTAATTGTAAAGAGTTCTACAGAATGTAGTGAGAACTCAAAATCATTTTGAGCATATAGAATAGTCGTACTGAATTGCGTTTTCGAAATAAGTACAAACATTTTTCTGCGACAAAATAAATAGTTCTGAATAAGTAACAAAAATCGTGCTCATTTTGATGAAGCAGCGCACAGAGATTGCATTTACCGCCCCGAAAGGCTCACTTATTGTCATTTGTTCAAAATAACTTTCCTCCGTCTCAGAGAAATTTTTAAGTTTGACGTAATCAACGCGGCAGCAAAAGGCAAAAATACGATATAAAGCTTCTTAAATTGCGCAGTTTAGGAGGATGTAAGTACAACAAGCTCCATACGCATGTACACGCACAACTTCAATGCGTATCGGACGAATCTCAGACAGTATTGTGATGGACTCAATGGATGGCCTACCTGATGAGGACCGAAACGTCTACACCGTCAATGGGCATACTAGTGTTGAACTTAATAGGGTCTGTTGCTGAAAAAACACATCTGGTTGGGGTGTGCAAAAAGAGAAGGCTATGATTACCTAATGAGTTCATGCAACACGAAGTGGAGAAGGGGCATGCAGTGGCCGTACAGAACAAGAAAGGCGTAATGGTGCACAGACGGAATGACAAGTGAGATGTTATGATAATTTCCACAGTGCACGGTCCCACCATTGGACCAACGACGGGGAAATATGAGGTCGTGCATAGTTACAACAACTAAGAGTTGCGTGGATTTCACCAGCCAAATTGCTGTTCAACCTCATTATACATCAGAAAGACATGTGAATGGGAGCGCATTCGGTTTGGTTGCGATACTGCTTTGCAAAATTTGATGTCAAAGTTCAAATACATTCGTCTGTTCTTTCATCTGGTAACGCAAATGTGCCCCATGAACGCACGGAGAATCTACAAACGACTGCGTGAAGAAACAATAATCTCAAGAGGGAAGTTTATCTGAAGGAATGAGAAGGTCATGTCTCTCCAAAGCCGACACCTAGGAATATTCTCGAAGCCACTTTATCACGTTAAGGCCGTTGTGTTGGATCTCATAGAAAATTAGCAATACGCGCAAGTACTACTTATGATAAAAGCAAAACTAAACGAGTAGGCACGAGGTGCAGTTGATATATGCAGTGTCTTTATTTATCTCAAGTGAACAGCGATTTCCAAGCGAAATCTGCAGAACAATGAAGCAATATCAGGCAGGCCAACGTTTCGCTGTGGATACTCAACAGCGTGATGCGACAGTACAGAGGCGACTTCGACGTGAAATCTTAACGGCGCTGTTGCAGCAGCAGTAGAGAGGAAACTTCGACGTGAAACCCAACGGTGTTGCTGCAGCGGCAGTAAAGAGGCGCCTGCGAGGTTAAACCTTAGCGGTGCTGTTGCGGCGGCAGTACAGAGGCAACTTCAACGTGAAATCTCGACGGTGCTGACGCAGAGTCAGTGCAGATGCAACTTTAACGTGAACCCTCAACTGTGCTGTTGCTGCAGCAATAAAACCGCGGATTTGACGTAAATCCTCAACGGTGTTGGTGCAGCGTCAGTACAAGGGCAACTCCGACGTGAACCCCTAACGGTGCTGTTGCTGCAGCAGTACAAAGGCAACCTCGACGTGAATCCTCAACCTTGCTGTTGCAGCGGCAGCACAGAGGCAACTTTGACGTTAATCCTAAAAGGTTTTGTTGCAGCAGCACTCCAGGTGCGCCTGCGAAGTTAAATCTCGGCGGTCTGTTGCGGCGGCAGTACAGAGGCGACTTCGACTTGAATCGTTTACGCTGCTGTTGCAGCAACACTCCAGAGGCGATTTTGACGTGAAACGTCGACGGTGCTGTTGCAGAGGCAGTACAGACGCGACTTTGACGTGAAACCTCAACGGTGGTGTTAGAGCCGCAGGACAGAGGTGACTTCGACGTGAAACACCAACGGTACAGGTGCAACGGCAATACTGAGGCGAATTCGACGTACATTCTCAACGGTGCTGTTGTAGTGGCAATACAGAGGCAACTTCGACGTGAATCCTTATCGTTGCTGTTGCAGCAGCACTCCAGTTCGACGTGGAACCTCAACGGTGCTGTTGCAGAGGCAGCACAGAGGCGACCTTGACGTGAAACCTCAACGGTTTTGCTGCAGCTGCACTCCAGGGGCACCTGCGAAGTTAAACCTCGGCGGTGCAGTTGCGGCTTCAGTACAGAGGCAACTTCGAGGTGATTCCTTAACGTTGCTGTTGCAGCAGCACACCAGATGCGACTTCGACATGACACCTCGATGGTGCTGTTGCAGCGGCAGTAGCGAGGCAACTTCGACGTGAAACTTCAACGGTGCAGGTGCAACGGCAATGCTGAATCGAGTTCGACGTGAAACCTCAACGATGTTGGTACAGCGTCAGTACAAAGGAAACTTCGACGTGGAACCCCAGTCGTGGTGCTGCAGCCGCAGTACAGAGGTGACTTCGACGTGAATTACCAATGGTGCAGGTGCAACGGCAATACTGAGGCGAGTTTGACGTCAAACCTCAGCGGTGCTGTTGCAGTGGCAGTCGTGAGGCAACTTTGAAGTGAAATCTCAACTGTGACAGCCAAGATGACAGCCCCTTTAGATAGAGTTCCATAAAAGGAATCAGAATATGCTATCGGATGTCAGATAATTTTAGAGCAGAGGGTGTAATGATGTTGAGAATATCAGTTTTTTGCACTATAATAGAGCAAAATCATGTAACAACAAACAAAGCTTATAATATTTCACATGAGTTTTGAAGGCGCTTTCATAAGTTTTTGCCGAGATGACAGCCCCGTTAGATAGAATTCGATGCAAGGAACCAGAAAGTGCCATTGGATGTCAGATTCCTTAAGAACAGACTGAGTAACGACGTTCAGAATATGGGTTTTTGTGCTGCAATAGAGTAAAATCAACAAAGCATATAGTATTCAGCGTGAATTTCCTAGGCGCTTTCAAACCTATTAAACAAGATGGCAGCCCCGTTAGATAGACTTTGATGCAAGGAATCAGAAAATGCTATTGGATTTCAGATTCTTTCAAAACAGACTGGGTAGCGATGTTTAGAATGTCAGTTTTTGTACTCTAATAGAGTAAAATCATGTAACAATTAGCAGAGCATTTGATATTTAATATAAATATTTAATGCGCTTTCAAACTTTTCAGCAAAGATGGCAGCCATGTTAGATAGACTTAGATGAAGGGATCAGAAATGCTATTGGATGACCGATTTTTTAGAAGAGAATGAGTAACGACGTTTAGAATACCAGACTTTTGTACTACAATAAAGTAAAATGATATAACAATTGGTAAAGAATATAACATTTAGCTTGAATTTCATGACCGCTTTCAAACGTTTCAGCCAATATGACAGCCCCGATAGATAGAGTGCGATGTAAGGGATAAGAAAGTGCTATTGGATGTCAGATCCTTTTAGGACAGACTGAGCACAAATGTTAAGAACATCTGTTATTTGAACTGTAATGAAGTGAAATTAACAAAGCATATAATATTGAACGTAAATTTGCTATTCGCTTTCAAACGTTTCAGCCAAGATTAGGGCCCCGTTAGCCAGAGTTCGATGCAAGGAATCAGAAAAGGCTACTGGATGTCAGATTATTTCAGAGAAATTTGAGTAACGAAGCCACAAATGTCAGTTATTTGCACTATAATTAAGTAAAATTAACAAAAGGTTTAATATTTAGCACAAATTTTCTAGGCGCTTTCAAACGTTTAAGCCAAGATTTGGACCCCTTAGCTAGAGTGTGATGCAAGGAATCAGAAAACGCTATTGGATGCCAGATTATTTTAGGACAGATTGGGTAACGACGCATAGAATGTAAATTATTTGTATTATAATAAATATAGTGCTATACTATGATAGAGCATAGCCTTGTATTATCCAACCTAAATTTTCTGTGAGCTTTTGAACCTTTCAGATAGGATGAGAGCATTTTTAGATAGATCCGGATGCGAGCAATCAGATGGTACTATTGTATCCCGGATCCGTTTTACACAGGACTGAGTATTGACGTAAATAGGATATGAAGGTGCCATGCTATAATAAAGCATAGCAGCATAATGTTCAACATGAATTTTCTGTGCACTTTCAAACCGTCCAGCCAAGATGAGAGCTTTTTGAGATAGACCTGGACGCCAGCAATGAGATGGTACTATTAACTACCGGATCCGTTTGAAACAGGTTGAGTAACGTCGTAAATAGGATATGAAGGTGCTACACAATAATAGAGCATAGCCGTGTAAAATCCAACATGAGTTTTCTGCGGGCTTTTAGCCAAGATGAGAGCATTTTTCGATAGAACTCCATGCCAAGAGTTAGATGGTACTATTGGATCCCAGATACGTTTGAAATAGACTGAGTAATGACGAAAATAGAATATGAAGGTGCTATACTGCAATAGAGCATAGCCTTGTAATCTTCAGCATGTTTTTCTGTGCACTTTCAAACCTTACAGCCAAGATCAGAACATTTTGAGATAGATCTCGATTTCAGCAATCAGATGGCGTTATTGGATCTCCGATCCGTTTAGAATAGACTGACTATTGACGTAAATAGCATATGAAGGCGCTGTACAGTAATAGAGCATGGCCGTGTGATATTCAAAATAAATATTCTGCGCGCAATTAAACCTTTCAGCCAAGATGAGAGCATTTTGATATAGACCTGGATGCCAGCAATCAGATGGTACTATTGGA
This sequence comes from Parelaphostrongylus tenuis, assembly GCA_019055375.1. Lineage (NCBI taxonomy): Eukaryota > Metazoa > Nematoda > Chromadorea > Rhabditida > Metastrongylidae > Parelaphostrongylus > Parelaphostrongylus tenuis. The sequence goes on along the minus strand of JAHQIW010007041.1, from coordinate 22,020 downwards.
TCCCGGATCTGATTAAAACAGACTGAATAATGACGTAAAAGAGGTGATATACTATAATAAAGCATATCAATAGTGATTATGTTCAACATGAGTTCTCTGTGCGCTCTTACACATTTCAGCCAAGATGCGAGTATTTTTAGATAGACCTCGATGCCAGCAATCAGATGGTACTATTGGATCCCGGATCTGATTAAAACAGACTGAATAATGACGTAAAAGGGGTGATATACTATAATAAAGCATATCAATAGTGATTATGTTCAACACGAGTTCTCTGTGCGCTCTTACACATTTCAGGCAAGATGAGAGCATTTTTAGATAGATCTCGATGCCAGCAATCAGATGGTACTATTGGATCCCGGATTCGATTGAAACAGACTGAATAATGACGTAAAAAGTGGTGATATACTACAATAATCGGGTTTTCAATCCGGTCCGGAATCCAATAGTACCATCTCGCATCGAAATCTATCTAAAAATAATCTCATCTTTGCTGAAATGTATAAAGGCGCACAGAGAATTCATGTTGAATGTTACACTGCTAATATGCTTCATTAAAGTACAGCACCCCTTTTTACGTCATTACTCAGTCTGTTTCTATCGGATCCGGAATCCAGTAGTACTATCTGATTGCTGGCATCGAGATCTATATAAAAATACTTGCATCTTGGCTGAAACGTGTAAAAGCGCTCAGAGAATTCATGTTGAACAATAATCACTAATGATACGCTTTATTACAGTATAGCACCATTTTTTGCGTCATTACTCAGGCTGTTTCTATCTTATCCGAAATCCAGTAGTACTATCTGATTGCTGGCTTCAACATCTATCTAAAAATGCTCGCATCTTGGCTGAACACATGTAAAAACGCACAGAGAATTCGTGTTGAATGATGCACTACTGGTACGCTTTATCATAGTACACCACCCCTTTTTAAGTCATTACTCAGTATGTTTTAAATCGAATCCGGAATCCAATTGTACAATCTGATGCTTGCATCGAGATCTATCTAAAAATACTCACACCTTGGCTGAAACCTGCAAAAACGCACAGATAATTCATGTTGAACAGTAATCACTTATGACACGCTTTATTACAGTGTAGCACCACTTTTACGTCATTACTCAGTCTGTTTCTATCGGATCCGGAATCCAGTAGTACTATCTGATTGCTGCATCGAGATCTATATAAAAATACTCGCATCTTGGCTGACACATGTAAAAGCGCAGAGAATTCATGTTGAATGGTACACTACTGGTACGCTTTATCATAGTAGGGCACACTTTTTACGTCATTACTCAGTCTGTTTTAATCGGATCAGCAATCCATTGTACCATCTGATTGCTGGCATCGAAATCTATCTGAAAAATACTCGCATTTTGGCTGAAACATGTAAAAGCGCAGAGAATTCATGTTGAATGATACACTACTGGTACGCTTATCATAGTATGGCACCAATTTTTACGTCATTACTCAGTCTGTTTCTATCGGATCCGGAATCCAGTAGTACTATCTTATTGCTGGCATCGAGATTTATCTAAAAATGCTCGCATCTTGGCTGAAACGTGTAAGAAGCGCACAGAGAATTCATGTTGAACAATAATCACTGATGATACGCTTTATCATAGTATAGCACCCCTTTTTACGTCATTACTCAGTCTGTTTCTATCGGATCCGGAATCCAGTAGTACTATCTTATTGCTGGCTTCGAGATTTATCTAAAAATGCTCGCATCTTGGCTGAAACGTGTAGAAGCGCACAGAGAATTCATGTTGAACAACAATCACTGATAATACGCTTTATTGCAGTGTAGCACCACTTTTTACGTCATTGTTCAGTCTGTTTTAATCGTTTCCGGAATCCAATAGTTTCATCTGATTGCTCGCATCGAGATCTATCTAAAAATACTCGCATCTTGGCTGAAACGTGTAAAAACGCACAGAGAATTCATGTTGAACAATAATCACTTATGATACGCTTTATTACAGTGCAGCACCACTTTTAAGTCATTACTCAGTCCGTTTTAATCGGATGCGGAATCCAGTAGTACTATGTGATTGTTGCATCGAGATCCATCTAAAAATACTCGCATCTTGGCTGAAAACGTGTAAAAACGCACAAGAGAATTCATGTTGAAATGAATACACTACTGGTACGCTTCATCATAGTATAGCACCACTTTTTACTCATTACTCAGGCCGGTTTCTATCGGATGCGCAATCGAATTGTACCATCTGATTGCCAGGCATCGAGATCTATCTAAAATTACTCGAATCTTGGCTGAAACGTGTTAAAGCGCACAGAGAATTCATGTTGAATGATACACTACTGTACGCTTTATCATAGTATAGCACCCCTTTTTGCGTCATTACTCAGTCGGTTTCTAATCGGATCCGGAATCCAGTAGTACATCTGATTGCTTGCATCGAGATCTATCTAAAAATACTCGCATCTTGGCTGAGAACGTGTAAAAGCGCACAGAGAATTCATGTTGAACAATAATCACTGATGATACGCTTTATTACAGTATAGCACCACTTTTTACGTCATTACTCAGTCTGTTTTATCGGATCCGGAATCCAATAGTACATCTGATTGCTGGCATCGAGATCTATCTAAAAATACTCGCATCTTGGCTGAAACGTGTAAAAGCGCACAGAGAATTCATGTTGAAATGATCACTGATGATACGCTTTATCATAGTATAGCACCACTTTTTACGTCATTACTCAGTCTGTTTCTATCGGATCCGGAATCCAATTGTACCATCTGATTGCTGGCATCGAGATCTATCTAAAAATAATCGCATCTTGGCTGAAACGTGTAAAAGCGCACAGAGAATTCATGTTGAACAATAATCACTGATGATACGCTTTATTACAGCATAGCACCACTTTTTACGTCATTACTCAGTCTGTTTCTAATCGGATCCGGAATCCAATTGTACCATCTGATTGCTGGCATCGAGATCTATCTAAAAATAATCGCATCTTGGCTGAAACGTGTAAAAGCGCACAGAGAATTCATGTTGAACAATAATCACTGATGATACGCTTTATTACAGTATAGCACCACTTTTTACGTCATTACTCAGTCTGTTTCTATCGGATCCGGAATCCAATGTACCATCTGATTGCTGGCATCGAGATCTATCTAAAAATAATCGCATCTTGGCTGAAACGTGTAAAAGCGCACAGAGAATTCATGTTGAATGATACACTGATGATACGCTTTATCATAGTATAGCACCACTTTTTACGTCATTACTCAGTCTGTTTCTATGGGATCCGGAATCCAATTGTACCATCTGATTGCTGGCATCGAGATCTATCTAAAATAATCGCATCTTGGCTGAAACGTGTAAAAGCGCACAGAGAATTCATGTTGAACAATAATCACTGATGATACGCTTTATTACAGTATAGCACCACTTTTTACGTCATTACTCAGTCTGTTTCTATCGGATCCGGAATCCAATGTACCATCTGATTGCTGGCATCGAGATCTATCTAAAAATAATCGCATCTTGGCTGAAACGTGTAAAAGCGCACAGAGAATTCATGTTGAAATGATCACTGATGGTACGCTTTATCATAGTATAGCACCACTTTTTACGTCATTACTCAGTCTGTTTCTATCGGATCCGGAATCCAATTGTACCATCTGATTGCTGGCATCGAGATCTATCTAAAAATAATCGCATCTTGGCTGAAACGTGTAAAAGCGCACAGAGAATTCATGTTGAACGATACACTGATGATACGCTTTATTACAGTATAGCACCACTTTTTACGTCATTACTCAGTCTGTTTCTATCGGATCCGGAATCCAATAGTACCATCTGATTGCTGGCATCGAGATCTATCTAAAAATAATCGCATCTTGGCTGAAACGTGTAAAAGCGCACAGAGAATTCATGTTGAACAATAATCACTGATGATACGCTTTATTACAGTATAGCACCACTTTTTACGTCATTACTCAGTCTGTTCTAATCGGATCCGGAATCCAATAGTACCATCTGATTGCTGGCATCGAGATCTATCTAAAAATAATCGCATCTTGGCTGAAACGTGTAAAAGCGCACAGAGAATTCATGTTGAACAATAATCACTGATGATACGCTTTATTACAGTATAGCACCACTTTTTACGTCATTACTCAGTCTGTTTCTATCGGATCCGGAATCCAATTGTACCATCTGATTGCTGGCATCGAGATCTATCTAAAAATAATCGCATCTTGGCTGAAACGTGTAAAAGCGCACAGAGAATTCATGTTGAACAATAATCACTGATGATACGCTTTATTACAGTATAGCACCACTTTTTACGTCATTACTCAGTCTGTTTCTATCGGATCCGGAATCCAATAGTACCATCTGATTGCTGGCATCGAGATCTATCTAAAAATAATCGCATCTTGGCTGAAACGTGTAAAAGCGCACAGAGAATTCATGTTGAATGATACACTAATGATACGCTTTATCATAGTATAGCACCACTTTTTACGTCATTACTCAGTCTGTTTCTATCGGATCCGGAATCCAATTGTACCATCTGATTGCTGGCATCGAGATCTATCTAAAAATAATCGCATCTTGGCTGAAACGTGTAAAAGCGCACAGAGAATTCATGTTGAACAATAATCACTGATGATACGCTTTATTACAGTATAGCACCACTTTTTACGTCATTACTCAGTCTGTTTCTATCGGATCCGGAATCCAATTGTACCATCTGATTGCTGGCATCGAGATCTATCTAAAAATAATCGCATCTTGGCTGAAACGTGTAAAAGCGCACAGAGAATTCATGTTGAACAATAATCACTGATGATACGCTTTATACAGTATAGCACCACTTTTTACGTCATTACTCAGTCTGTTTCTATCGGATCCGGAATCCAATTGTACCATCTGATTGCTGGCATCGAGATCTATCTAAAAATAATCGCATCTTGGCTGAAACGTGTAAAAGCGCACAGAGAATTCATGTTGAACAATATCACTGATGGTACGCTTTATCATAGTATAGCACCACTTTTTACGTCATTACTCAGTCTGTTTCTATCGGATCCGGAATCCAATTGTACCATCTGATTGCTGGCATCGAGATCTATCTAAAAATAATCGCATCTTGGCTGAAACGTGTAAAAGCGCACAGAGAATTCATGTTGAACAATAATCACTGATGATACGCTTTATTACAGTATAGCACCACTTTTTACGTCATTACTCAGTCTGTTTCTATCGGATCCGGAATCCAATTGTACCATCTGATTGCTGGCATCGAGATCTATCTAAAAATAATCGCATCTTGGCTGAAACGTGTAAAAGCGCACAGAGAATTCATGTTGAATGATACACTAATGGTACGCTTTATCATAGTATAGCACCACTTTTTACGTCATTACTCAGTCTGTTTCTATCGGATCCGGAATCCAATAGTACCATCTGATTGCTGGCATCGAGATCTATCTAAAAATAATCGCATCTTGGCTGAAACGTGTAAAAGCGCACAGAGAATTCATGTTGAACAATAATCACTGATGATACGCTTTATTACAGTATAGCACCACTTTTTACGTCATTACTCAGTCTGTTTCTATCGGATCCGGAATCCAATAGTACCATCTGATTGCTGGCATCGAGATCTATCTAAAAATAATCGCATCTTGGCTGAAACGTGTAAAAGCGCACAGAGAATTCATGTTGAACAATAATCACTGATGATACGCTTTATTACAGTATAGCACCACTTTTTACGTCATTACTCAGTCTGTTTCTATCGGATCCGGAATCCAATAGTACCATCTGATTGCTGGCATCGAGATCTATCTAAAAATAATCGCATCTTGGCTGAAACGTGTAAAAGCGCACAGAGAATTCATGTTGAACAATAATCACTGATGATACGCTTTATTACAGTATAGCACCACTTTTTACGTCATTACTCAGTCTGTTTCTATCGGATCCGGAATCCAATAGTACCATCTGATTGCTGGCATCGAGATCTATCTAAAAATAATCGCATCTTGGCTGAAACGTGTAAAAGCGCACAGAGAATTCATGTTGAACAATAATCACTGATGATACGCTTTATTACAGTATAGCACCACTTTTTACGTCATTACTCAGTCTGTTTCTATCGGATCCGGAATCCAATAGTACATCTGATTGCTGGCATCGAGATCTATCTAAAAATAATCGCATCTTGCTGAAACGTGTAAAAGCGCACAGAGAATTCATGTTGAACAATAATCACTGATGATACGCTTTATTACAGTATAGCACCATTTTTTACGTCATTACTCAGTCTGTTTCTATCGGATCCGGAATCCAATAGTACCATCTGATTGCTGGCATCGAGATCTATCTAAAAATAATCGCATCTTGGCTGAAACGTGTAAAAGCGCACAGAGAATTCATGTTGAACAATAATCACGATGATACGCTTTATTACAGTATAGCACCACTTTTTACGTCATTACTCAGTCCTGGTTTCTAGTCGGATGCCGGACTCCAGTAGTCTAGGCATAGGCTTAGGCTTAGGCTTAGGCTTAGGCTTAGGCTTAGGCTTAGGCTTAGGCTTAGGCTTAGCTTAGGCTTAGGCTTAGGCTTAGGCTTAGGCTTAGGCTTAGGCTTAGGCTTAGGCTTAGGCTTAGGCTTAGGCTTAGGCTTAGGCTTAGGCTTAGGCTTAGGCTTAGGCTTAGGCTTAGGCTTAGGCTTAGGCTTAGGCTTAGGCTTAGGCTTAGGCTTAGGCTTAGGCTTAGGCTTAGGCTTAGGCTTAGGCTTAGGCTTAGGCTTAGGCTTAGGCTTAGGCTTAGGCTTAGGCTTAGGCTTAGGCTTAGGCTTAGGCTTAGGCTTAGGCTTAGGCTTAGGCTTAGGCTTAGGCTTAGGCTTAGGCTTAGGCTTAGGCTTAGGCTTAGGCTTAGGCTTAGGCTTAGGCTTAGGCTTAGGCTTAGGCTTAGGCTTAGGCTTAGGCTTAGGCTTAGGCTTAGGCTTAGGCTTAGGCTTAGGCTTAGGCTTAGGCTTAGGCTTAGGCTTAGGCTTAGGCTTAGGCTTAGGCTTAGGCTTAGGCTTAGGCTTAGGCTTAGGCTTAGGCTTAGGCTTAGGCTTAGGCTTAGGCTTAGGCTTAGGCTTAGGCTTAGGCTTAGGCTTAGGCTTAGGCTTAGCTTAGGCTTAGGCTTAGGCTTAGGCTTAGGCTTAGGCTTAGGCTTAGGCTTAGGCTTAGGCTTAGGCTTAGGCTTAGGCTTAGGCTTAGGCTTAGGCTTAGGCTTAGGCTTAGGCTTAGGCTTAGGCTTAGGCTTAGGCTTAGGCTTAGGCTTAGGCTTAGGCTTAGGCTTAGCTTAGGCTTAGGCTTAGGCTTAGGCTTAGGCTTAGGCTTAGGCTTAGGCTTAGGCTTAGGCTTAGGCTTAGGCTTAGGCTTAGGCTTAGGCTTAGGCTTAGGCTTAGGCTTAGGCTTAGGCTTAGGCTTAGGCTTAGGCTTAGGCTTAGGCTTAGGCTTAGGCTTAGGCTTAGCTTAGGCTTAGGCTTAGGCTTAGGCTTAGGCTTAGGCTTAGGCTTAGGCTTAGGCTTAGGCTTAGCTTAGGCTTAGGCTTAGGCTTTAGGCTTAGGCTTAGGCTTAGCTTAGGCTTAGGCTTAGGCTTAGGCTTAGGCTTAGGCTTAGGCTTAGGCTTAGGCTTAGGCTTAGGCTTAGGCTTAGGCTTAGGCTTAGGCTTAGGCTTAGGCTTAGGCTTAGGCTTAGGCTAGGCTTAGCTTAGGCTTAGGCTTAGGCTTAGGCTTAGGCTTAGGCTTAGGCTTAGGCTTAGGCTTAGGCTTAGGCTTAGGCTTAGGCTTAGGCTTAGGCTTAGGCTTAGGCTTAGGCTTAGGCTTAGGCTTAGGCTTAGCTTAGGCTTAGGCTTAGGCTTAGGCTTAGGCTTAGGCTTAGGCTTAGGCTTAGGCTTAGGCTTAGGCTTAGGCTTAGGCTTAGGCTTAGGCTTAGGCTTAGGCTTAGGCTTAGGCTTAGGCTTAGGCTTAGGCTTAGGCTTAGGCTTAGGCTTAGGCTTAGGCTTAGGCTTAGGCTTAGGCTTAGGCTTAGGCTTAGGCTTAGGCTTAGGCTTAGGCTTAGGCTTAGGCTTAGGCTTAGGCTTAGGCTTAGGCTTAGGCTTAGGCTTAGGCTTAGGCTTAGGCTTAGGCTTAGGCTTAGGCTTAGGCTTAGGCTTAGGCTTAGGCTTAGGCTTAGGCTTAGGCTTAGGCTTAGGCTTAGGCTTAGGCTTAGGCTTAGCTTAGGCTTAGGCTTAGGCTTAGGCTTAGGCTTAGGCTTAGGCTTAGGCTTAGGCTTAGGCTTAGGCTTAGGCTTAGGCTTAGGCTTAGGCTTAGGCTTAGGCTTAGGCTTAGGCTTAGGCTTAGGCTTAGGCTTAGGCTTAGGCTTAGGCTTAGGCTTAGGCTTAGGCTTAGGCTTAGGCTTAGGCTTAGGCTTAGGCTTAGGCTTAGGCTTTAGGCTTAGGCTTAGGCTTAGGCTTAGGCTTGGCTTAGGCTTAGGCTTAGGCTTAGGCTTAGGCTTAGGCTTAGGCTTAGGCTTAGGCTTAGGCTTAGGCTTAGGCTTAGGCTTAGGCTTAGGCCTTAGGCTTAGGCTTAGGCTTAGGCGTAGGCCTTAGGCTAGGCTTAGGGCCTTAGGCCTTAGGCTTAGGACTTAGGGCTTAGGCTTAGGCTTAGCCTTGGCTTAGGCTTAGGCTTAGGCTTCAGGGCCTTAGGCTGAGCTTAAGGCTTAGGCTTAGGCTTAGGCTTCGGCGTTAGGCTTAGGGCTGATCGTGGTATGACACCGCTATAATAGTGCGGTATGGTTGCTTAGGCTCGCTCAGGCTTTAGGCTGACTTTTTAGAGTATGTTTTGGACTCTCCTTAGCTGCTTACGTGTACTTTTCTCTCAGCGCTCTAAGGCTGTCGGCTCTACCGGCTTACGTGCGGCGTTAGTGGTGGCATATTGAGCACTGCGTGTAAGCTGGCTGTGACGGTCAATTAGGGGACAGTACTAGTAAATTAAAAGGGGGAATCATAGCTTATCTGTAGACTATATACGAATGTCATAAACTTGGCGTAAGTCGATTGCTTAGTTCTTGGGCATATAACTTGACAGTACGATCTCAAACATTAGGGTCAGAGGCGGAGGCGTGGGCTGACAGGACGTGGAGCGCTTACGAGCGGTGAGCTATCTTGTTAACTAGCGTAGCGGAACAACATTGAGAACTAATACCCCAGCTTGTCAGCTAGACACTAGAAACTGAAGCTACGGCGTAGCTGAACTTAGGCTTGACAGAGTTAAAAGACGATAGCAGTAGCTAGGTGCAACAAGCAGTTCAGCAGTACGTGGGCCGTTGGCTTGATCATTAACAGGCACGCATTGGACGTGAGACTCCAAGCTATAATAAGAGGTAAATTAGCTTGAAGCTAGATCTTAGGCTACTTACTTACTTATCGGAAGACCTTAGTAGGCTGTGTGGCGTAGGAACAGACGTCAGGTTAGGCGTCGAGGCGGAGCATTAGACTTAGCTTGAGCGGACATGGAACTGCTAGTATGAGCCCCCCCTTTTTTTTTATGTAAAAAAAAGGAAAACCTTAGGCTTAGGCTTAGGCTTAGGCTTAGGCTTAGGCTTAGGCTTAGGCTTAGGCTTAGGCTTAGGCTTAGGCTTAGGCTTAGGCTTAGGCTTAGGCTTAGGCTTAGGCTTAGGCTTAGGCTTAGGCTTAGGCTTAGGCTTAGGCTTAGGCTTAGGCTTAGGCTTAGGCTTAGGCTTAGGCTTAGGCTTAGGCTTAGGCTTAGGCTTAGGCTTAGGCTTAGGCTTAGGCTTAGGCTTAGGCTTAGGCTTAGGCTTAGGCTTAGGCTTAGGCTTAGGCTTAGGCTTAGGCTTAGGCTTAGGCTTAGGCTTAGGCTTAGGCTTAGGCTTAGGCTTAGGCTTAGGCTTAGGCTTAGGCTTAGGCTTAGGCTTAGCTTAGGCTTAGGCTTAGGCTTAGGCTTAGGCTTAGGCTTAGGCTTAGGCTTAGGCTTAGGCTTAGGCTTAGGCTTAGGCTTAGGCTTAGGCTTAGGCTTAGGCTTAGGCTTAGGCTTAGGCTTAGGCTTAGGCTTAGGCTTAGGCTTAGGCTTAGGCTTAAGCTTAGGCTTAGGCTTAGGCTTAGGCTTAGGCTTAGGCTTAGGCTTAGGCTTAGGCTTAGGCTTAGGCTTAGGCTTAGGCTTAGGCTTAGGCTTAGGCTTAGGCTTAGGCTTAGGCTTAGGCTTAGGCTTAGGCTTAGGCTTAGGCTTAGGCTTAGGCTTAGGCTTAGGCTTAGGCTTAGGCTTAGGCTTAGGCTTAGGCTTAGGCTTAGGCTTAGGCTTAGGCTTAGGCTTAGGCTTAGGCTTAGGCTTAGGCTTAGGCTTAGGCTTAGCTTAGGCTTAGGCTTAGGCTTAGGCTTAGGCTTAGGCTTAGGCTTAGGCTTAGGCTTAGGCTTAGGCTTAGGCTTAGGCTTAGGCTTAGGCTTAGGCTTAGGCTTAGGCTTAGGCTTAGGCTTAGGCTTAGGCTTAGGCTTAGGCTTAGGCTTAGGCTTAGGCTTAGGCTTAGGCTTAGGCTTAGGCTTAGGCTTAGGCTTAGGCTTAGGCTTAGGCTTAGGCTTAGGCTTAGGCTTAGGCTTAGGCTTAGGCTTAGGCTTAGGCTTAGGCTTAGGCTTAGGCTTAGGCTTAGGCTTAGGCTTAGGCTTAGGCTTAGGCTTAGGCTTAGGCTTAGGCTTAGGCTTAGGCTTAGGCTTTAGGCTTAGGCTTAGGCTTAGGCTTAGGCTTAGGCTTAGGCTTAGGCTTAGGCTTAGGCTTAGGCTTAGGCTTAGGCTTAGGCTTAGGCTTAGGCTTAGGCTTAGGCTTAGGCTTAGGCTTAGGCTTAGGCTTAGGCTTAGGCTTAGGCTTAGGCTTAGGCTTAGGCTTAGGCTTAGGCTTAGGCTTAGGCTTAGGCTTAGGCTTAGGCTTAGGCTTAGGCTTAGGCTTAGGCTTAGGCTTAGGCTTAGGCTTAGGCTTAGGCTTAGGCTTAGGCTTAGGCTTAGGCTTAGGCTTAGGCTTAGGCTTAGGCTTAGGCTTAGGCTTAGGCTTAGGCTTAGGCTTAGGCTTAGGCTTAGGCTTAGGCTTAGGCTTAGGCTTAGGCTTAGGCTTAGGCTTAGGCTTAGGCTTAGGCTTAGGCTTAGGCTTAGGCTTAGGCTTAGGCTTAGGCTTAGGCTTAGGCTTAGGCTTAGGCTTAGGCTTAGGCTTAGGCTTAGGCTTAGGCTTAGGCTTAGGCTTAGGCTTAGGCTTAGGCTTAGGCTTAGGCTTAGGCTTAGGCTTAGGCTTAGGCTTAGGCTTAGGCTTAGGCTTAGGCTTAGGCTTAGGCTTAGGCTTAGGCTTAGGCTTAGGCTTAGGCTTAGGCTTAGGCTTAGGCTTAGGCTTAGGCTTAGGCTTAGGCTTAGGCTTAGCTTAGGCTTAGGCTTAGGCTTAGGCTTAGGCTTAGGCTTAGGCTTAGGCTTAGGCTTAGGCTTAGGCTTAGGCTTAGGCTTAGGCTTAGGCTTAGGCTTAGGCTTAGGCTTAGGCTTAGGCTTAGGCTTAGGCTTAGGCTTAGGCTTAGGCTTAGGCTTAGGCTTAGGCTTAGGCTTAGGCTTAGGCTTAGGCTTAGGCTTAGGCTTAGGCTTAGGCTTAGGCTTAGGCTTAGGCTTAGGCTTAGGCTTAGGCTTAGGCTTAGGCTTAGGCTTAGGCTTAGGCTTAGGCTTAGGCTTAGGCTTAGGCTTAGGCTTAGGCTTAGGCTTAGGCTTAGGCTTAGGCTTAGGCTTAGGCTTAGGCTTAGGCTTAGGCTTAGGCTTAGGCTTAGGCTTAGGCTTAGGCTTAGGCTTAGGCTTAGGCTTAGGCTTAGGCTTAGGCTTAGGCTTAGGCTTAGGCTTAGGCTTAGGCTTAGGCTTAGGCTTAGGCTTAGGCTTAGGCTTAGGCTTAGGCTTAGGCTTAGGCTTAGGCTTAGGCTTAGGCTTAGGCTTAGGCTTAGGCTTAGGCTTAGGCTTAGGCTTAGGCTTAGGCTTAGGCTTAGGCTTAGGCTTAGGCTTAGGCTTAGGCTTAGGCTTAGGCTTAGGCTTAGGCTTAGGCTTAGGCTTAGGCTTAGGCTTAGGCTTAGGCTTAGGCTTAGGCTTAGGCTTAGGCTTAGGCTTAGGCTTAGGCTTAGGCTTAGGCTTAGGCTTAGGCTTAGGCTTAGGCTTAGGCTTAGGCTTAGGCTTAGGCTTAGGCTTAGGCTTAGGCTTAGGCTTAGGCTTAGGCTTAGGCTTAGGCTTAGGCTTAGGCTTAGGCTTAGGCTTAGGCTTAGGCTTAGGCTTAGGCTTAGGCTTAGGCTTAGGCTTAGGCTTAGGCTTAGGCTTAGGCTTAGGCTTAGGCTTAGGCTTAGGCTTAGGCTTAGGCTTAGGCTTAGGCTTAGGCTTAGGCTTAGGCTTAGGCTTAGGCTTAGGCTTAGGCTTAGGCTTAGGCTTAGGCTTAGGCTTAGGCTTAGGCTTAGGCTTAGGCTTAGCTTAGGCTTAGGCTTAGGCTTAGGCTTAGGCTTAGGCTTAGGCTTAGGCTTAGGCTTAGGCTTAGGCTTAGGCTTAGGCTTAGGCTTAGGCTTAGGCTTAGGCTTAGGCTTAGGCTTAGGCTTAGGCTTAGGCTTAGGCTTAGGCTTAGGCTTAGGCTTAGGCTTAGGCTTAGGCTTAGGCTTAGGCTTAGGCTTAGGCTTAGGCTTAGGCTTAGGCTTAGGCTTAGGCTTAGGCTTAGGCTTAGGCTTAGGCTTAGGCTTAGGCTTAGGCTTAGGCTTAGGCTTAGGCTTAGGCTTAGGCTTAGGCTTAGGCTTAGGCTTAGGCTTAGGCTTAGGCTTAGGCTTAGGCTTAGGCTTAGGCTTAGGCTTAGGCTTAGGCTTAGGCTTAGGCTTAGGCTTAGGCTTAGGCTTAGGCTTAGGCTTAGGCTTAGGCTTAGGCTTAGGCTTAGGCTTAGGCTTAGGCTTAGGCTTAGGCTTAGGCTTAGGCTTAGGCTTAGGCTTAGGCTTAGGCTTAGGCTTAGGCTTAGGCTTAGGCTTAGGCTTAGGCTTAGGCTTAGGCTTAGGCTTAGGCTTAGGCTTAGGCTTAGGCTTAGGCTTAGGCTTAGGCTTAGGCTTAGGCTTAGGCTTAGGCTTAGGCTTAGGCTTAGGCTTAGGCTTAGGCTTAGGCTTAGGCTTAGGCTTAGGCTTAGGCTTAGGCTTAGGCTTAGGCTTAGGCTTAGGCTTAGGCTTAGGCTTAGGCTTAGGCTTAGGCTTAGGCTTAGGCTTAGGCTTAGGCTTAGGCTTAGGCTTAGGCTTAGGCTTAGGCTTAGGCTTAGGCTTAGGCTTAGGCTTAGGCTTAGGCTTAGGCTTAGGCTTAGGCTTAGGCTTAGGCTTAGGCTTAGGCTTAGGCTTAGGCTTAGGCTTAGGCTTAGGCTTAGGCTTAGGCTTAGGCTTAGGCTTAGGCTTAGGCTTAGGCTTAGGCTTAGGCTTAGGCTTAGGCTTAGGCTTAGGCTTAGGCTTAGGCTTAGGCTTAGGCTTAGGCTTAGGCTTAGGCTTAGGCTTAGGCTTAGGCTTAGGCTTAGGCTTAGGCTTAGGCTTAGGCTTAGGCTTAGGCTTAGGCTTAGGCTTAGGCTTAGGCTTAGGCTTAGGCTTAGGCTTAGGCTTAGGCTTAGGCTTAGGCTTAGGCTTAGGCTTAGGCTTAGGCTTAGGCTTAGGCTTAGGCTTAGGCTTAGGCTTAGGCTTAGGCTTAGGCTTAGGCTTAGGCTTAGGCTTAGGCTTAGGCTTAGGCTTAGGCTTAGGCTTAGGCTTAGGCTTAGGCTTAGGCTTAGGCTTAGGCTTAGGCTTAGGCTTAGGCTTAGGCTTAGGCTTAGGCTTAGGCTTAGGCTTAGGCTTAGGCTTAGGCTTAGGCTTAGGCTTAGGCTTAGGCTTAGGCTTAGGCTTAGGCTTAGGCTTAGGCTTAGGCTTAGGCTTAGGCTTAGGCTTAGGCTTAGGCTTAGGCTTAGGCTTAGGCTTAGGCTTAGGCTTAGGCTTAGGCTTAGGCTTAGGCTTAGGCTTAGGCTTAGGCTTAGGCTTAGGCTTAGGCTTAGGCTTAGGCTTAGGCTTAGGCTTAGGCTTAGGCTTAGGCTTAGGCTTAGGCTTAGGCTTAGGCTTAGGCTTAGGCTTAGGCTTAGGCTTAGGCTTAGGCTTAGGCTTAGGCTTAGGCTTAGGCTTAGGCTTAGGCTTAGGCTTAGGCTTAGGCTTAGGCTTAGGCTTAGGCTTAGGCTTAGGCTTAGGCTTAGGCTTAGGCTTAGGCTTAGGCTTAGGCTTAGGCTTAGGCTTAGGCTTAGGCTTAGGCTTAGGCTTAGGCTTAGGCTTAGGCTTAGGCTTAGGCTTAGGCTTAGGCTTAGGCTTAGGCTTAGGCTTAGGCTTAGGCTTAGGCTTAGGCTTAGGCTTAGGCTTAGGCTTAGGCTTAGGCTTAGGCTTAGGCTTAGGCTTAGGCTTAGGCTTAGGCTTAGGCTTAGGCTTAGGCTTAGGCTTAGGCTTAGGCTTAGGCTTAGGCTTAGGCTTAGGCTTAGGCTTAGGCTTAGGCTTAGGCTTAGGCTTAGGCTTAGGCTTAGGCTTAGGCTTAGGCTTAGGCTTAGGCTTAGGCTTAGGCTTAGGCTTAGGCTTAGGCTTAGGCTTAGGCTTAGGCTTAGGCTTAGGCTTAGGCTTAGGCTTAGGCTTAGGCTTAGGCTTAGGCTTAGGCTTAGGCTTAGGCTTAGGCTTAGGCTTAGGCTTAGGCTTAGGCTTAGGCTTAGGCTTAGGCTTAGGCTTAGGCTTAGGCTTAGGCTTAGGCTTAGGCTTAGGCTTAGGCTTAGGCTTAGGCTTAGGCTTAGGCTTAGGCTTAGGCTTAGGCTTAGGCTTAGGCTTAGGCTTAGGCTTAGGCTTAGGCTTAGGCTTAGGCTTAGGCTTAGGCTTAGGCTTAGGCTTAGGCTTAGGCTTAGGCTTAGGCTTAGGCTTAGGCTTAGGCTTAGGCTTAGGCTTAGGCTTAGGCTTAGGCTTAGGCTTAGGCTTAGGCTTAGGCTTAGGCTTAGGCTTAGGCTTAGGCTTAGGCTTAGGCTTAGGCTTAGGCTTAGGCTTAGGCTTAGGCTTAGGCTTAGGCTTAGGCTTAGGCTTAGGCTTAGGCTTAGGCTTAGGCTTAGGCTTAGGCTTAGGCTTAGGCTTAGGCTTAGGCTTAGGCTTAGGCTTAGGCTTAGGCTTAGGCTTAGGCTTAGGCTTAGGCTTAGGCTTAGGCTTAGGCTTAGGCTTAGGCTTAGGCTTAGGCTTAGGCTTAGGCTTAGGCTTAGGCTTAGGCTTAGGCTTAGGCTTAGGCTTAGGCTTAGGCTTAGGCTTAGGCTTAGGCTTAGGCTTAGGCTTAGGCTTAGGCTTAGGCTTAGGCTTAGGCTTAGGCTTAGGCTTAGGCTTAGGCTTAGGCTTAGGCTTAGGCTTAGGCTTAGGCTTAGGCTTAGGCTTAGGCTTAGGCTTAGGCTTAGGCTTAGGCTTAGGCTTAGGCTTAGGCTTAGGCTTAGGCTTAGGCTTAGGCTTAGGCTTAGGCTTAGGCTTAGGCTTAGGCTTAGGCTTAGGCTTAGGCTTAGGCTTAGGCTTAGGCTTAGGCTTAGGCTTAGGCTTAGGCTTAGGCTTAGGCTTAGGCTTAGGCTTAGGCTTAGGCTTAGGCTTAGGCTTAGGCTTAGGCTTAGGCTTAGGCTTAGGCTTAGGCTTAGGCTTAGGCTTAGGCTTAGGCTTAGGCTTAGGCTTAGGCTTAGGCTTAGGCTTAGGCTTAGGCTTAGGCTTAGGCTTAGGCTTAGGCTTAGGCTTAGGCTTAGGCTTAGGCTTAGGCTTAGGCTTAGGCTTAGGCTTAGGCTTAGGCTTAGGCTTAGGCTTAGGCTTAGGCTTAGGCTTAGGCTTAGGCTTAGGCTTAGGCTTAGGCTTAGGCTTAGGCTTAGGCTTAGGCTTAGGCTTAGGCTTAGGCTTAGGCTTAGGCTTAGGCTTAGGCTTAGGCTTAGGCTTAGGCTTAGGCTTAGGCTTAGGCTTAGGCTTAGGCTTAGGCTTAGGCTTAGGCTTAGGCTTAGGCTTAGGCTTAGGCTTAGGCTTAGGCTTAGGCTTAGGCTTAGGCTTAGGCTTAGGCTTAGGCTTAGGCTTAGGCTTAGGCTTAGGCTTAGGCTTAGGCTTAGGCTTAGGCTTAGGCTTAGGCTTAGGCTTAGGCTTAGGCTTAGGCTTAGGCTTAGGCTTAGGCTTAGGCTTAGGCTTAGGCTTAGGCTTAGGCTTAGGCTTAGGCTTAGGCTTAGGCTTAGGCTTAGGCTTAGGCTTAGGCTTAGGCTTAGGCTTAGGCTTAGGCTTAGGCTTAGGCTTAGGCTTAGGCTTAGGCTTAGGCTTAGGCTTAGGCTTAGGCTTAGGCTTAGGCTTAGGCTTAGGCTTAGGCTTAGGCTTAGGCTTAGGCTTAGGCTTAGGCTTAGGCTTAGGCTTAGGCTTAGGCTTAGGCTTAGGCTTAGGCTTAGGCTTAGGCTTAGGCTTAGGCTTAGGCTTAGGCTTAGGCTTAGGCTTAGGCTTAGGCTTAGGCTTAGGCTTAGGCTTAGGCTTAGGCTTAGGCTTAGGCTTAGGCTTAGGCTTAGGCTTAGGCTTAGGCTTAGGCTTAGGCTTAGGCTTAGGCTTAGGCTTAGGCTTAGGCTTAGGCTTAGGCTTAGGCTTAGGCTTAGGCTTAGGCTTAGGCTTAGGCTTAGGCTTAGGCTTAGGCTTAGGCTTAGGCTTAGGCTTAGGCTTAGGCTTAGGCTTAGGCTTAGGCTTAGGCTTAGGCTTAGGCTTAGGCTTAGGCTTAGGCTTAGGCTTAGGCTTAGGCTTAGGCTTAGGCTTAGGCTTAGGCTTAGGCTTAGGCTTAGGCTTAGGCTTAGGCTTAGGCTTAGGCTTAGGCTTAGGCTTAGGCTTAGGCTTAGGCTTAGGCTTAGGCTTAGGCTTAGGCTTAGGCTTAGGCTTAGGCTTAGGCTTAGGCTTAGGCTTAGGCTTAGGCTTAGGCTTAGGCTTAGGCTTAGGCTTAGGCTTAGGCTTAGGCTTAGGCTTAGGCTTAGGCTTAGGCTTAGGCTTAGGCTTAGGCTTAGGCTTAGGCTTAGGCTTAGGCTTAGGCTTAGGCTTAGGCTTAGGCTTAGGCTTAGGCTTAGGCTTAGGCTTAGGCTTAGGCTTAGGCTTAGGCTTAGGCTTAGGCTTAGGCTTAGGCTTAGGCTTAGGCTTAGGCTTAGGCTTAGGCTTAGGCTTAGGCTTAGGCTTAGGCTTAGGCTTAGGCTTAGGCTTAGGCTTAGGCTTAGGCTTAGGCTTAGGCTTAGGCTTAGGCTTAGGCTTAGGCTTAGGCTTAGGCTTAGGCTTAGGCTTAGGCTTAGGCTTAGGCTTAGGCTTAGGCTTAGGCTTAGGCTTAGGCTTAGGCTTAGGCTTAGG
Organism: Parelaphostrongylus tenuis; assembly: GCA_019055375.1. NCBI lineage: Eukaryota > Metazoa > Nematoda > Chromadorea > Rhabditida > Metastrongylidae > Parelaphostrongylus > Parelaphostrongylus tenuis. Next base: position 4,615 of record JAHQIW010007041.1, on the reverse strand, counting down.
CTTAGGCTTAGGCTTAGGCTTAGGCTTAGGCTTAGGCTTAGGCTTAGGCTTAGGCTTAGGCTTAGGCTTAGGCTTAGGCTTAGGCTTAGGCTTAGGCTTAGGCTTAGGCTTAGGCTTAGGCTTAGGCTTAGGCTTAGGCTTAGGCTTAGGCTTAGGCTTAGGCTTAGGCTTAGGCTTAGGCTTAGGCTTAGGCTTAGGCTTAGGCTTAGGCTTAGGCTTAGGCTTAGGCTTAGGCTTAGGCTTAGGCTTAGGCTTAGGCTTAGGCTTAGGCTTAGGCTTAGGCTTAGGCTTAGGCTTAGGCTTAGGCTTAGGCTTAGGCTTAGGCTTAGGCTTAGGCTTAGGCTTAGGCTTAGGCTTAGGCTTAGGCTTAGGCTTAGGCTTAGGCTTAGGCTTAGGCTTAGGCTTAGGCTTAGGCTTAGGCTTAGGCTTAGGCTTAGGCTTAGGCTTAGGCTTAGGCTTAGGCTTAGGCTTAGGCTTAGGCTTAGGCTTAGGCTTAGGCTTAGGCTTAGGCTTAGGCTTAGGCTTAGGCTTAGGCTTAGGCTTAGGCTTAGGCTTAGGCTTAGGCTTAGGCTTAGGCTTAGGCTTAGGCTTAGGCTTAGGCTTAGGCTTAGGCTTAGGCTTAGGCTTAGGCTTAGGCTTAGGCTTAGGCTTAGGCTTAGGCTTAGGCTTAGGCTTAGGCTTAGGCTTAGGCTTAGGCTTAGGCTTAGGCTTAGGCTTAGGCTTAGGCTTAGGCTTAGGCTTAGGCTTAGGCTTAGGCTTAGGCTTAGGCTTAGGCTTAGGCTTAGGCTTAGGCTTAGGCTTAGGCTTAGGCTTAGGCTTAGGCTTAGGCTTAGGCTTAGGCTTAGGCTTAGGCTTAGGCTTAGGCTTAGGCTTAGGCTTAGGCTTAGGCTTAGGCTTAGGCTTAGGCTTAGGCTTAGGCTTAGGCTTAGGCTTAGGCTTAGGCTTAGGCTTAGGCTTAGGCTTAGGCTTAGGCTTAGGCTTAGGCTTTAGGCTTAGGCTTAGGCTTAGGCTTAGGCTTAGGCTTAGGCTTAGGCTTAGGCTTAGGCTTAGGCTTAGCTTAGGCTTAGGCTTAGGCTTAGGCTTAGGCTTAGGCTTAGGCTTAGGCTTAGGCTTAGGCTTAGGCTTAGGCTTAGGCTTAGGCTTAGGCTTAGGCTTAGGCTTAGGCTTAGGCTTAGGCTTAGGCTTAGGCTTAGGCTTAGGCTTAGGCTTAGGCTTAGGCTTAGGCTTAGGCTTAGGCTTAGGCTTAGGCTTAGGCTTAGGCTTAGGCTTAGGCTTAGGCTTAGGCTTAGGCTTAGGCTTAGGCTTAGGCTTAGGCTTAGGCTTAGGCTTAGGCTTAGGCTTAGGCTTAGGCTTAGGCTTAGGCTTAGGCTTAGGCTTAGGCTTAGGCTTAGGCTTAGGCTTAGGCTTAGGCTTAGGCTTAGGCTTAGGCTTAGGCTTAGGCTTAGGCTTAGGCTTAGGCTTAGGCTTAGGCTTAGGCTTAGGCTTAGGCTTAGGCTTAGGCTTAGGCTTAGGCTTAGGCTTAGGCTTAGGCTTAGGCTTAGGCTTAGGCTTAGGCTTAGGCTTAGGCTTAGGCTTAGGCTTAGGCTTAGGCTTAGGCTTAGGCTTAGGCTTAGGCTTAGGCTTAGGCTTAGGCTTAGGCTTAGGCTTAGGCTTAGGCTTAGGCTTAGGCTTAGGCTTAGGCTTAGGCTTAGGCTTAGGCTTAGGCTTAGGCTTAGGCTTAGGCTTAGGCTTAGGCTTAGGCTTAGGCTTAGGCTTAGGCTTAGGCTTAGGCTTAGGCTTAGGCTTAGGCTTAGGCTTAGGCTTAGGCTTAGGCTTAGGCTTAGCTTAGCTTAGGCTGGCTTAGGCTTAGGCTTAGGCTTAGGCTTAGGCTTAGGCTTAGCTTAGGCTTAGGCTTAGGCTTAGGCTTAGGCTTAGGCTTAGGCTTAGGCTTAGGCTTAGGCTTAGGCTTAGGCTTAGGCTTAGGCTTAGGCTTAGGCTTAGGCTTTAGGCTTAGGCTTAGGCTTAGGCTTAGGCTTAGGCTTAGGCTTAGGCTTAGGCTTAGGCTTAGGCTTAGGCTTAGGCTTAGGCTTAGGCTTAGGCTTAGGCTTAGGCTTAGGCTTAGGCTTAGGCTTAGGCTTAGGCTTAGGCTTAGGCTTAGGCTTAGGCTTAGGCTTAGGCTTAGGCTTAGGCTTAGGCTTTAGGCTTAGGCTTAGGCTTAGGCTTAGGCTTAGGCTTAGGCTTAGGCTTAGGCTTAGGCTTAGGCTTAGGCTTAGGCTTAGGCTTAGGCTTAGGCTTAGGCTTAGGCTTAGGCTTAGGCTTAGGCTTAGGCTTAGGCTTAGGCTTAGGCTTAGGCTTAGGCTTAGGGCTTAGGCTTAGGCTTAGGCTTAGGCTTAGGCTTAGGCTTAGGCTTAGGCTTAGGCTTAGGCTTAGGCTTAGGCTTAGGCTTAGGCTTAGGCTTAGGCTTAGGCTTAGGCTTAGGGCTTAGGCTTAGGCTTAGGCTTAGGCTTAGGCTTAGGCTTAGGCTTAGGCTTAGGCTTAGGCTTAGGCTTAGGCTTAGGCTTAGGCTTAGGCTTAGGCTTAGGCTTAGGCTTAGGCTTAGGCTTAGGCTTAGGCTTAGGCTTAGCTTAGGCTTAGGCTTAGGCTTAGGCTTAGGCTTAGGCTTAGGCTTATAGGCTTAGGCTTGGCTTAGTGCTTTAGGCTTAGGCTTAGCTTAGGCTGGTTAGGCTTAGGCTTAGGCTTAGGCTTAGGCTTAGGCTTAGCTTAGGCTTAGGCTTAGGCTTAGGCTTAGGCTTAGGCTTAGGCTTAGGCTTAGGCTTAGGCTTAGGGCTTAGGCTTAGGCTTAGGCTTAGGCTTAGGCTTAGGCTTAGGCTTAGGCTTAGGCTTAGGCTTGGCTTAGGCTTAGGCTTAGGCTTAGGCTTAGGCTTAGCTTAGGCTTAGGCTTAGGCTTAGGCTTAGGCTTAGGCTTAGGCTTAGGCTTAGGCTTAGGCTTAGCCTTAGGCTTAGGCTTAGGCTTAGGCTTAGGCTTAGGCTTAGGCTTAGGCTTAGGCTTAGGCTTAGGCTTAGGCTTTAGGCTTAGGCTTAGGCTTAGGCTTAGGCTTAGGCTTAGGCTTAGGCTTAGGCTTAGGCTTAGGCTTAGGCTTAGGCTTAGGCTTAGGCTTAGGCTTAGGCTTAGGCTTATGGCTTAGGCTTAGGCTTAGGCTTAGCTAGGCTTAGGCTTAGGCTTAGGCTTAGGCTTAGGCTTAGGCTTAGGCTTAGGCTTAGGCTTAGGCTTAGGCTTAGGCTTAGGCTTAGGCTTAGGCTTAGGCTTAGGCTTAGGCTTAGGCTTAGGCTTAGGCTTAGGCTTAGGCTTAGGCTTGGGCTTAGGCTTAGGCTTAGGCTTAGGCTTAGGCTTAGGCTTAGGCTTAGGCTTAGGCTTAGGCTTAGGCTTAGGCTTAGGCTTAGGCTTAGGCTTAGGCTTAGGCCTTAGGCTTAGGCTTAGGCTTAGGCTTAGGCTTAGGCTTAGGCTTAGGCTTAGGCTTAGGCTTAGGCTTTAGGCTTAGGCTTAGGCTTAGGCTTAGGCTTAGGCTTAGGCTTAGGCTTAGGCTTAGGCTTAGGCTTAGGCTTAGGCTTAGGCTTGGCTTAGGCTTAGGCTTAGGCTTAGGCTTAGGCTTAGGCTTAGGCTTAGGCTTAGGCTTAGGCTTAGGCTTAGGCTTAGGCTTAGGCTTAGGCTTAGGCTTAGGCTTAGGCTTAGGCTTAGGCTTAGGCTTAGGCTTAGCTTAGGCTTAGGCTTAGGCTTAGGCTTAGCTTAGGCTTAGGCTTAGGCTTAGGCTTAGGCTTAGGCTTAGGCTTAGGCTTAGGCTTAGGCTTAGGCTTAGGCTTAGGCTTAGGCTTTAGGCTTAGGCTTAGGCTTAGGCTTAGGCTTAGGCTTAGGCTTAGGCTTAGGCTTAGGCTTAGGCTTAGGCTTAGGCTAGGCTTATGGCTTAGGCTTAGGCTTAGGCTTAGGCTTAGGCTTAGGCTTAGGCTTAGGCTTAGGCTTAGGCTTAGGCTTAGGCTTAGGCTTAGGCTTAGGCTTAGGCTTAGGCTTAGCTTAGGCTTAGGCTTAGGCTTAGGCTTAGGCTTAGGCTTAGGCTTAGGCTTAGGCTTAGGCTTAGGCTTAGGCTTAGCTTAGGCTTAGGCTTAGGCTTAGGCTTAGGCTTAGCTTAGGCTTAGGCTTAGGCTTAGGCTTAGGCTTAGGCTTAGGCTTAGGCTTAGGCTTAGGCTTAGCTTAGGCTTAGGCTTAGGCTTAGGCTTAGGCTTAGGCTTAGGCTAGGCTTAGGCTTAGGCTTAGGCTTAGGCTTAGGCTTAGGCTTAGGCTTAGGCTTAGGCTTAGGCTTAGGCTTAGGCTTAGGCTTAGGCTTAGGCTTAGGCTTAGGCTTAGGCTTAGGCTTAGGCTTAGGCTAGGCTTAGGCTTAGGCTTAGGCTTAGGCTTAGGCTTAGGCTTAGGCTTAGGCTTAGGCTTAGGCTTAGGCTTAGGCTTAGGCTTAGGCTTAGGCTTAGCTTAGGCTTAGGCTTAGGCTTAGGCTTAGGCTTAGGCTTAGGCTTAGGCTTAGGCTTAGGCTTAGGCTTAGGCTTAGGCTTAGGCTTAGGCTTAGCTTAGGCTTAGGCTTAGGCTTAGGCT